>JAUYWG010000040.1:24258516-24283103 GCA_034779775.1 Enteromius afrohamiltoni
AACTTTATCACAATATGCTAATTTTTTTAAAGGACCTGAATATAAGCATATAAAAACAAAAAAACTCTTAGGCTGATCCATTGTGGTCTAGTAATAATCCATGTATCAGAAGGATACAAATAAAATGCTATCATATGTCACCCTGGACCATCATACGTAGCAAGGGTATATTTATAGCAATAGCCAAAAATACATTGTATGGGTGAAGATTATTGATATGCCAAAAATCTTTAGGATATTGAGTAAAGATCATGTTTCATTACAATATTCTGTAAATTTCCTTTTCGATTATCTCTATCATTTTTTTTGCACCAGAGTTTCTAGTAGTTAACATTTGAAGTGGATCAAAAAAGTTGTCGTAAGAAAAATGCTTTTAGGTTTTAGGACTACTCTGAGTACTGCTCCACTTCAGAAGTTCACTAGTGTAGCTGTATCTTGGCCAAATATTGTCTTATTCTAACAAAACCTACATTAATGGAAAGCTTATTTATGTATACATCTCATTTTCAAAAAATTGACCTTCATGATTTTAGCATCCACTGTCACATATGTGTACATGTTCAAAAGAACAGCCTTTTTTGTTGTTGTTGTTGTTGACCAACCGTATGGTTAAGAACATTGTGATTTAGATTACAGTGAAGTCATGAGATAATATAATATTTATACAAGAATTAGAAAAGGCTGTAATCCCATCCTCGTCATTAAAAGCCCAGGGAACAACAATGAATACGTCCTTGTTGAGTTCCTGTTCCACAGGAGATACATAGCTGGAGCTTTTTATGTGTCCCTGACTATAGCAATATGTTTCCCTTTCCATGTTTGGGGGGGGGGGGTTGGGGGGGTTTCCATGAGGAATTTATTTAGGAAGATCCATCTGAAAGCAGACTGCGGTAGAGAAAGATTGTAAAATTACAGTAGCATGACTTATCATTAGCTGTAATGTAATAACACATGTTGATATAATAGGAACGAAAGCATTTACACTCCCTCAGCCTACCTCCAATTTATGTTGGAGGTGTTTCTGTTCATATTTAATAATCTGAATGCATTTAAAATATTTTCCGATACATTTGATTAACGTCAGCATAGTGTAAAATAAAATAAAATAAAATAAAACTATGAGATTAAAGTCATAATAATACGAGAATACAGTCGAAACTACGAGAATAAAGTTGAAATATTACGAGATATTACAAAATCTCTAACATGACATAAATATTATAGCCTGACATATATCTGAAATCACTTTTATATCTTGCTGTACACTTGAAACAAAGAGGAAAAGAGGAGCTGTTTGATATCAAAAGCAACAAAGCAGAACGATATTTGCGATTGCTGGGTGTCTGACATGCTACAAATAGTGAATATATATATATATATATATATATATATATATATATATATATAATACAGCGATCTGATCAGTAAAGAGCTTGAACGACACATTACTGTAAGACACCGTTTGTGTTTCGCTATAAAACTGAAAGCTGAGACTTTGTTTTAAAAGTACTAATACTATTGGGTGGCGCACTATAACGAATGGAAGACATGAAAAATTATTTCCAAACATATGACCCCGCGAATATTACACATGATATAATTTCTGCTAATAACAGAAATTATATCATATATATCATAACAGAAAACAGCGCTTCCCCAAAGAAATGCCGACTGAGTGTGTGAGCTGATGATAAGATAAAAAGTTGTTCCTGTTCAGCCTTTTAATAAACGTCACATTCTTGATATTAAGCGGTTTCCGCTAAGATGAAGCAACCTAAATTCCTCTGATTTTCTCTCAGTCTGGGTCATTTGCAAGTGCACTATCCTTAATATTCTAACTTTAATTTCAAAGATTTTCTTGAAATATTTTGTCTCTATTCTCGTAATATTTCAGCTTTATTCTCGTAGTATTTAGACTTTTATTTCGTAATATTACGACTTTATTCTCGTGGTTTCGACTTTATCCTCGTAGTTGCAAATTTATTTTTGTAGTATTTCAACATTAATCTCATAATATTTTGACTTTATTCTCATAGTTTCGACTTTAATCTTGTAACATTACAACTTTATTCTCATAGTTTTTTACTTTATTCTCGTAGTATTTCGAATTTAATCTTGTAATATTACGGCTTTAATCTCGTAGTTTTAGATTTTTTATTTTTTTTAAACACCGTCGTAGAATAGAAAGGATGTGATGTACTGTACTGTAGGTAACTACAGTAATTATCAAAGTGGGAAGTAATGTCCTCTGGGGGCGTTTGGCCAGCAGTGTTTTTACAACACAGACAAGGTTTGAGAAGAAAAAATATTTGTCTTTCAAATATTCTCATGTCATATTCAACCGAGACGTTCTGCAAAACAATACCCTAAGCTTCAAAACACTTTTTTTCTTACTGGTGAAAATTAGAAGATCAAATCGGGGTTTTTTTTCAGGTACATTGCAGTGTAAGCTTCACAGTGACTAGTACTAGATCATGATCATCAGTGTGAACCAATCAACAACAACAATATACTGTATCTTGACTCCATGTAGTGGTTATTTGGGTAAATCCTAAATATTTTGAGTGAGATTATAAAAAATATATTCTATATAAAATTAAGTAGCCCATGTAAAATTGCAAAATGAATCTTATCTATCAGTCCTTCTATCAGTACATAAAAAACCGAGTACTTTTGTACTTTCACTTAAGTACTTGATTTGTGTACCTCTTCCACCTCTGTGAATTAGTAACAAAACAGCTGGGAAAACCACTGGGGGGAAAACAGCTCATGCCAGTGTGCAGTGGTCTGGTTTGGTTTCCCCAGAATTATTTTTGGAAGACAGTCTGCCTGAAAGTGTCTCTCTTTCCTTTATTTGCTCACAGTGGGACTTGGTGTGTGCCGACTACTGGAAGATTCCACTCCAACACATATGTTTTATGACAGGCTGGATCCTGGGCTATATACTCCTTGGCACTATATGTGACTGGTGAGTTTCCATAAATTATTATTACTCTATATTCTGTTAATTATTTTCTAAATGTGATCAAATGTTTGTACTAAAAATGTACAATGAAATGAAATGAATGTTTGTTCTGTGTTGTCTCAGGCTGGGTCGTCGGTGTGCTCTGCTGCTGTCAGTGGTTCTCTCTGGCTTGCTGGGAATCATGACTTGTCTCTCCAACAGTCCTTCTGTGTTCCCGTTTCTTCGACTCTGTCAGGGCTCAACGTTAGCCGGAGTGTTTTTGTCATCTTATATAGCAAGCAAGTACACTCCATCATTTGACCTCTTTTTAACATTTACATGTCCATACAAAGGTTATTAAACCCAGGACCCATACAAATTTAAGTCCCACTTAAGGTTACAAAAAATCTGTCTCTTCAATCAATCACTTTCATTTCTATAGTGTTTTTAACAATACAGATTCTAATGAAGAAGAACTGACAGAGCAGCCATCAAGTGTTAGACAGTGGTCTAGATTATTACCTGTGGGTTTTTTAGGTCCGGTAATTAAATTAAAAAATGTGGGTAATTAAATCCTCTGTTTTTTCAGAATTTAACCGTAAGACGTTACTTGACATCCAATTTTTTATATCAGCTATGCATTCCATTTCTCAGTACTATGATATGGTCTAAATCCTGACTGGAAATCCTCACAGATACCATTTTTCTCTAAGAAGGAATATAATTGTGAAGATACTACCTATCTTTGACTGAAAAGGGATATTTGAGATAGGTCTGTAATTAACTATATCTTTGGGATCAAGCTGCGGTTTTTAATGAGGCTTAATAACAGCCACGTTTGAAGGCTTTGAGGACATATCCTAATGTCTCTTACTACGGTTCCCAACACTGCAGTTAGTCCAAATGTCCTCTGTCTTGATTGTTAGTTTTCGTTCTATTTAAAATGTCTGAGTTTAATTTCCAACATATATACATGTTTGAATTGTTAGTACATTATATACAAATACACATTAAAAGTTTGGATACATTTGTGTGAATTTATGTCTTAAACTTGTGTGTCCGGCATACTCTTTCAGCACTGTTATTTTAAAATTTGGACAATAGAATTTGACTGGAGTGTGTGTATGTGCCTGTTTATATGACATAATCACATTCCTGAAAGTTTAAAAGAGATGCACCCTTCAGACAAGTGCACTTTTGATAAGGAGTGTCTTTGTTATTGCTTGATGTCAGGTTTCGAATAGCAACAGGAGGCTTTCTGGAATGTTCTCCATGGGGTTTCTCCATCTGCAGAGGAGGGGGGAAGCGATTGACAGGGAACAGCAGTGCACTGCATTCCGTTTATATCTCACGAACAGGCTGTTCAAAACATTAGAACTCGCCCTGTTACATCACTCTCTGTCAAATCAATCGAAGAAAGTTCAGGGTGTTTTGTCCACTGTACCTTTTTTTCATTTTTTTTGTCTTATCATTGCACAAGCGAGAGGTTAGACAAGTATTCAGAAGAACGGTCAAGATCTACTTTCTGTTCTTTCCATTGTAAAGAGATCTGTGTTTTTATCCCACACTTCCTGTGATTGTTACATGAGGTTACGTACATGTTGACTGTTAGCCAAAGTACTCTTTCCAACATGCAAGACCCTTTAGTCTGCTCTCAGGGGAAGGAGAAGGAAGCTGCATGAAACTAAAGGAAGCTGGATGTACACAATCTTTTCTGCTCGACCAGTGAAATGCCAATTTATATCATTACTATTGTCCATGTTTTGGAATTAGCCTGCTGAATGATTTAGTTCTATGTAAAATGGCTACTTTTTTCACTTTATTTTTATTTAAACTACTGGCAAAAATAGTTTATTTGATTAAAAAAAAAATAATAATCAAAGTAAAAATATAAAATATTGTGGTATTGTGAAACACAAGTTTGCTGCTTAATATCTTTGTGGAAATTGTGATACACCAACAGGAATTAGAATGATTTATTAAGAACATTTTAAATTGGTCAGAAGTGACAGTAAAGACATTTAGAATGTTACAAGCTATTTTTTTTTTTTTTTTTTCAAAATAAATGCTGCTGTTCATCATTAATTATCATGTTTCTATAAAAAAGTATTTAGAAGTAAAAACAGTTTTCAACATTGATAATTGCCTATTGCACCACTCACACCAATAATTCTCTTTACTACTTCCCTTGACTTACCAAGTTCTTTCTGATTGCTTTCAATATTTTGTCTCACATTTTATTCCTCTATTTTTTTCTACATGGTTCAGGGCTGGAATGGTGTGACCCTCCTCACAGACTTATGGTGTCCATGGTCAGTGGCTTCTTTGCCGTGTTTGCAGAGCTTTTGTTGCCAGGGCTAGCAGTGCTTTGTCGTGATTGGCCTGTACTTCAGGCTGTTGCCACACTGCCCCTGTTGCTACTACTTTCCTATTGGTGGTGAGTTGGATAAATGCTGTCATCAAGTGTATTCTTCATGTCCCCCAGTCACCCACAATCCTTTGCACATGTTTCAGTTAACTATAAAGATTTGCCTGAAAATGAGTGTGTACTAAGCTCATCATTTTTAATGATTTGTAATGACCGTTAGATCTGTTGGATGGCTGCTGAGTTCAGGTTACAGTACACCCTATGATAAAATGATTCTTCCCTTAGAAGTAAGCCTTTACAGAACATTAAGTATATTGTTCATTTGCTCAAAAGCCGTTATAATATATGCACCAAGCCTGTAGGATTACCAACATTAAAACAGATGAATAATTTAAGACCAAGCATTTCTAATAACATAATTGTAAGTAACGTGTGTGTGTGTGTGTGTGTGTGTTGCAAATGTGGCAACAGCTGTGCTTCAGTGTTCCCAGAATCTCCTCGTTGGCTCATGGCCACATCTCAGATTCCTCAAGCTAAGAAATGTCTCCAGTCTTTTTCAGCACGAAATGGCATGTGTGTTAGCGATGAGCTCTACCCCGCTGAAACACTGCTGTCAGGTAAAGATCTCAGCCTTACAAACTAAGAAGTGCTGTAATCAGTGCTAGTTTTAATGATTTCATTTACAAAAATATGTCAGAAACCAAATTTGTGACCCTGGACCACAAAACGGTCAAAGGTAGCATGGGTATGTTTGTTACATTGTATGGGTCAAAATTATGTTTTTTTTTGTTAATGCCAAAAATCATTAGGATATTAAGTAAAGATCATGTTCCATGAAGGTATTTTGAAAATTCCCTACCATAAATAAATCAAAACTTAATTTTCAGTTAGTAATATGCATTGCTAGCAATGTAATTTGGACAACTTTAAAGGCTTAGATTATTTATTTATTTATTTTATACAATTTTGTTTTTGCACCCTCAGATTCCAGAGTAATTTCATATTGTCCTATCCTAAAAAGCCATACATGAAAGGAGAGCTTATTTATTTCAGCTTTAAGATGATCTTTATTTTTATTAAATGACCCTCATTTTTGGTCCAGGGTGACCTTTATTATCTAATTTTGTGTGAAAGAATAGTTATATGTTCTCTTGTATACTGTAGCCTGAGATTCATCTGGCCTGTCCTAATACTCACACTTGCAGTCTGCACGCTGGACCATTTGTCTACTTAAGTATTTCCTCTATGCGGCCCAAGTGTTTAAGTGGACGTGAAGATCACAAGCGTGTGCAGAACTTTTGATTATGACGAGACACACTTTCAACATGATAATGTTTATAAAAAACTTGATTTACCTTTATTTATCTTGATTCCAGTACTTTGAGTTTCAGATTGTGCGTGCATTAAGGGCTCTGAGATGTTATATTTATCAGACATAGGACAGTCTTGCACATTTAATTTCCTATCATGTTATTGCGCTTTTAATACTACAAGTGTAGGTTCTTGAACAGACCAATAGAGTAGACTCAGACATACAGATACAGACATGTTTTGGATTTTTGTCTGGCCAGTTGTGTCAGGTTCAAATGAAAGAAAATATATTTTTTTATACTTTTAAAAATAAACTAAAATAAAGAAAAAATGTGCATGCGGACTTACTTCCCAACAGTCTAAGCAGCTTCATCACCAGAATGTAGTTTTGAGGACCCATGGCCTCAGGCTGGTATATGAGAGATTGCTGGACTTGGCTAATGGACCACTGTCTAGTCAATCAGTAGAGCTGTCATGGTGTGATTATACTTTTCAAGCCTCAAATCAAAGGAAGCATTTAACACATGAGAGTAGCGTTGGTCCCGTGACAAGACTGCTGTTTTTCCTGTGAATTTTTTTTCTCCATGCTGTAATGTTATCCTAGCTCACTGGCTGAATTACATTACAACAAATCAAGACCCATCATGGATAGTGAATGGAGCCATTTAGGTTGTTTAATCTGAAGGAATTGAGCCCATCCCTCCAAGAGAATTTTTAGCTTGGAATGTGCTGGTCAGGTGTTCCTGGAAATCATACCAACTCTTCACCCTTTAACCCTCTACTTTATATTCTCTCTGTGTTTTTCTGCAGAGATAGATGAGGTATTCCCTGAAGACACCCAGCCAGAATATCATCATGTAGTAGAGTTGCGCCACACCAGAGTCATCTGGAAGAACTGCCTCATCTTGGGCTTCACTCTGTAAGTTACACTAGAAAATGTGGCTGCGAGCCAATCACAAACTTCTATTACACATTGAAGTGTGAAATAACAAAAAGCCCTGTTGAAATCTAGACCCGACGTTCATCACGCTTTTGTAAACAATTGGAAATAAATGAATCGGCACAAACTCCTCCATTTTGTAGGCTAGAATGACAAGCACACTCCATGCATCACCCAAGCACGTTTTTAGCATTCTAATATTTGGGAAATGCAAATTTTGATCTTGTATAGTAAGCAAGTCCTAAGCATCATTACATTTTGTGTAATAAATGTTATTTTATAAACGCATTAATCTTTTAAAAAGCGTTTATAAATCTCAACTGCAGCATTAATTAATACATCATTAAAACGAATAGTTTTATGGCTTAATATTACTTAATGGACTTGAGCTGAAATGAACTAAAAGTTCATTTTTTTTTTACTTTTTAAGTTTTTTTATTTGTATTTTTTATGTAATGTCAACAAAGATGAATAAATACCATCACAAATGTATTTCTCATTAACCAAAGTTAAATAAGGAACTTTATTGTAAAATGTTATCGTTTAATTTGGATTCAAGTAAGCATGTTCTCCTTGTCATCAGCTTCATTGGCACAGGAATCCAGTACTGCTTCACGCGTAACCTGCATATCTACTCGCCACACTTCTACTTCAGCTATTTTCTACGTGTTCTGACTGGAGCTCTGGCCTGCATCTTTCTATGTGTGTCTGTGGACCGCTTTGGCCGCAGGGGGATGCTGCTGCTGGCAGCCATTGTCACGGGTCTTTCTTCACTGCTGCTGTTGGCCCTCACGCAATGTAAGTGTTCTTCACAATGACAAAGCACTGTTCCAGAACCTAGATAGTGAAAGCTCATTGAAAATGTGGATTTGTTTGACGAGTTTTGGTTAGTTTTTGTTTTACTGATTCTGTCTCTGCTGTATTCCTATAGACCTGCATGGAGGGCTTGTTCTGGTTCTGTCTGTTGTGGGTCTCCTCTCGTCTCAGGCTTTGGCCATGCTCAGTGTGTTCTTTGGCAGTGAAGTCATGCCAACTGTTGTCCGGTAATCTCAATCTCCATTCAATCTCAAACATGCATCTGTGACATGTTACACCAAACTAGTCTTGATTTTCAGAGTAGGTCTGGAGTTAATTATATTTTCCAAATGAGATCAGGTTTGCAATGCTCGCTATAAATGTTATCTGTCATCTTAGGGTTAAAACAAGGTCATTTTAATTAATAACATGGGTTCAAAAAGCTTGTATTTATGCATTAATTTAAATTAATTCTCAAAATATAATCTTTGTAGTGTATTGCATTTTTTGTTTTTTTTAATGATAATAATGAAACTAATAATTACTAATAATTAATGGGTAATAAGTAATTAACATCAAAACTGAGCACTAAATCAACACAACTGAATGATTTGTGAAGGATCATGTGATGCTGAAAACTGAAGTAAAGTCTGCTGAAAATTCCACTTCGCTTAAATTGTTTTAAATAAATTAAGATTTCAAAGAACATTTTTAAAACCATTAGTCCATCATCTGACCATCAGTACATAGTAAACAGACTGTTGTTAACTGTGTGTCCCTCAGCGGTGGTACACTGGGTCTGATCATGGCCGCAGGCTGCGTAGGAATGGCTGCTTCCTCTCTGATGGAGCTGCAGAATAACGGCGGCTATTTCCTGCATCACGTCATCTTTGCCTCCTTCGCTGTTCTCTCAGTCCTGTGCATCATGCTGCTGCCAGAGAGCAAACACAAGCCGCTGCCAGACTCGCTTAAAGATGGAGAGCGGCAACGACGTCCGCCTCTCTTCCTCTCACGCATGAACCGGGACAACCCACCGTTACTGCACGCGCAGCCGCACAGCTCAGAGTACAACCGGGACAATTACTCCCGCCTCGTCACTGCCACCAGAAAGATGCTCACCAAAGACACTCTGCCGTACAAGATCTCCGTTTCGCCACAAGCGCCTCTACTGGCCAGTAACGGCACTGCTCCAGATGCCCATGAAGACTCGTCCTAGCATTTCACCAAAGCTGTTTTTGACCTCATCTCATAGCATGGCCAATTTGGCCATGCGTCTTTTCCCAGGGAGGACGTCGTCTTGGTGTTTAAAATGTGGAGTATGTTCAGTATTCGGTCGATGAATGGTAGCTTTTTCAGTTTGTTGTGACTTTGTATGTTGATTTTGTATTGGTTAGGAATCTCAACTCTATGCACAGAAGTTGCTGGGAGACTCTGTCCGTAGTTTGTATGCTTAAACATCATGTCTCTACTGTACGTTTGAATGAAGCTTAAGATTTAGTATGGTGTCACCTGAGAGCCATCGCCTGTCCACTTAGTGGGTGCATCTCATGCCTCTCATTAGTATAGTCCTGTGACTAAAGCATAAAAGCTTACTTAACCTCACCGTCTGGTGATTCACTGAGGGGTGCTAAAACATCCACTCGATATCATAGTTTTATTTCCTTGGAGTGGAAAGAATAGCATTCAATGATGTCTGAATCACTAGGGAAATGTCTACTCTTAATAATGTGGGAATGTGATTTGTTTCTTTGGAAAGGTGGCTCATCTCAATTCCTCCTTGTGGAGTTTGGTCACATCACATTCCTATCTTTCTGCTGTTTTGTCTACATGTCAAGTTGTTTGTGTTTTTTTTTTTTAATGCGCCAAGTAGAGCTAGAACCGAACCAAACCTGACAAAGCAAGGGAACTGTTTTTGTCATCGTTTTTGCTTTGCTATTTCTATTACTTGTTTGAAATGGAAATAAACTGTTTACTGTAACAAACTGAAGTAGTGCTCCTTGTATGTCTGTTCCTGAAGCTAATATTTGACAAGTGGGCAAATTTGGACACTGGGTGTACCAGAGGCTGTTGTATTTGCATGTTTTCACACCAAAACGAAAATTCTGTCATCATTTACTCCTCAGTCCAGTGACAGGACACGTCAGCAGAGCTGTTGATACCCACAGTTATATCAGTCACGACGTTGACCACAGAACACATTACCTAAATGTGTAAATGATTTTTTTTTTCGATAACAGTATTTTCGTCATGTAATTTTGCAGTTAGTAAGGGATTACAATTTGCATTGCTGTTTGGATCTTTCAGATCATATACTTATGTTTATGTGTTTTCTTTGCATTTGTATGCATTATGATGAAGTGTCTTTTAATGTCAGCTGCTTCTCACTTTCTCCAAATGATGGCAGCAGTGAGAGTGTCCATGATTACACCTCAGAGAGCTCTTACTGGGTTGATGATTTTGGATCCCATTGATCATTGGGTCACATTATTTTACGATCAACAAATTACACATGAATATTTTCAGCTCCAATATTTGTTAATCGAGATCTAATGTGTAATTTAAACGTTCCCTTAATTTTTAATACAATACTTAAGTGCGCTTGCATTTAAAAAAATACACTATTGTTTCACTGAGGTTTTCAGTCTATTGTGACTAATTGTTTGCCCTATTTTAAAGTGGTGACTAGTTAGCTCAGGTATTACTTGGCGACTTGTCTATCTAGACTGTCTTGTCATGTGGTATCATAAACATGACATCATTAAAGACATGTGATTTGTTCACCCTAGTGACGGGGGTTTCCCCTCATAAGCGATTTTCCACTGGCGACCATGTGACGTGTGACGTCATGGGTGAGATCACGTGTAATGCGGAAGTGAATGCTAGCTGAGCAGTCGCCCGACCATTCTCATCGAAACCGACTCTTTCACAGCGCCTGAAGAGGAACTGACATGTAAATATGATATTTATTATATGTCTTGTACGGTGTTTATGAGATATCCACGACGTTTTGATGATTTGTCCACTTCTATAGGTTCTTGAGGGATTTGTTTACTTTCGTGAATTAGCTCGTCGAGCCGCTAGTCGAGTCTCTTCCTGGTTTGAACAGTCAGATGTCGAAAATCTGTTCAAATATAATTTGTACGTTCGTTAGAGATATGCATCGAATTGATCTATATAAGTTATATCAAGCGAATTCTTGTCAGCTGCTCTAGTTCTCTGTTTTGGGTCATTTTGCCCTTGTTTGGCTAACTGTTGTGACTCAGAGTCAGTCGTCATACGTAAGAGAATCTCATTTATGATCTGCTGTTTCTAAATAAGTGAGAGGGTAGCCAACAGAAAAGGTGCCAGTTATTACTATATTTCAAGTACCAGGGGTATTCTTTGTAGTTATTGGGAAGACTATGTAGGTACAGTGATAAATAAATAATTCATTGCAACAGTATAAGAACAGAGCCGGATCAATTTGATCAGATGCTATAGTATTGCACCTGTTTTTGACATAAGGGATTACTGTACGCATTTAAACTGTTTGTTGTATTCCTGGGTGTTAGAAACAAAACGCTGATTTGTGCTGTTGTCATTATGTGGCAGTGACGTCATTTACCAAACAGGAGGCATATCTTCAATGGAAATCTCTCTTTGTATATATGCTTGGGCTTTAGCTTTAATAACTTTAGCTGGGACACTGTTATGGCCTTCAGTACCAGTCTTTTCTGCCCCTTTTACCTGATGTGTGGCTCCTGAAATTTCTCCACAGAGCTCCATCATGCTCGGTGGAGGGTTTAAATCTGAGAGGCTTCGTGTCAACCTCAGGTTGGTCATAAACCGGCTCAAACTTCTTGAGAAGAAGAAAAGTAAGTCTGGTTGTCCACAAGTTGCACTTTTTTTTTTGTTTTTTTTTTAAGTTTTGGATGTTCCAAGATTAGTTGATTTTAATAGAATTGAACTCGCTTGATCTGAATTAGCTGAACTAGCCCAGAAGGCTCGCAAGGAAATCGCAGACTACTTGTCGGCCGGCAAAGATGAGCGTGCGAGAATCAGAGTCGAGCACATCATCAGGGAGGATTATTTGGTGGAGGCCATGGAGATCCTGGAGTTGTACTGTGACTTGCTGCTAACCCGCTTCGGCTTAATACAGTCTATGAAGTGAGTCCAATTTTATTTGATTATTTTAAAAGTGATTTTCTTCTATGTTCTTAAATTTTGCTATTATCTTTTCAGAGAACTGGACCCTGGCCTACAAGAAGCAGTGTCCACTCTCATCTGGGCTGCCCCTCGACTGCAATCAGAGGTGGCAGAACTGAAGATCGTGGGTATTGTTTGTGTCTGTTTTTAATCCATCTCTGGGGTGTAGTCCAGATGGATCAATCACGTCTTTTTTTTCCCCTTTTTTTCACAGGTTTCAGATCAGCTGTGTGCCAAATACAGCAAAGAGTATGGAAAGCTATGCAGGACAAACCAGATTGGAACAGTTAACGATAGGGTATGACGAAACATGTTTGTTTAGAGGTAGTGAGCACAACATTCAACTCATTCTTGAATTAGGGCATTTTCAAAGCTCCTTAAAGTAATTTAAAGCTGATAGTATTCAGTATTATTTTTGTCATATAACAGCACATCTGATCTGCCTTCAATCATACTGCCTCGTAAGTAGAGGTGTCCTGCTACTTTCTGAAGGCTGGAATAAAGTACATGGCTTTTAACAAGTGCTTTTTTTTTTTTTTTTTTTTGCACCAATTCACTTTTTAGAGGAGCCAGTGCTAGTTGATGAAAATCATAGCTGGTCTGCAGATTTTCAAACCATATAATTGATATTTTGTGCCAAATTTAGGACAGAGTTTTGTGTGTGTTCGTAACAAGTATGGTCATATTTTTATAATTCTGAAAGGGATTCCAGTGATGTTATTTCTTTATGTCATTACCGTTCTAGTTGTGATGCGGACATCCCTTTTCTTCCCTATTAGAATTAAAACAGTTATTGATTAAATTCCAGTTACTGTTATGTTTATAGTTGAACATTGATTGAGCCAAGCCATTGAACCATTTGTATTGCACCTTATTTCTGTAGCTTATGCACAAGCTCAGCGTGGAGGCACCTCCCAAGATATTGGTGGAGCGTTACCTGATTGAGATCGCCAAAAACTACAACGTTCCCTATGAACCTGATGCCATGGTTCGGGTAGGAATCCGTTTCCTCTTCCTTTCTAACTTCCTCATCTCTGCAAGCAGCATTTGTTTTCAACTTTCCTCATCCGTTTCATTCACAGCCAGAGGTGTGTCAGGGTGAAGAGGCAGATCTGATTGATGTGGACAGCGACTTCAAGAAGCCAGGAGCTGGCGGAGGAGGTGGAGGAGGAGGGTTTACAGCTCCCGCTGTTGGCATGCCTATGCCCATGCCAATGCCCATGCCCACAGCGTTCAACTATCCACCGCCCAAAGGAGCTGTAAGACCGTCTTCTGACTCATTTTACTTGCCCAGTCTAAAAAGTCTGATTGTTTGGCTGTGGGATAACATCCATTCAACGTAATGTCTTCTCTACAGGAGCCCTTTAATGGTCCTGTTGGCACCTATGATGGCTTTAGCAACTTCCAGCCTCCAGTGAGAGGAGGGCAGCCCCCTCAGCTGCCCAGCTGCCCACCCACCTATGAATCTGTAAGTGCAAGTGATCACCACTCCTCCCACCCTACCAGACAGACGGAGACGACCTGTTCACCTTGCAGGGAAGAGTAGTTTATTCCAGTTCACTAGCTTTCTTAGTCCTGCTCTGTTGTCAGTGTTCTGATCTCACACAGGGAGCCTCCACAGGCATGTGCTTTTGGCTGCAATGGATCGAAAACACTGCATTCTGATCTCTCTTGCACTGAGTGTATGGCTTTTTTGGATTTTTTTGGGGAAGTGCTTTTAAGTATTTAAGTTATGGAAGCCTGTTTCTGCCACTGAAGAGAAAATAAAAAGGGTTATGTCGACCTTTTTATCTCACAATTCTGAATTTCATTTTAGAATTGCTTGATACAAACTTGCAATTCTGCCTTTTTTCTCAGAATTGTGAGATCTAAACTAGCAATTGCAAGTTATAAAGTCAGAATTGCAAGATAAAAAGACGCAATAACCTTTTTAATTTTTTTTTATTCAGTGGCAGAAACGGGCTTCCATAGTAGACATATGCGATTATGTTAAAATGTACACACAAATATATGTCAAAATGAAAATAAAAAAAGAAATAGTATTTTGCATAAAGAAACTGAAGCATTTTGTTTGAATTAAGACATTATTGGTAATATAAATTATTTGAATAATTTGTCATTATTATTATACAAGAAATATGAATATTATCACGCTAAAGGTTTCATTGTCTTTACACAAAATGCTATTTTTTTTTTTCTTTTGATTTTGCTTTTTGTGACATTCACCTGAAATCATTTACCCCAACAAATCCTTGGCTATGCATGGAAACAGGAAACATTTCTATTGACAAATCATATTAACTGGGGCCTCATTTATAAAATCCTAAATTCCATGGATTTCTAAAGGTAAAACCTGACACACTTTTTTTGTGCATAAGCCAATTGAAGAGCATGTGTACAGATTTCTTTTGTACTCTTATTTATCAATTAATAATAATCCACTCTGATTATTAAAATGTAAAGATGCATTGGTAATCACAATATGCAGTAACATTATACGTGCAAATTAACAGCGCTTTTATTATGTTACTGCTGTTAATTCATTAATTGTATATTATTTCGGAAATTCTATAAATTCTCAATCAAAAACAATTTACGCATGTCCTCTCAAACATATAGGGATATTAATGACTGTTCTGTAGATTTGCGTTTTGTTCATATTGCACTTGAATTTAAGGTAAACCGCAGTAAATAAAGTGATGCATTTAGCAAATATCAACATTAGTTTTTGTGTACAGACTTTATTTGTAGGAACGTTTTGCTAATTGTTATACTTGAACATTTCTAAATGCCTTTATAAATGAGACCCCAGGTTTTGGTTCACTCACTACGGTGGTCTGTTCTAACTCACAATGTACGTCTCATCATTCTAATCCTTCACAGTATCAGTATAGCAGTATAGATTATTTGCAGTGGCTGCCATGTATGAATAAATAGTCGTTAACATGTTTTCATGTGTTTTTTAAGATCGATGACTTGTCTGTCAAACCCTCTAATCCTTCCCAGGTCATCCCAGGTATGTGCTCTGCCCTAATATCACGTTTTATTGCTTGTATTACGATGTTATTCTTTCTAAACGCTGTGTTTTGTCTCCAGGCCCAGTCCCATCTGCTCAGATCTATGACAACTCTACCCTTCCTGAACTTCCATCTGTTCCCGACACACTCCCAGCCTCCTCCTTCGGAGCGAACGCCAACACATCAGATGACATTGACTTTGACGACCTGTCACGGCGCTTTGAAGAGCTGAAGAAGAAGACCTAATTACAGAGAGCACATCTGGGAGTCAGAACATCTGTCTCGGCTGCCACACGAGAAGAAATCAATGTACCCTGTCTATATTCACATACTCACAGGTCTTCTAGGTGGAGGTGTAATATAATACTTGTTACTTCGGATCGGATGCTGTATGGACACTTGTGAATGGCAGTGGCAGAAATGTAAACGCTCATTTTAGACTTTCACCTATCATGGACTGTTCTTTGAATGAGCGCTTTGCTTAGAGGGCCTTGCTGACAGCTAAAACTAGTTAATCATCTGTAGTGTAATAATCTCTGCGCCTTGTATGACCACCTGCGAAGTCTACTGATTATTTATATTATAAATTAGATCATAATTTTGTTGTTTGTTAACTTCCCCTTTAAGAAAAAAAAAAAAAAAGAAATCTGTAACTCCTCTCAGAAGAAGCAGGTATAACCTGTTGCCATTATTTACACCCAGAGTTGTGCAACCAACTCTCCTGAATGACCATGAACCTGCAAACAACTGTATGATGTCATGGATTGTCTGTGGATCACAGTGTTTGTGTGAAGTGACTCAGCTTTTTGTTATTGGGGTAAGATGGTTTAGTGAACACCAGAGCTTGATTCTGGTGACCTGAGCGCAGAATTGAAGAAAAGATGGCTTTATTTCAGCCTCTGTCTCTGTGTCCTAAAGTTAGCCATCTCCTATTGAGTTTTTCTGTTAATGAAGGTGCGACTGTCAGCTATCTTGATTCGACTCAAAAGGAAAGGCTTTGTATTTTGTCTATAGTTAATAACACTCCCGTTTCTAGTCCTGTCTGTGTGTGTGTTTCTGGACTCAATTTGCCTTAGTTTCCGCATCTCAAGCCGTGGCCTTGCTGTTCCACACCTTTCTCTGCGAAATGTGACTTCCCTGACAGCTTGTACTCCACATTTGAATAAGTATTTACATGCTAATTCCTTTCTTTGGTGGGGGTTTTTATCATATATCATTGCCTTTTTTCGCTGTAAGATTTGACTGTTTAATGTTTTGAAAGCGTTGTTTTGGCTGCCTTCTACTTGATTTTATAACACTAGTTTGCGTGTCCTCTTATCAAATCACACAAATACAAATCTGGCAGTGTTTAGGTATGTTTGATACTGACTTTAGCTTGCGTTGAAAACATATCTGATGCCATGTAATAAAGTCTCTTTGCTCATAACTTAACTTCTCACACAAATGATGATTCATTTAATGAGTAATCTTAACTTTTTGAGTTAACGAATGAGACCACAACATGAACTGTTGCTAATGGGTTTTCTATTAATCCATCAATACGTATATTTGAATTCATTTATTTTAAATAAACGTTTGACTGTATTTGTATCTGATTTTACACTTTATAACCACCAGAGGGCGAAGTAACACTAATAATAATCTAGTAGTTTTTTTCTTATCGCTTTATTCTGCTTTCAGATTAGCCCCCCACGAAACAAAAAGACCTCTGAAAACGTGTGATGTTTACGCCAGATCCGTTTAAACGAATTGCACATAATAGCATTATAGCATTAAGCTAAGCCAAACTTGTCAACAAAGAACAACAAAATGTGACCAGCACAGCCCTCATGATAGGGTTGAAAAATAATAAATTTGTAATTTTGTACATTTTTTGTATGATAATTATTTCTCCACACAACCAAATACTCTCATCTGAGTGACTGCGAGGGACATGGGTCATTTTGACATAAAAGGGCTGAGATTGCCACTTGCACATCACTGAGCCAGCATTTTTTGTGATATATTCACATGCTAGATAGTGAGCAGTTTGGACAGCTCCAGCTCTCCAGTTCTGGTGTGGAGAGGAGGATGAGGTGCACAGAGACAGGGACACAAACCCACTGCCTGTGAGCGTCCCTTCAGGATCTCACCTCTGTGAAGTATAAACACACAGACCCAGACATGGTTAGAGAGAGTCTGCATGTGACTGCTAACAAATGTGGCCTGAAGCAGGGCACGGTGAGAGAACACGGATGGGATGAGTGGATGTACAAGTGAGGCAATGACACACCTTCCTAATAATAGTGTGCTGACGTGAAGGAGGGGGAAGCGTCGTCTTCTATAACTCCTGTTTTAAAAAAGTAAAAAGTCCTGTAAAAAGTCTTGCATTGCAAGTCTTACCAGCTAAATAGGCTACTAGCTGAGTCGTAATTTTTGTAGTTTTAGAACATTATTTCACAACTGCCAGCCGTTGAAACAATAGTTTTATGCATAGATAATGATTTTACAAATAGAAAATATGTAAATGAGTATATGATATAACTATAAAGTGCTACGTTATGATAGATCTAGGGGGTTGGATGGGCTTTTAACACCATTAAAGCAAGTCTACTGTATGTAGTTATGTTAAAATGTTTATTTTTATAATCACTAGCCTACTTATCAAACAGTATGTATTTATTTATAGCAACGCTCACTACGGAGGTATTTATTTGAGCAAAATAGATAGAAAATCAGAACTATTCTGACTATACTATAACTATATAGCAGCCATAATTTTGATCTTCGGTGAGTCTTTCGGTCTATTTGTGAACATTGAAAACAGCTTTTGCTGATTATTTTATTTTTTTGTGCTGTGATACACTATCATTTAAAAAATATATTCTTTCTTTCGTGTTTATTTATTTACGAAGAATACATTAGTAATTTTTTAATTAATTAATTCATTTATTAAATGGTTAATTGTTAAAACTGCCTAATTTTTTTCGAAAGATATTAAGCAGCAAAGACTTTTGCACAGTAGTGTATATTTGAAAATTGCACTATTTTCATCATATATGCGCTGAATGTCTAATATATACGAAAACACTGAAATGCATTGGAAAATAAGTCATTTATTGAAGTTATACTAAAATACATTTTATAGAGTTTTTATAAATTACATAAATTAAACTGAGACATAATATTCAGTGTTTTTATATAAAACAGTTTCAACATTGACACTGATCTACCCCTCATACTGAGATGACATTAAGCAAAGCTCAACAATTACAGCAGGCACACAGAGGTACTATTTACTGAACAGTTACCAAAATCTGAGTGAAATGAGAATCTGCTTTTGCTGTAAACTAACCAAACATTGCAATGAATAGAATGATACTGCCCACCAAAATGTAGATATGTTCATGTATCATTAGACTTATCATTAATTCTTATAAATAACCTTGTTTGAATCTCAATTTGACAGGTTGACGTTATTGCCATAATCTATTAGGAAACCCTTTTTTCTGATTTGATCAGAAAACAAAAAGTGAAGAAAATGTCGAGTGTGCTAAGCTATACACCATTATTACCGGAACAGTATAGACTAAATCAGTATCATGTTGCTAGATTTAGATACAATCATCTGTACACATATATAATAATTACTAACATATAAACGTGAACAATAAAGTCTGCCTACACAAATGGATTATAATCTGCAAGAGACAGTGAGACGCCAATCATTTGCACAGAAAATGGCATCCTCTGTTACCAACACCAAAATCGAGAATAAAATTGGGTACGTTTGATGACTTCTCAAATCAAGCATCCTCATTTTGAGTCAATTTGAGTCAGAGGTAAGATGTAATCAGGATATTGACCTCCCAGCGTATTCCTCACATTTTTCCTTTTGCTCTGTAAAATGGCGATTAAGCATTAATGAGAAGACTGTTTGATATTGGCAGAAAAGAAGTTCATTTTTTTTTTTTTTGGTGTGCATGTTCTCACCACGCAGGAGCAGTTCAACCTCCTCGTTGTTCTCCACAGCCACTGGCCTCAGGATCATGGCAAAGAAGATCGCTACAAATATCACCTGTCACCAATAACAGATAACATACACGTGAGATCTCAAATGTTTCTGCTAGACTTTAATCAGTGAGATTAAAAAGAGAGCAAACTGAGAATGTCGTTTAAAAGAATACTTCACCCAAAAATAACGTATTACTCAGCATTATAGGGTACACCTAATTTTAGTTAAGACGAAGGTCTTAGGGGTTTGGAACAACATGAATTGTCATTAACCCTTTAGGATAAAACACATTTTTCATTCTTCTGAGAAAACAAAAGGAGACATTTAGAAGATTGTTCAAGCCGTTGTTTTTCAAGCCACTGTTAAAAAGAAATGCACCTAATTTTACTGAAAGCGCTCTTGTAGGATACTTAAAATCTTAAATAGGTGTTTTAATAGCTGATAATATCCATCACAATGAATAATACATTTTATTGTATAAAATCATATAATCAATAAAAAATATAGCTATAAAAGTTTAAGTCAAGTTTATGTCTATTACGATTCACGCAGGCAAGTGTTACTCCGCAGCGGTGACCACCCGAACAGGCTACAATAGTCCAAATAAAAGTACTGAAGTGATACGGGATAAGATGAGCTGGAAGCTGAATTGATGATGTACTCGGTCGTTATATACATTTATATATACAACAAAGAAAAGTTACATAGTGTCGCTTTAAGTGTAAATACAAATATATTTGTATAAATGTAAAATTAAATTACATTACTTTGCCATAAATGCTTAATGCTTGATGTCAGATCTGACATACATGAACATTCTTCAGTGTTCCTATTGTATTCCAGGAAGGAATGACAGACACTTGTCATTTTTAGGTGAGTTATACCCTTAAAGTCTGTTCCTCACTTGAGAAGAAGACTCCACTGCTTCTTACCTTAAGGGGCTGCAAGATGAAGATGCTTTGGACGAGAGATAATGTAAGAGTGATCACCCACTGTATGGAAGACTCTCTTCCGTACTGGAAGCCATAAAGCAGGGTAAAAAAGGTGGAAATACCGCTCATGGCAAAAAGCAGGAACCAACCAATAAAGAGAAACCACCAAGGCAACCACCAACCCTGTTTCTTCTTCTGCACTTGCACAGATGGTTGGCTGAAAACAATAAAAACCAAATCTGTTTTAACAGAAGAAACATAATTCTTCCGTTTCACCTAACAAGAACATTTGCTTATTGCTGTATTTCTCAAAGAACCAGCTCTACCATCTGAACAGCTCATGTGCTGAATTGATTCCGAGAGTGAACTGCAGATTACTGCAATTAGAATGGTTGAGAATAAAATAAAAAGACTGTGAGTTTAGAAAGAATCCGTAAGGACAAAGAGATCCTAAAAAGTCTTGAGTTTCTTGTAATGATTCGTCTTTTTAATACATGTACAACAGGCAATTGTGCGGAGGTGACAGTCCTGACCTTTGGGAAGCGTGTTGGAGAGTAGCCATTTCAGCCTTCTTCAGCAGCACACCGACTGTCCCCCGAGCCTGCCGAAGCTCCTCATTAAGGAAAAAGCCCTTTTCTCCCACATGCTCCAGCAGGTTAGAAATGTGGCTCAGTGAATAGAACACAAAGCGGCTGCAATACGACCAGTGAGGATCACCAACGTTTTCCACTGAAAGAGAACACACAACAGAGCTATGGTGGGTTTCTATATATTTCTAATGAAGGATTACCCAATATTAAGCATTATGTCACATAATATTAGAGAAGAACCTTATTTAAAGTTTAATATACAGCTACTTGTTTCATTGTAGTTCTTAATTTTGCAAAATTACTTGAATTAAAATAACATTATCTGATAAAAAGCACTTAATTTTATTTTAGTAAAGTAAATTAACTAACAAAATAAACTTATAAAATGACAAAAGTACAACAAAATTGCTTAGGGAATGAAAAATATGAATAGTTTCTCAGTAATATTAAAATAACACAGATATGTTTAAAATTAAGAACACATATTAAGAAAACGGCAACCTTGCATAATCTGAAGGACATCATTAACTTTATTCAGGGCCCAGAAAAGATCGCCACTGGTCTCAGGTCGTATCTCTTTGGCAGCCAGCATGTTTTTGGGGCTTTTGCTCAGATTATTTAATAGTCCCACGGTTTCCTAAGAATAAGAACATTCACTTTCAATAATATCACATTTTTCTTACAAGTGTGTAATATTGCAGAAAACAATTACTATGCTTTGGAGTTACTTCTGCAAGAACCTTTATTATAGTGTTCATAGAAACAGCAGCAGCGGGTGTTGCTTTCTTTTTGGAGGCAGCGTTCTCTTTATTCAGGAGAAAGCGTGGTTTGATGTGTCTGAAGATAGTAATGATCAGGATGTTGATGGGGAACATGAAAAGGCCGCTCTCTATGGCTACCATGAACTCCTGCCATGTCAATTGAAAAGAGCCTGCAATATCCAAGAAAATATTTTGTGTACATTTATATTTATAATACTACTGTTCGAGGTAATTCACCCAAAAACAAAAATTCATTCACTATAGAAATTAATGGTTTCCAGCAGCTCTTTAGTTACCCACATTGTTCAGAAACTCATTTTTGGTGTGTTGAACGGAATACAGGTTTTAACTGAATTTTCATTTTGGAGAAAACTATCCCTTTAACTAATATTTTTTATAATATTTGTAATGCTTATGTGTAACGAATAAGCAGCAGAACAAAACACGCGCCCTCAAAGCATGACTCTTTCAAACATGACGCATTGCATAAAAATACCCGAGTGGTGTAGAGAGGCGTCGCATTTGTGCATTACATAATTTTAGAAAATGAAAAATGCCGCAGGGAAGTTTTCTGACCTATCTTTAGAAGGACAGGAGACTCTTCATCAACAGGAAGGTTCCAGAACATGATGTTAATGGCCATGGTGCAGAGCAGCAGGGACATGCAGCAGGACACTCTCTGAACACGGGTGAAAGGACTGCGCCGGGGGGGGTCCACGATTGACACCCATATGTGCTCATCACGGAAGCCAGAAGATGTCCGGGTCTGGAAGATATTGCTGGGATGGGGGTTGGTACGGAGGGTAGAAGTAACAAAATTATTATTTAAAAATGTTCTGTAAAGATTAGCTGTTTCTTGAATATGAAGAGTTCATTTGCAAACTGCAGTTGTGTTATTTTGATTCGGTTAAAAAATAACTAAAAACTAACACAATAAAAGTTATCTGTTTTTGCAAATAAACTCTTCATTTTTATACAACAGTTCAATAAGCAAAAAGTCAATTATATTTCAGATCAAAATGTTCTAAAGTTTTTTACATTTAAATGAAAAATAATATTCTTGACCTAATGTCCAGACTAGATAAAGGGGACTTCTTTGAATTAATTGAAATGATAAAGTACTTTTTATGTCACGACATCATTCCCATTCTTCACTTTTTTATAATTAGATGACCTTACTATAAATCTGAAATGTGAAACAAAAGTATAATACTGGATGAGTGTGTCTAAACTTTTGACTGATAGTACAGGTATAGCTTTAATGAATAGATGTAGTTTCTTAGCCTGGCTTCTGCGACTATAAAGCTCATAGGAGCTTAATCTAGCCAAGCTACCTTACTACTCGCCTTCTGGGAGGCGGGCTTAACTTGCGTCCATCAGATGCCTCTGTATACTACTGGATGAATCTACAACCAATCAGACCACTCATTCCGGTGACGTATGCGTAACGACGGAATCTGAAGACACCATAGCCAATTGTAGCTAGCTTCATTAAAGCAGTAGGATAATGTCTTTACTTACTTTAATTACTTCTGCTCCGTTTTCAAAGAAAACCTGTCATGAAAATTTTCATTCCGTTACACCCACCTCAGTCGTGCCGGAGCTCGTTTCTCATTGGTTCCCACTTTTTTGGGAACAGAAATGCTCTAAAACGGCAGCTTGGCCAGACTAACTTTGCTCACGAAATGAATGTAGTGTCAAAGGAAGTATGGGTGGCCCAGGCTAGTAGTGTCTATGAGATTGTAAGTAAAAGTTTTTACCCAAAGCTCGCAACTTCATTCTTGTTAGCTGAGTTGAAGGTCCTCTTGCATATTTCACCTCTCAGCCAGGTGGAGCACAGAAAGTGTGTGACCTCCTGTGTCTGTAAATCCTGCACCATGATTCTGTCCAAGTACCTGAAGGAACATTTGAGAGATATCCAACCTAATTCATTCTTACACATACAGTCCTGCTCCTTGCTTAGACGTTGCTAGTGATGTTAAAGATGATCCAGTTGTGTTTGATTAGGATTGATGCTAAAGACTGACAGGACTGGACAGCTCTGCCATAGATTAAGAATGAATTTTGAAAGTGAAATTAGCATTTGGACTTTCTTTAATGAAATCAGAAATCCTTGTTTGTTCAACAGCTTGCCTTCCATTATCAGGTAACGGATAAGGAGAGCTTTCAAGAGCTATCACGCGTCACAAACTCTTACTCAGCCCGCTGCCATGTTAATTCGAAAACGAGGCTGTGAGGGTAAGCAGGCAATTGCAACAAGACATGGGTGTGTGGAATACAAACCTATTTAGTCTTCCTCCTCTTTATGCTCCACTGTGTCAAATGTTTAGTCACTAGTCATATTTTTTTCTTGATTTTTTTTGTCTTGATTTTTCAAAATGACTCGCTTGTGTGCCTTTCTCCATGCGAGCCAGTGCAAACTGTCGCGCTATTTCAAACACGTCTACCCCTCCTACTCAGACTTGACGCACACGCAGGTTGCCACATTGAAGACAGCAACTAGAACAAGCTCAATGACGATGGAATGCGCTGTGTTTATACAGAGCAGGCAACCTGGATGACGAAACACTACTGACTTCATGATTGGGAGATAGATGGAGGATGGCGCTTCAGACCAAAACAAAACATGACAGCATAAACATCAGTTGAGGGCTGCAACTAAGCTTTTTAAACAAGAATATCCAGGCTGTACTACTACTGTCGGCGATATGAGTTAATTTAATTAACATGTTTTCTTTATGATTTTTACA
>JAUYWG010000040.1:24306149-24318226 GCA_034779775.1 Enteromius afrohamiltoni
TACTTATGGCCACCCCTATGTGAGTAGTGATCTCACCCTGGCCACCCCAGGAAAAATTTTCTGGCTCCGCCACTGCTGAAACGATCTTTAAGATGGCTGTCTGGAATGTAAATAAAACGCTCACCTGTTGAAACTTACTACCTTTGTCTTTGCATATTCCCTGCGTGTGACCGGTGTACAGGTGTGAAAAAAGTGTAGAATACAGACCCAAATAGAAGGTGGGATCCATAAACCCCCTTTCAGCCACCGACCACACACAAAACAAGTATATGTACACCCCAACCCCCCCATAGCAATTTATACTTTTTTTTTTTTTTGCTAAATTTGATTTGTGAAACCATTTTTCCTTATTTCTGTAAGAAATGTTTGTTTTTTTGTAAAAACAGTTCTGTTTGATTACTGCAGATATTCTACTTTTCAGTTTTACAGAAGACTGAATCAGAGCAAATGACAATAAAAATATAAACACAAAGACTGCAGTGTTTTACATAAAGCCCATCAGTGTGTTGCTGCTGATATGAAAGAATAATTCAGATTGTGCTTGTGTGAATGGTTTTGTTGCAAGAATGAAAATCTTTAGAAAGGAGTGTTACGTTTTGGTTGAAGCGTTTCGTTTTGGCACAGATGTGAGTTTTTAATCTCCAAATGATATGTCTGATTGTTATTAGAATAGTGGTGTGTTATTACTTCACAAAGAGAAAGATATCTTCTTAATATTTACAAAGAGAGAGAGTCAACGTTAATAGTAACCTGGCATTCTGGCTGTTTGTCACTAAGGTCACATGATGGCCCTGAAGGTCTGTAAAGCCGACAGCAACATGGTTTAGGCTCTTATGTGTGTTTACACCCTCCCAACTACAAAAATGTAAATCAGTTCATTGGAAAGATTGCTGTTGGCAAGGAGACGGCGAAGGACAGTGTGAGATGCAGCCAGAAGTGCTTTACAAATAGAGCGCCCCCCCTTGCTTTACCTTTTTTGGCCTAGTTTTCATGGAGATATATTATGTCAAAATAATTATGTATAAACTAAGTTTGGCCTTGAATTTTTTTCTTTCCATTTTTGGTGATAGTGGTAACATCATCCACGCACACACACTTTTTGTTTTTTTCATGGATACAAAAATAAACATCTTTAAAATAAAAAAGCTTGAGTCAGATTCCTTTAGTCTTGAAACAGGATTCAAAGTGTGTTATATTTATCACAAATTCAAAAAGAGGTATAATGTCTGCTTTGCTGCTTTGTGAAGGATGGATCAAGCTTGATTCAGGTGAATCATACAAAAATATATTTGACCCAAACATCAAAATTAAAAACATATATTAAAAGATAATTATATTGTAAGGATATTAAATTCTGACTTTATAAATTCAGTTATTTTTTAGGACCAAACAGAAAGTTGCGAAGTATTGTTTTGCTGTAGCGTAAAAGGTGAAGCTCCTAAAGCTAATGGTGTAGCTCTATAAGCCACAAGTGCTTTGTGAGGATCCTCACCTTTCCTCAATACAGTTTTAACTGTTCTGATAGCTCTATCTTTTTAGGGAATAGTATTTTGAATCTGCCAGAATCCAGCACTAGCATCTTGCTTAGAGAAAACTGTTGCACCTGACAGTATTGCCAGTGTTTCATCCACTGCTGGAAGGATGTGTCTCTCTCTGCAGATATTGTTATTCAAATTAGTTAAATCAACACAGATTCGGGTCTTGGCATTTGGTTTTGGTACAATAACCATATCGGAGCACCACTCTGTCGTTTCTTCGATGGGAGCAATGACACCCACTGAACTTTGTTTGTCATGGGCAAGGGCACGCGGTGAGGGACAGACAAAGCAAATACCATAGTTGACTCTTTCACTTTGATTTTGTAAGCTCCTTCTAATTTCCAGAGACCTGTGAAGACTTTTCGAAAGAGCTCTTTGTAATTTGGCTCTGTTGTCTGACTTTACAACTCCCAAGAATACAGTCTCTATGCTTTCTGACACATCACGCTGATATATTTAATCCATTTTTTTCTTTGTTTTACAGACTGCTGCAAAGTGACCTTTTCTCTTGCACTTTCTACACTCAGCCTCCCTTGCTGGAAAATTGTTAAGTGAGTGTGTTTGTGGCTTTCCACATCTGCCGCATCCCTTGCTTGTAAAGTCTGGTAGACTTTGTGGTCCTTTTTGTGTATGTCTTGGTTTGACTTTATATTTCAACATGTCCATGTTTACCTCATTTGAGTCCCCCCTTTCTTGTCTTAAAACTGTCTGCTCCTTTTTATTTCTTCACTTTGTCTTATTTCTGTGATGGCTTTACTAAGTGTGAGTTCAGGATCCAACTGTAATCTCTCTGACAGTCTGTGATCTCTAGTTCCAATTAACAGCCTATCCCTTATCATTTCCTCTTGAAGGACTTCAAACTGGCAACTTTCTGCTAGTTTATGAACTGCAGTAATGAACAATTCAGTGAATTGTCACCTCTTGTTAAAATTAGCCCTCTCATAGATAACATTATGCTTGCATCGCGTATGCACACATTACACATCCAAACATGCTACTGCTACAGGCTCTATAGTAATTGTTGAAATTACATTCTACAGTTTTACTATTGTCTACAATATTTAATTCTCCTAACTACACTGACATACCTTTTACAATGTACACTTTTTAGAATCATTAGGGCCTTTTGGACCCACTTTTTGATGTGTACACACTGGGATTCTTACTGGGATCGCACTAGGATTTTAGTTTTGGAACTAAAGCGGTGTTCCTGAAGGGGCACAACTCATAGCCTCAGGTCTCTCAACCAAGGTTGTCAAGATCATCCTCCAGTCCAGAGCTCCATCTATGAGGAAACTGTATGCCCTAAAGTGGAAACTTTTCACTTCCTGGTGTTAAGAACACTAGCAGGACCCAGTTAACTGCCCAGTTGGTACAGTGCTGGTTGGTAGAGTTGGTAGAGACCCCCTGGTTACACATTTCCTCCGCGGTGAGCTGAGGTTGAGGGTTACAGTCCTAAGGTACCTGTGGTCACACTACAGCTGGTCGTACTCCAGGCTTTCAATCCTCCTCCCTTTAGGGAGCCTGGTCAGCAGAAGCTTAATTGCATGTGTCCAGTGCAAGGCTAGGAGTAGAGTGCACTCAACATAAAGTCTAGCAGCCTCCAAGGCCTTGCTAGCCGGGGTCTCTATGGCTAACATTTGTAACGCTGCGGGTTGGCCTACCCCACATATGTTTGTCCGGTTCTGCGAGCTAGACTTGCAAGCCTCTCAAGGCTCTTCTGTTCTCTTTCCCTAGCTGTGCAGGTACACACACTAGGCAGGTATTTGCCAGTCTAGGAACGTGGGCATGTCTCTCCCCATGGCATCTCGTCGACGCGGCTCGAGTTCCTGACGAGGAACGTCTCAAGGTTACATATGTAACCCCAGTTCCTTGAAGGAACGAGACGCCACTTCTTGCTTCATGACAGAAGCTAAAGCAGGCCTCATTCCATGTGCTTTTCTGCTTCCTGGTAAGTGACGTCACCCACCTATGATGTCACACCATTTCATTGGACTGATTTCACGTACGATTCAAAGCCATCATGCTGGAGACATTCCCCATAGCATCTCGTTCCTTCGAGGAATTGGGGTTACATACGGAGGACAAGTCCTCAGTGACCACACACCATCTAGCCACCACTAACAACTGGTCTGAGGATAGCTGCAGTTTAAATACTTCTCTCTCTTCTCCCATTATCCAATTACAGCAAAGCTAAACATCAGGTGGGGTCACTGGTTCTGCAGAGAGAGAGAGAGACAGGGAGAGAGGGAAAGAAAACAATCTGCACCAACAACAGAATTGTACGGCTCAGGGCCTAACAAAAAGACAAAGATGCATTTTAAAGCAATGCTTATAATTTATTAATCCTCAAACATGAAACATTTATGAAATGTGTGTTTATTTGTTCGTTTGTGCATACAGCATATGAAAAGTACATTTTGCAAAAGATAACTAAATAAAAAAAATATATTTATACATTAATATTTTTATTTTCAATATTTGCACATTGATATAACTTTCTAAATTTGTTTTCAGAGGTGCCTATGTGTAACTGATGACACATTAAATGTGGTATTTTTATTTTTAAGTTTTAAAAAGTACTCTGTACCAACAAAATTTGCAATACTGTACATTTTACTACCAAATTATGGCATATTGGCCAAGTCAAAGGGTGTTATACACAGGAGGAAAAGTGGGTAAAACAGGGTAAATGGGGGTAAAACAAGTGTTAGTTCACAAAAAGAATGTCCCAGGTCTTAAAATTGGCAAATCAAATCCACTCTCTCTAAGCTAACTATTCCAATCTACCAAAAAGTCACAGAAAACTTTAGTGTAAGGGAAATGTTTATAATAATTAGATTTTGTACATATTATTGGTGTTTTTAGAGTTGCAACTGCTTTTTATTGCTTAGTTAGAAATACAACTGAAATTACTAAATTTTGTCACCTGTTATAGGGACTACTGAACAGACATTCAGAAATGTATTTTATAATATAAGCAGACAAGTGGTCAAGTGCAAAGACCACAAGTGTGAGTATCTGAATGTGCCCTTTAACTGCTACTTAAGTACTATTGATTTTGAAGTTTAAGAAAATGCTGTATTTCTTTATTTAGTACATGCAGTTGAAAGATATCTGTAAATGAAAATGTTTTCAGTAGTGTTTCTCTCTTGTAGAATCAGCCCATAGTGTTGTTGTATTTAATTATTATTATATTTTTAATAGCCTTTGAACGTGAGGGACAAGTTACAGCCTGAGGCAGTCAGTGTGTACTCTGAGTAGCTTTATGTGATTCTGCTGCTGAAGCTGTGAATATTTAAACAGAAGACTGACAGACTTTTAGCCCTGTCACCAACTATTACTCGCACTCAGTGAACACAGGGGATACATTTGCTTCTAAATGTTTATTAAAAATTCTGAAGTCTCATTCTATCAATAATATAGCACTGATTATGTACTTTACAGTGTTAAGGGCATCAGCTAGATGTTACAAAGGTTATCTACTTACATATTGTATTTTTTCCACTTAATAATTATTATTTATGAATTTATTTGTCTAATCATTTAATCACACAAAAGAAAATCTAAAAAGGGAACAAAGAATTTATAATAGTGGGTTTAATTTTGATAAACAAAGGGTACTTTAGCCGTATCATTCAAGTCAATCCCTTACAGAAAAAATCCCACACACATCCTCATATGTGATCACATGTATTTTACACATTCACAAAATGGAAACATTCCAAAACCACATTTCACATGTGATTTTAACAATGGGAAGATCATGTGATTTGTTTATGGGGACTTACCTAATTGCATCTATCTCTTTTTTTTAGGTAAAAATAGAACTCTTTCAAAATGTAATTTGTTTTTATAAATCGCATTCAAAAGTCTCGCATACATACTTTACCGATTTATTCTGAATATGCAATACAATATTCAATAAGGCATGTGTCTGCATTTCGCATATATACATAAATCTCAATAAAAAATAATTAACTGCAGAGATAAGAGTGTAATTTTCTGTAAAACATAATAACAACTGCCACAATCCCTGGAATTATGTTTATTGTTGTCCCTGATCTATTTGTGAAAGAAATCCTGAAAAGCTAATTTTTAATCTCTCAAGGCGAAAGTGATGGGAGGTAAATCAGTGCCAGCCATTGCCCAGCTCCTGTCCAAAAAAATCTCAGTTTTTCTCTGGGTGAGGTTGTGCCCTGTCCCGCTGAAAGAGCAGAGCCAGCCCTTTCCTAAAACGGTGGTCCCGCACGCTGTAAATAATCACATTGCAGCAGCTATTGCTCGTCAGGATCCAAAACGCAAAAAAGGAGAAATTGCACCAGGTGTATCCCACTACGTTCCCCAGCACAAAAACTGCAATAGGAGAGAAAGAGGCTGTGAAGGCAAAGGTGAGGATTCCAATGGTTTTAGCTGCTTTGATATCAGAAAAAGAGGGCCTGTGGGGACACCCGCCTGCTCCTGCATCTGTACCAAGACTTCCCTCAGAGAGCAGCTTCCGTTTGCGGGAGTATCGGCGGATACTGGTGAAGGACAGGATATTGACGGCTAATGTCCCACCCAGTAAACTGAAGTCAAAGGCTGGAAAAAGCAGAAGGATGTTTGCATCTGGAGGCAACTGATGTCCGATTAGTAAGGGTGCATAATTACACATGCGGCTGCATTCATTGAACTCCAGCGTGAAGCTGTTACTTAGCATGAGCGGAGCCATTGCCAGTAAGAAGCTGCCAGCCCAGGACAAGAGAATTAGGAACAGGGTACGATGCCTCGTCACAAGAGTGTCTTTATGCAGTGGACGCAGGATGGCCACGCTGCGCTCCACTGTCATCAGAAAGATGGTACTGATTGAAACAAAAGTGCATCCAGCAAAAACTGGACCTATCAGCATGCAGGGTTGCCAAGGTCCTGATCCACCCTCCAGTGAGGAAGTTGAAATGCCCTGGTACCACAGCGGTGGAGTGCTGGTCACCATCAGAAAGATTTCAGTGTATACAGAAAATGGCACCACCAAGACTCCAACCATCATGTCGGCAAAGGCCAGGGACACTGTAAGACAAGATATCAAATGCAGCAAATTGCTCAGAATTCACCAAACGTTTTCTTTGGATTAGAGATCTGTATTCTTGTCTGAACTGACCTAACTGAGTGTGGCACAGGATAAATTTGGAAAAGTGTGAATGTGAGAGAAGATAAGTATATAAACAGTGCTGATTGCATTAATTATATTTTGAGGAAAGCATGCATGTGTTGTATACTCTCCAAAACGGTGAAAGATGGTAACTAGGGAGAATGATTGCTAAAGAAATTACTATTTTTTTGTTCTTTGCACACAAAAGTATTCTTGTAGCTTCACAATTTTATTTTATTTTTTTTTACAGATGTCACAGGATGAATAAAAAATATCTTAATTTGTGTTCTGAAGATTAAGGTATTATTGGTTTGGAATGACATGAGGGCGAGAATTTTTGTTTGTTTGTTTGTTTTGAGTGAACTATCCCTTTCTAATGTATTTCTTGTAAAATTTCTGAAAATAAAGAACAGTGAGCACATCACAGTGTGGGATACATTTGCATATCATCCTGAACATATTCTCTATTTAAATAATTGTTGTTACCTTTGAGGTAGCCCTGTGGTGTTCGTGAATGCCGGGTCTGCATGAAAACAGTAAGCGTCACCACGTTTCCCACCACAATGGCAAAGGCCAGGCAAACCATAAACATGACTGCCAGTGTTCGGTTTAGTAGTCCACAGCAGCAGACTGTGCATAGAGGTGCCAACGTTTGTCCTGCACCTTGAGATTCACTTGCTGTTTGATTAGCAATCTCCATTATCCCAATTTCAGGTCCTGGTTATCTGAGTACGCTAAAGATGGCCGATAGTGAAGTCTTGAAACAGTCTTCATGCCTCTAAAAGGCAGTGCTATAAATAAGTCAAGTCCGTATTTTGGATGGTTCTTTTGTTAGCCTTGGATAACAACCCTGTAAAAGAGCAGAGAAAACAATTTGCATGATTTTTCATGATTTTTTTTATAATTCAGCATAATCAAGAAAACATAAATACACTGTAATCAAAGCTTGTATTAAACTTCAATTACAAATCAGTCTTCAATATTATTGTAACACTGTCATGTTCCCTGTGCTTGTGTTTATGTTTTAATCATGTGCCTTCTGTGTGTTTGTTTTCATTCTGTTCCCTCATGTGTTCTGCTCATTTGTAACCTCTCCCTGTTCATAAGTGTTTCTCCCGCTGCCAGCCGTGCCTACCAGGTGTCTTGTGTTTTGTCTTTGATTAGTCCTTGTATTTAAATTACGCTCTGTTTAGTGTTCAGTGTTAGTCGTTAAATGTATGTTTGTGAGCCTTCCGTGTATCCTGGTTTTCTTCATTAAATGTTCATTGTGAGTGAACTTCTGTCTCCGTGCTCGTATGACTCATTCACTCATTTTGTATGATTTGTGTAAAACCCGTGACGGGTAGGGGTGGGGTTACGTTTAGGTAATTCGTACAAATTCATACGAATTGGCAACTCGTAAAAAATATGTACAAATTGCTGTGAGATCAGGTTGGAAGTATCGCTGTTGCTATTTTATTAAACTCTTAAATTAGTAATTTGAGAAATTCAATGAATGTGAAGTAGAATTACAAGGTATAGAACAAACATTGAATATCTGGCTTGTTTGAACCATTCATATTATCTTCTATTTTAAGGTAATGTTACTTTGACTAGATTGTTTCTAGAGATTAATAGTGCTGCAGAAAAACCCAAATAAAAACCTATGAATATATTACATTTAGAAAGGTGTTTGTGGCCACCATGGCAGTCATGCCATCTGTTCAGTCTTATAATTCTTGCAGCATCTCTTCAAATAGAACCCTGACATTAGCCACGACTGCTTTCAGTGCTTTTAAATAAGCAGAACCCTACTGAGAGTCAGACTGCAGCTCTCAGTGTACTAAAGGAAATTTAGCATGATAAATATTATGCGAACATTAAAATAGAAAGCTCTGCTGGGGCTTTTTGGCAGTTATGACAGCGTCTCAGCTGGACACCAACACACACAGCCAAACTCAAACACACTCGCTCTCTTTTTCTCAGTATCTGTCAAAAAGTTTTACATCTTTTACCACAAATGCATTTAGTAGGACGCAGGCCAGGGCTTCTTCTAATGAATCCAGCCAGGACATTGCATTTGCAGTGTCTAATTTATTATGAATTAGACCTGTGAGATCAGGATCAAAGTTAAAACTTCAATTGTGGTTTGTTTCACATTGCATTTGGTGAAAACTGAATCTGCTGAATCTCAACCAAACCAAAAGGTAATGCTCAAAGTGTGAATATGTCTTTGTTTCCAAACCTAAAATCTGCCTTTTATATAAAAAATACAATGAAAATGTATTATTATAAGTTATTTTACACATGAACATACATGCAAAAGTGTCAAAGATCTAATTAGCATTTAAAAGGAATAAGAAACAAAGTGCCAAACTGATATTTAATACCAGTGGCTGTAAAGTAAACTACAACCTATTTGCTTGTGCTGGCATATAAGCTACAGTAACATACTAAACAAATACTCTACATTACACATTGAGACTTTTTTTCTCAGTATGGTTCTGTAGCAATTGTAATATAAGTAAATGAACTATTGGCATATTTCTCATTATAAACATTTAGTGTTTGTTGTTGTTTTTCTGAGAGGTTGCCTTCACCACAAAGAAATACATGTAATTCTGATTTTCTAATGTGTCTTATAAAATATCTTAAAAAGCAAAATAGATGCTCTCCTTTTACATCTGCCTTCAGGGTGGAACCATGCTTGCGGTGCTTTATATTTCTGCCTTTGTAGACAGCTTACTAGGTTTTGGAATAGTGTGTGTTAAATGTGTCTCTTAATTGTGAAGGTAAAATTGTATTCAGCCTAGATTTAGTGGACATCTTTGTTTCACAGCATGATCTGTATCATTTATTTAGTGAGTCAGCATGGATAGTGCTTACAAATAAATTCTGCTTTCCAGCAGGTGCAATTAATTTATACTTCTGCTCCAAGTGAACACTTCACCTAATAAGAGTTTTTTTTATCTCTCTCATTATTTGAACATAAAAAGGCTGAAAGCTAAAACATAATTACGACTGCCAATCATAATGTGCACTAAATATGCAATTACATATAAATATGCTATAGCCCAAGCGACATTACTTTGACAAAAAGGTAAAACAACATCACATGAATATTTTATAAAGAATAGTAAATAATAAATTGATTATAAATATACATTCAATATCATTCAATAATATAAAAGTATACTGATTCTAATTTAAAAGAATAATATTTAACCTAATATTTGTGAATGTATACTATGCTTATTAGAGTATTGTGCTGTTAGCTTTGCAACATGCTATTATCAAACTCAGCATACTAAGATGTCAAAATCTAGTTCAAATCCCTTATGAAGCATTTAGGTAGACAGACAACAAAGCAGCTAACTAGGTTCTGAAACAAGGTACAGAAATACATATATTAATATTGTGCATAATTTTAAGTGGTAGTGGAAGTGAACTGAAAACAAAATTCTTTAGTATGTCGTGTACAGCAAATTGCTTTATATGGAAACCCCTATAGGTCCAGACAGACTAAGTCCAGCTTCTGTGTCAGGGGCTAGAGTACACAGTCAACTGGAATAATAGAGTGACCAGTGCAGGACCCTGAAGCCCCGAGGGTCCTGTAATTCTCGTGTGTGTGTGTGCGTTTGTGTTTTTCTGTCTTAATCTTTCTGTCCAGCCTTTAATCTTGAGGCCCAATTCAACGTCTTTCTCAAATTTGTTTCTTTGAATCCACCTCACCTTTCAAATTTTTTACTGATAAATGTGTAAGCACTGTTTACAAGAGTTTGTTTCTGAGAAGGTATTTCAAATATCTTAATTTGTTCAAATCAAAGTTGACTCTAATTATGATTGGAATTGTAAATGAATGGCATACAGTGGGTACGGAAAGTATTTTCACTCGTTGTTATATTGCAGCCATTTGCTAAAACCATTTCAGTTCATTTAACGTTGGACAATGGCTGTCCAACGTTGGTGGACAGCCATTTTTAGGTCTGTCCTGAGATGCTCAATTGGGTTTAAGTCAGAGCTCTGGCTGGGTCATTCAAGAACAGTCACAGAGTTGTTGTGAAGCCACTCCTTCATTATTTTAACTGTGTGCTTAGTCTTGTTGGAAGGTAAACATTTGGCCCAGTCTGAGGTCTTGAGCACTCTGGGGAAGGTTTTTGTCCAGGATATTCCTGTACTTGGCCGCATTCATCTTTCCCCCGATTGCAACCAGTCATCCTGTCCCTGCAGTTGAAAAACACCCCCACAGCATGATGTTGCCTCCACCATGCTTCACTGTTGGGACTGTATTGGACAGGTGATGAGCAGTGCCTGGTTTTCTTCACACATACCGCTTAAGGCTGCCGTACATGGTGTGAATTCGGACAGTCGGAAGACCGTATGGCCACGCACACGTCACGAGTGACATTGTTTACAGATGCAGTGGTACACGGCACGATTTTAAAACCTGCCAATTTCTGCCAAGGCAGTCACATTCACGAGGTTCCGTGCCAAAAACATTGAGTCTGAGGAATAGATCCTTTTCTTTGTGACAGCAATGGCTTGAGAAAAAACAAAAAAGAAAAGAAAACGAAGGGCATGGCAAAGAGTTTGGCTGAAGGGCAGAGAATGAAATTAATACTGACAGTTTCTTTTTTATCGATTAATACTATTTATTATATTATTTTAAATGCTGCTCAATATATCATACAGTTCAGCATTCAGAGTTCAGTGAGTTTGTCATCTTTCTCAACAGTCCAAATTCTCTGTGGCGCTGTTCATCTTTCTTCTTCTGTGGTTTTCTTTTTTCCAGTTTGCTCAACAAATCTACTCGTTCAACAGCACACACCTCACGCTTTCAACCGGTAACTCCCGAAGTTTTTTGACATGTTTACAAATGATCGTGAGGTCAGGAAGTACTTGTAAGGCACTCTGCTCATCTCGTAATTTCTCACCCGACCGTACAAGAAGAGATGATTTCCTCCGATAACCAAAAAAATCACATGCAAGCTCGTACGACCTCAAAAATCGCACCATGTACACCCGCATTTAGAATTAAGGCCAAAAAGTTCTAACTTGGTCTCATCAGAGCAGAGAATCTTATTTCTCACCATCTAGGAGTCCTTCAGGTGTTTTTTTTAACAAACTCCATGCAGGCTTTCGTGTGTCTTGCACTGCCATAACGCCCCGACTGGTGGAGGGCTGCAGTGATGGTTGACTTTTTACAACTTTCTCCCATCTCCCGACTGCATCTCTGGAGCTCAGCCACAGTGTTTTTTGGGTTCTTCTTTACCTCTCTCACCAAGGCTCTTCTCCCCCGATAGCTCAGTTTGGCTGGACGCCCAGCTCTAGGAAGGGTTCTGGTCGTCCCAAACATCTTCTATTTAAGGATTATGGAGGCCACTGTGCTCTTAGGAACCTTAAGTGCAGCAGAAATGTTTTTGTAACCTTGG
>JAUYWG010000040.1:24325154-24337240 GCA_034779775.1 Enteromius afrohamiltoni
TTAACTTCAGTGATATCAGGAATCAAGAGGTCTCTGCAAGAGAGTGCTAACTGCTTCATCTCTCCATGCCTCTAGTTTGCATATCCTAGCAATAATACTTATGGGCACTAAAGCGTCCTCGCAATCTACTGGTTGTAAATGAGTGCAACACTCTAAAATGATTTAAGAAATGATGTTTATTTTTCGTCAGGTAGAATTATATCAAGCCAATTGCAGGTCCTTTTAAAAAAATTAGCATATTGTGATTCATTAGTTCATTATTTTCTGTAATTTACTGATAAACATTAGACTTTCATATATTTTAGATTCATTACACACAACTGAAGTCGTTTCTAGCCTTTTATAGTTTTAATATTGATGATTTTTGCATACAGCTCATGAAAACCCAAAATCACAAAAAATTAACATTTTATTTACAGTAGCTAAAAAAAAGGCTTTATTTAAGGAAACTTTTTTTTAAATCATCACAACTTTGTTGCAACATTATATTTGCACATTGCAAAACCCTGATCTTGTAGTTTACGAAACTTGTACTTACTGAGTGTGACTGTGATTGATTGTGGCACTGTCATTTGATGAACCTGTATTTCATCCAAGGTGTGCATAATTTTGCAATTTTTTTTTTCTTTTATTTGCTTTTCTTTTTCTTTTACAAGTGTTGCCTGTTGTTTAAATGCAAACTGAACATTAGGACTTACTATACGTGCTGCCTTTCAGAAAGTTTTGCTAGTTTAACCTCTTAGCTACCTTTGACCTGGATAGTGTCAACATTCAAACACTGATAAATTTCCCTGATTAGGTAATCCATGAGTTTAGATTAGTTTTTTCAGCTGTATCAAACTCATATAAATGCCAGAGCCTCAACGACCACAATACAATACAATACAAGACAACTCCTTTTGAGAAACATGATCATCATGGGGTGGTAAATTTCTAATTTGTTTCCTAAATAAAAATACTTTTTGAATAATGATCAAGTATTGCATAATTTACCATTTAAATTGCAATTTCACAGCAATGCATATCGCATTATTAATTAACATCTGTTCAAACAAGTGCTCCTCTGAAATAAGCAGATTATACCTAGTTGATGTTCTCTTTCTTGTCTCTAGGCTATCTGTGGCTGTGCTGCTCTTGGGCACTATTACTTTTCTGCCAGATGCATCTCTTGCTGTGGATGGAGTCAGAGAACATGTTTCGGGTAACAGAGACCCTCCTCATCAGACATTACCATTACAACACTCAGCTTCAGTTAAAGCAGTTTGGAATTTGTTGTAATTAAACTTTTTAAAACATCCATGTGCCATTGGCTATCATTAAAAGTACTTTTTGTGCAACAAATACAACTTACTATATTTTTCAGGCCAAAATCCTATCAACAACAGCCCTGTAACATAAAAGTCTCTGAAAACCTTAACAAGAGTGTGACAAAATTTTACCAAGAATAACTTAGAAAATAGTAAACATAGTTGTGAAATATGGAATGTGTTACAATTATGCATTAGTTGCTAGTTATGTTATGTTAGTTACAGCTATAGTACAAAAATAACCATCAACAGCTGCTTAAAGAGATCTTATTTTTGTTATATAGCTCACAGGACTTCAGCCCTACGCCCCAAACGAATGGTGGGGGGATTACTGACCGCATCAGTCCCCTGGCAGGCAATGGTGTACCTCAGTGAGAACATACTGGATGGAGGTTTTGCTGGAGGAGCTCTGATATCTGAGCAGTGGGTGCTGACTGCTGGCCGCAATTTATTTGTAGGAAAGAATCAAACCCAGACAAGAGGGCAAGAGCCACTTATTCCAAAAGTCTATCTTGGAATCAGCAAACGTGTTCATGCAAACGCTTCTACAGAAGTAGCTGTGGAAAAGGTAAATATTCATACACCAAATCCATACAAAAAATTCCAAACCATGGTACAGTAATTTGCCAAATCATAATCACCATAAGAAGAGTTTATTTGCTAAAACAGATAAATCATTTTTATATATTTTCAAAAATTACCATGGTTTTATTGTGTTAGCTTGCTGTATTTTTAGTTATTTTTCAACTTAATCAAAAAAGTTTATTCTGATTGAGATTAATTTGAATGCACAATGAAAAAACGTGACTTTTGAAAATTTGTTAAAAAAAAAATTACAGATATAGTTATCTGTTTTTGCAAACGACTCTTCATATTTTTGTGTATATACATACAGTATAAAGACACAAAAACATTAGCAAACACTGTTCAGACTGCTAAGCCAACTGCTTATGTACCATATTGTAAAAGTGTTACATTTCAAAGAATAGCTTGAAGACATTCGGAACGATTGGGGGTGCTGTTTTCCAATTTCTCAGGTGATTTCAGAACACACTGTAAATGCCTGTGCTGATATATCAAAGCATTATATATAGAGAGAGTATGGAAAAAATGCAACAGAGTATGTTTCAACTACTGTAGTTGTGTAATATGTGTAGTCTTCATATATGATATTGAATATGAATTTGCATGAGAAGTCTAATGAGGTGAATTTAGGGTTTGGGACAAAGGATTCAAAAGTTATCCCATAGACTCCCATTTAGGAAGAAGAAAAAGAAAACTACAATTACATGACAGATGCTGCAGTATTTTTGTTTGGCCTGTATTATTCTGGGCTAGAGTGAGAACCCTATTTTGTTGATCATAATCATTGTTTTATCTTGCAGGTGTTTTTGCATCCAGACTTTCAGAGCTCATCAGACTGGGACAATGACCTTGCTCTGCTCAAACTGAAGGAGCCAGTCAAATTTAGTAACTCTGTAATGCCCATCCCACTTCCTGAGATTGGCGATAACCAGGAAGAAAAAGAAGAAGAGAAAGGAATCATTGCGGGGTGGGGCTGGGGGAGACTTTTTACCCCTGCTCCAGTACTCAAGTTTCTCTCTCTGCCTGTACAGTCATGCAGGGGTAAATACCAGGCAAAGGTTCTGGCAAGTACACCAAACGTGGATGACAAACAGTTCTGCACAGGACCTAGTAAGCACCAGGAAAATGTGTGCTTTGGCGATGCAGGTGGCGCTCTTGCATTCCTGAACCCCAACACCAATAGAGTGTATGCTGCAGGCATCCTCTCCTTTGACAAGGCTTGTTCTGTAGAAGAGCACGCTGTATACACTAAAGTTTCTGCCTACCTGCCCTGGATTTATAGTATAATGAGAGGTGATTTACAAGAATTTCCAGCGAGACGTGCTTCGCTTATAAGTCACATGATTGCACAGCAGCAATAACAACTGCTTGATAAACATGAATGTATTTTACTATTTTGTACAAAAATATTTGTCTTTAAAAAATGAACATCAATGTTTCACAACTACAGTGGGACTTCTTTAAAGTGTCGATTCTGTCAGATATATAAAAACAATGGAAATCAAGCTGGCTTCTCTTAGGAGAAATTAAATACGATTTACTGATTAATGTGTATAATACTGAGCTTTCACAGACATCAGGAACTCGCCAGGCATTAAAAAGATTTTACTACTGAATGTATTGAAGAATGCTAAAATAATAATATTGACTGTCATACTGAATTATTAAAAAGTAAATTTTTACAGCACATTCCATAAAATGGTTTATTACTTTACTGTGGGCTTTTTTTATTTAAGCAAACATGAGAAAGCACATTACATACCATCTGAGCTTATTAAAAATGTAAAAGCTCTGCAGCAGAATGTCACTTTCCACCTTGTGCTGTCAAATAGGCTTTACTTTTGTAAAGAACACTTAAAGGGTGTAGCTCCAAGGTTATATAAGCACAGATCTTGTGCCCATCGTTGTGAAACCAGGACGTATAGATTAGCAGCCACAGCTGAGAGTAATCATGAATTAAGTTATTATTTTTTCCATCAAGCATCCCAGTTAACTAGAAATAGCGTGTTTTTGTGTATATTTATAAAAGTTTTCTTAAGTCTAAGTAAGAGTAATGGTCATAGTAATATCATAGTAAATAGCTTCTTAAAATTAAAGGGTTAATCCACCACAAAATAAACATTTTGTCTTTAATCACTTACCCCCATTGTTCGTCTTCAGAACAAAATGTAAGATATTTTGGATGAAAACTGGGCGAGTTGTGACTGTTCTCTTTTGCTCCAGTATTTAAATGGCTATGCTGATTGGATCAGGACTTGTGTACTGTGGGAAGTTTGCAGAACCTGATTACTTAATTTGCATTCTTTGTTTCAACTGTCTTCACCTCTATGTAACTCCTCCCCCTTGAAACCTATATGAATTACAATGTAACACTGCCATAGTTAGACAAGATAGATTGAGATGAGTCAGACAATTAGAGATTACTTTGACGACTACAGCGCAGTCTTCAGAATAAAGAGAACATTCTGCTTCCAAATCCAAAGTGTCTCCTGGTCTCATGAAAAAGTTGACAACAGGGTGCAGTAACCCTTTAAAGTATTTATTAGAATTTGTAAATTTATTGGGTTAAGCGTTACAACAGCTGCATGTAATACAAAGTAGAACTGTGCACAAGTTTTCTAAAGTGACATGAATGATGGAAAATGTAAACCATGATCAGTCATGATTATTTGTGTAGCACCTTCTTGGCAGTATCCAGAATATATGAACACACCTAAACACAAGACATATTTACTGTAGCACATTGCAATTACAGTAATATGCAGACAGAGTAAAATAGGCAACCCCTGAATAGTTATGCAAGATCATATCTTCAGCATATCTTTATCAGCATATCTATCATATCTTTATTCAGTCAAATAAAGCTGAAGTGTCATTTTGTTCATAAGAAACTATTTTATATGTTTTGCTTCTTCAGGTCCCCTGATTCATTGGGCGAGTGCAGCTTTGGTCACCCTATTTTATCTGTCATGTATTCACACCTGTTGAAGCTCAAGGTACCCCTTTTTAGTCACTTTTTGACGTGATGGGTCCTTCAATGTTTTCAGTGATTTTGCTTAATGTAATGGTTTGCATGCATATATACATTTATTATATAATTGTTTTACTTTTATTGGAGCACCAAATCCAACCCCTACCCTAAACCTACCCACCTCTGAACTACGTATAACACACACACAGGCCAATGCAGTCACAGGTATTTATTGCACAAACTAATCATTAACAAGCAGTATAAATACATTATAAACAAGTCATGTCACATTTCAAGTTTTCAGAAGCCATACAAAGGTTTTAATCACAAAAAATGATCTTGCTCGTTTTCGACCTCGCCTGCTGCTGGACTCTCGCTCTTGCTTCTCCTTCTGGATTAAGTTCGCTGATCCCCTGACTACCTTGCTTCGCATTTGGAATATTCTTGTGTCTCTGCCTTTGATGATCATGTTTGCCGGTAACCAACTCTGCTTGTTTCACTCTGTGTTTGTGTACGCTAATTAACAGTCTGCACATGGATCCGTACGTCTCCTCCACCTCTTATCATGACTCATGACAGAATGACCTACACCTAACCCCACCCTAATCCTACCCGTCACAATATGTTTTTTTTGTTTTTGACAATTAATATTTTTAATTTATTTATTGCGTTGGTATATTGACACTAAGAGTTCCTATTTAAAACTAAAAGGTGGTACTTTGATCGTCAAAAAGCGACGCAAAAGGGTTTTGACCAAGTGTCAGAATGTGACTCTCTGTGTGAGTTGGAATTGTTTTCAGTGTCAGGGTGTTTTGCGTGTTCTTACCTGCCCTCTGTCATTCTGTCAGTTCAGCCTTGTGATGAATGTGTTTTTCTACAGTGTTTTATAGATAAGATAATACATGAAAAACGAATGATTCAAGACTGCATTTATTTATTGATTGATTGATTATTGTTTAAATTTAAGGGAACACAAATAATTTGTTGTATTCACTTGAAAAAGAATGAATTTCTTTTTCCCAAAATAATCATCTTTGGGGCAGCTTTAAATCTGCTGTTAAGACATTTGATTCGTTCTCTAACTTCTTTTGTAAATGAGCAAAGACCCAAATATTACATTCAGGTAGCTGTTAGAGAACATTATGCAAGAGAACTTGACAAACAAGGTTCTATTAATATAAGTGAATTACTAAACCTTTTGGGAGGCAGGTGACACAGGAGGACCAAGCAGCAAATTTTGGGGACTTTCCTTTATAAAGTACAATTGATATCATCCCAGCATGCTAATGTTGTTGCATTACAATATGACATACATAAAGATCAAAATCCAAATCATCACATTATCATCACATAGTTTTATGGCTTTTTTTTAGCAGTCCCCTATGGATTTGTGTGAAAGTCTAGTCAACCAAGAGTTAGTCCTTCCTTTTTTCCCTTGTCTATTACAAAGTTTCCACTGTTTCTTCAAGCCTTTGTCTTTGTCATTGCCAAGACTGTCTTGAGGTCCTTCTTCAGTAATTACAATGCTAGTGGCCACAGATTGCAAAAGACAAGCTCGAAATGGAAATGCCACATGTGATATGATCAGTGTGTCAGATGCAACTGCAGCCCTGCAAATCCTTTAGATTGCCTACTATTTTCCACATTCTTGTCTTCATTTTTTATGCCTGTATAAATCATCCATACATATGCATAGAATTTAAATGGATCAGTTATGTTTTACTACATCTCCTTATTACTGATTACCCTGCGAATCTCCTATCCTCCGCCTTAAATACCACTCACTTCCTATCCTCGGCATCTGCGTTTTTGTCTTCATCCGCCTCCCCGTCCGCCACCCGAGCCGAGGCCGATCCTAGCGAAGGGTCCCTTGTTTTTTCAAGTTCTCCACTTCTTCCGGGGGGCACGCGGGGACCAGGCCTGGCTCCGAGCATCTGTCAGCTCTAGCCTCCTAGGGGGTTAAACCTCCTTGGGCTCGGAGGCTGCCGGGCTCCATGCCCGTCCCCCGGACAGTTCGGCAAACAAGCTATTATATCGCAGAGGAAGTGGGAACTAGTGAAATGTAGTTTTAGCATTTAATGTAATGATGTTTCAGATTCTAGAGAGCATTTGACTGAACAAGTCTAACCTACCTCAAGGTACAAATATTCATATTAAATGCATGTTCTTGGCACAAAGCATAACATGATGTCTTTTACATGAGAGACCTACAGATTCAACTAGAAATTTTGCTTCTTTCTTCCAAATGCACATTTCAAGTGCCATCAATCATTTGAAGTGCAGCAGGTGCAGAACTCTGCTTTGGAACACTTCACTCTCCTCATTAAAGATAATAACATTTTAAATATCTGGCCTTTTAGATTAGCCTCACTCTCACACAAACATCTTATGAGCTCAGCTAGTTTGAACATCCTTAAGTGACATTTTGCTTACCACACTTTTTGTCGCCCATTGTCCATTGTAACAGCTGTAGTGCAAGTTACCACAATTAGCACACGAGCAAAAGTTGTAAAATACGTTTAATAAAAATGTATAGTTGGTTGTTTCATTGATAAAATTACAATTCATTATATTTTCTTTGAAAATACACATCCAGGATGTCTCACAATCAACATTAATATTCCACCTAACTGATATTAATACAGATTTTGACTAATCTTACTTCACTATACTTATAATATACTATACTTATAACATAGGTCACATTGCATAAAGTACTAAAATAGAAGTGATATATAATTTAAACAATGCTACATTCTCTTTTAAGGTCTCAGGCTGAAGGTTATTATATAAATACAAATATACAGTTTAACTACCATGTACAAAAAGGATCAAAATACTTTAGCTTACCCACTTACTGGGCATTTCAGAGTGAACTATGAAAACATTTTCAAATGTAAAATTAAGGATATTATTAGTGATGAGCAGTTATGCAAGGAGAACTTTGGACATGTGGGATTCTGAAGTCATTAAGGGCCTGGTAATCTTCTCAGGGCTTTCCCATTTAAACAGCAGTGAGGAGTCTGTCATCTGTGAAGAGTACATGTCATCAACAAGACGACTCTGCTTCTCAGTAAATGTATTCTTCCAGTCTCCGACTTTACCTTAAAGATAGAATTGTAGTGTTTAGAAGATTTCTATTTGTTCTATTCCATCTTCAATACTCTCATTACCAAAAATAATTGGACCAACGATTAAGGCATTTACTGTACATACCTTTCCTCATGAACTTGCCCTTGCTGTGGTCCATGATATCTTGAGGGATGAGGGTATAGTTGACCATGGTATTTTCCTTCATGCTATTGAAGCTACAGTGCTTCAGAGCAAGGTTCAGCTCATCCTCAGTTAAAGGACATTGAAGGAAACAGCTCACTTTCTCAACAGACCCATGGAGATCCTGATAATATTAAAAATTGAAATTGCAAATTGAAATGGCTTGTTTAATCTGTATGTGGTCACCAGATAAATGAATTCTTATTAAGCCATCCTACCAGACACATTTCCTCATACGTGATGTAAAGGAAGTTTTGGAAATCTTTTGCATGACTAGTCCAGCCCTTGACATGTTCAAACCAGGAGCCATAATGCACTGATGGAAAAATAAATAAACAAACAAAGCATGTAATAAATTGTAAGAAAAAACAAGTTACTTAAACTTAAACTGGTAATTGTAGTTTATCAACTAACCTTCTCCCTTCAGGAAATTATTTAGAAAATCAGAGAAGGTGCCTGGATTGGGGAGAAAATTGGCCATCTTGTGGAAGTGATAGTATGAAACAGACACATCTTTGAGATTTCTGGCTATATATATAACCTGAGGAATAGAAAACATTTGTCACTTGCAAGAAAATGTAAGAAAAAAAGTGATAAAACTCAATTTGTGGTTTGCCTTACTCACCTTTGCTTTGGAGTGTTGCAGGGCTGGTGCCAGCAGGTGGTACGGCAGATGTGTAGTAATAATACGAGGTACGGTAGAGGCTTTTAGAACATCAGCGCAGTAGTACTGCTCAAGCCATGGTGCACGGGCCCAGTTGGGCTTAGTTTGGGCGATTGTTGGGTCCCCTTTATTCAAAACTAGAGTGATAATTTCCTGCATCCATGTGGTTCCTAAGAATAAAGGATTCAAGGAAAGTGAAATTAATTCTTGAAAGGCATGAATAATGTTTTGCGTTTAAAAAAAAGGTAATTTAACATTTTTATTTAAATACATAACTTATAAAAAATAGCTTTTTAACAAAAGGACAAAAACATAAAATAAAAACAAACATTACCTGATTTTGGATAGGTGACAATTATAGTATCTGTGTCCTGAAACTTGAAGTTGGTCGCATAATTCAGTGAGTCTTCAGTATGCATATGCCCAGGAAACATGATGCTGTGATAAGTTTCAGTGACATCTAGTCGAGCCATGTCTGTTTGTGTGCAAGCGCAAGAGAACTATAGAACAGGCAGTGTGATGATCTGACAGCGGTGTTCAACTGTCAGCTTATATAGGAAGAGAAAACAGAAGACCAAGTTGAAAGGGGAAGTTACGCACGTGAAAAAAGAAATTACCTGATAAACTGGTTACCGGTAAATTCCAACTCGACAAGGGATTTGTTGTTTGCTATATTTTATAATTTACCTAGCGACGTATTTGCATATTATAATATCATCATAGGACATTATTGTTGGTAGCTTGAGTGGTTTCTCTTTGACTTTGAGACTTTTAAGTCGATCAATTGTGGTTTTATGACGTGTGAAACTTGAAACTAAAATCAATTTAATAGAAGCATTTGTTTACTGTTTTCAACCCACACAAATGCAATTTTATATTTAGTGAATCCCGCTATTTGAAAATGTATTTAAAAATCAGTTCCAAGTCTAAAAGCGTTTTTTGATGTGGTTAATTCAAATTGCTGGTTGCCTGGATCTCGTGTGAATATTGTCATATGGATATGGTAATCAAAACCAAAGCTATTAACTTCCTAGAAGTTCAAACCACTAGGAAAATCCGCATACACGTCATAATTGCAGAAGATGGTCTGTACAGTATAATAACAAATTTTTTAAATTGACTTTAAAGTATTGTTGTATTAAATGCAGCAAAATAAAATTAAACAACCCTAAGTTAAATAAAGTCAACAAATCAACTGCATAAATAAATAGACGTGGTTTTAAGAAATGCAAACCTAAAGCAACAAGAAGCTTTTAATCTTAAACCTGTTGATCTTAAACATGACAAAACATGCCTACCATAATGCTTAAAATAGAATAGTCTTGTGCTCAGTACTTTATGTACAGAGCTAAGTACACCATGGGCACCCATGACATACACAAAAACACCAAGCTATGATGATGAAGAGTAGTCAGGTTACATATTAATTTCTCTCTAACTAAAATTTATATTTTTACAATTTTCCACTGCCTTCTCAACTTCATTATATATATTGTAAAATGATCACATATTAACATGTATATCAAAGGTTTCTTTTCAAATTGCTCATTTATTGCGAAAATAGTGCTATATATGAAATTATGTGGAGGAAAAAAGCTGCATTTGTGTCAGAAGCAGGTCAGTTTTGCCGTACAATAGATGATGTACAATACACATGCAGAAAGATTTAGCAACAAATACTATCAGTTTTACTGGTAACATGCTAGTTTCAGAAAAAAAAAAAAAAAAAAATTATGTTTAAAAGTCTAGATTGTAGCACTCTGTTCCATGAACATTCCTCCTTGGTTTTATAAGAGCTTTTCATTGCAAGTAAAAACCTTGAGGTGCAGTATCAGGCAATATACAGGCTATGAATACAAAAAGAAAGAAAAGAGGGTCTCTTATAGCCTTTTCTAACAAGTGAGTAGATTTTTCTGAGCATAAATGTGTTATTAAATGGCTTTATGGCATGCTGGCTCTAAAAGAAGGGTTGCTGGTTCTGTCGTCACAGAAGCAAGCAATGAGTCATTACTCTTGTGGCCTTGACTAAGTTGCTCTGGATAAAATTGTCTGACCACTTGATTATTATTGACATTGTGTCATACAGTAAAGGTTCTTCAATTCAAAAGCTTAGGTGAAGTGGTAATTTTTGCAGCTCTAACACCGTAACAACAGAATTAACAGCGACCTGAAACCTACTGTATACACTCATTCAAATGAGTGGGCAAATTCAGACACACAAAAACTGTGTTATTTATTTATGTATTGCTTTTCAATTGGTTAAGAGCCTAACATCAGCCAAAGTAACACTTCTGAATACAACCGTCCAGAAAGTACACACAGCCCTCACATGGACTTTGAACAACAAAATGAAAAATTGACTGTACTTTTACACAATCACTTATATCACCTGTGTCATTAAAAATAAATAAAAATGTGGCTTTTATGGGACAACTATCCAGTTTATGGGGCAGTTTTACGACCCAGAAATACACATTAACTTATATTCAGCATCATTACGATGCAAATGTATTCCCTAACACTGGTCGTTTAACCCTAGAGTATCTCTACACATAATCAGAGAGAAGAAGAAGATAAGCATCTGTGGATATAAGTAGTAAGCTGAAAACAAGAAAAGCTGAGATAGGTAGAGTTATTTGAGGAGCAGTTCATAATTAAAGGATACAGAGTGGGTAAACAGTGTGGTGATGATGGATTGGGTCAAGACTGTGTGTTTAGTGCTTTGGGCTTTCACATTCAACTCATTAGCAGATGATTTCAGAGAGCAAGCCCTGGAACTGATGGCTGACACTCCACTTATAGATGGGTAAGTCAATCTTTTTATCTACACTGTCTAACATGTGTTTAATAATGAACTGGAAATTAGGTGCCGGGCGTTCGGCCAGAGGAGAACTGGCCCCAGCTAAGCCAAGGTTTTTTTCCCCATTCTCTAATGGATGGGGTTCTGGTTCCTTACCGCTGTTGAACCCTGGCTTGCTTAGCTGGGGACACTTGATTTCCAGTGATCATCGTGATCTTGACTACAGAGACTGTCTCAGAAATAAAGTTAAATCTTGTCATTATACATTACCATCACTCTGTTCTCCTACTTAAAAATGTTCAGTGCTTTGCTACAATCTGTATTGTTAAAAGCGCTATATAAATAAAAGTAACTTGACTTGACTAGATACTGTCTAGAAAGGAACATGAAACACTTATAAAAACAAGTCCCTGAAAGCAAGTATATATTTCATAGAGACATTTCTACATAAATATATATATATATATCTATATATATCTACATACT
>JAUYWG010000040.1:24347514-24363516 GCA_034779775.1 Enteromius afrohamiltoni
ACTACTTGCTGTAAATAAAAAGTGAGGACGCATTTAATTTGTAGGTGTGCGCGGGTGCGCGCACAGACGCTGGTGTTTAATATCTGAAAACCAGAGAGATAAACAGCAGTGGGCTTTCGGAGAACACTGGTGTTAGATAATCGGTTTTATTCCAGAGAATTTTTTTTTTTTCACTCAACCTTTTTACTCAGGCGCTTGCGTCACGTATTCAGGGGGATCTTTATGATACAGGCAGATTATTCCTGTCCATCTGACTAGACGTTTTTACTAAGAGACACACACGAAGAGCTCATGGCAACATTCTACTGCAATAAACTTACTTGCAAGATGGGACGACGAACTCATCACTTTTTTAAACTTGGTTCATGCACCTTCCTAAATTAAAATGTTTTAATAATCTTATAACAGATGAGTGAAAACGTTTGCATTGTTCCATTAGGCTGACAGAAACCTTAATTTAAACAGGTAAGTGGTGAAACATTTGATTTTATTGTATGAAATGCTTGTGAACGACAGACAGTGATTATTGTGGCAAATGCTATTCAATGTTATAGCGACTGTGTTAAGGTACAGTAATGTATTAATTTTGGAAGAACAGTATACTAACAACAAACAACAAAAAGTATCATTATACAATGCAAAAATGTTTTATCTGGTAAATGTGCTTCATGTTTGTGTTTTAAAGATTGCACAATTGAGTTTAAGATTAAGAGGTGGGCCACCTATTCATATGAATGTGTGAAATAGTCTAATCACACATAATATGGTGGCTGTAGTACAACCTACAAATAGAGCCAATCACATTTTTCCTATAGAGGAAGTCCAAATGTACTGTTAAAAAGAGCCTAGCACTGTTTGATATCTCTTAAATGGAAAAATACCACTCAGTGATCCCAATGTCATTGTCCCATTTTACCCTTGTTTAAAAATATTTTTAACCTTAACATTATTATGTGTCAGGTGTCACTAGTAGAAATAAAATGTAAATCAAATGTATCTAAAAAAAGTGTATTTACTTTATAACAATTAATAGAAAGAAAAATAACATTAAATTAAACATGAAATTGTTCTTGTAAAATGTAGTTGCTTTTTTTTAATTATTTTATATACATGTATTTACACACAATTTCACATAGACATAAAGAGCTGGTCTTAAAGACAAAACAAATACAATTACAGATTACAATAAGTTAAATACAAATACAATGTTGATATTGGTGATGCTGATGTTTCACTAAAATAATACTCTTTTCTCAATAGTTCTCAGACAGCTCCAGTGCTTTGTTTCCTGCCTAAGATACAACATTCAAATCATTCACATCCCCAAATGCCACCATGCCCATCATCAGCAATGCCAACCATGATTTTAGCAATCTCTCAGTCAGCACAGACGACAGCAGCCTTGACTTTTTTTTCACAGACATTCCAGAGACTGAAACCATCAAAGGTGTGTACTTTCAAAGGGCCCAGCATCTACACAACACCCTGACCTTCAAAGATGTTGACCACAGTAAACTAGCCCTCATCAACGTGGGAGGAGATTGCTACACATTTCCTTGGAGCACACTGGAGGAATTCCCACTCACTCGTTTGGGACAGCTGTGTCACTGCAGCAGCCCAGATGATATCGCCCAGCTTTGTGATGATTACGATGAGGCTCGACGAGAGTTCTTTTTTGACCGCAGCTCAGCGGCCTTCCGGGTCATCTTAAACTTTCTGGCTGCAGGTAAACTGAGGCTGCTGCGCCAGGTGTGTGTTGTCTCGCTGTCTGACGAACTCAACTATTGGGGCATCGACCCTGTTCACATGGAACGCTGCTGTCGGCGGAAGTTGTTGTCCCGTGTGGAGGAAATGGGAGAGAAGAAAAAGAAGGAGGAAGAGAGGAGACAGAAAAGGCTGGCCCTACATAAGCCTCTAGTGCAAGAGAAGGGCTACATCTGGTTCATGAGCCAGCTCCAAGAAATAGTGGAAAACCCTCATTCTGGCTGGCTTGGGAAAGTCTTTGCATGTTTCTCAGTGGTCATGATTGCTGTGACAGTTATCAGCTTGTGTATCAGCACCATGCCTGATCATGATAACAGGGTTAGTGTACTAAATCACTATTTTTATTTATACTGTCTTCTGAGAGCACTCTTTAAGTATACTGTGATAAGTTTTCTACACCCTTTAAAAATTTAGGTTGACAAGAACATAAATTAAGCATTTTTGGACACCAAAATGCTTCTTTTATGTTCTTGTCAACCTACATTTTTTTAACAGTTCTAACAAGAACAATTTATTCATAGTGTGAGGAACACTGCTTAAAGAACCTCTTTCCACTATAAAGAACTCAGTGCAGTAGAAAGGTTTCATGGATGTTAAAAGGGTCTGCATAGATGCCATCAAAAACATTTCAAAAACTTTTTAGAACGTACACCCAATGGCAGAAGAGTGCAAAAATATAAAGAAATGAATGAGATCATAATATTTTTTTTATTTCTTCTCACCACAATTCAGCTTTACGTCACCATTACATTTAATGCTCTTTTAATATTTTATTATTTGTGTGTGAAATATCAGGCTTATTGTTTATCCATCTTTTTGAAGTACAGTAAAGCTTATAATTTGGTAATTTAAGAATTAAAGGCACAATATTTCCACCACTGGAGGTCGCATTTTCAAAACAATGACTGAGGTGAAGCTCTATGACGCAATGCCAGAGCATGGAATGTTGGGAAGTAGCAATTTCGTTGGTTGTTTCAATACCTATATAACACTGCAAGTGTTCATATTTGGATGTTTTATAACAAAAATCTTACATATTGTGCCTTTAACCATTTTTTGCAGTAGTTTCAACAAAAGGTTTGAAATAGGAGGTAGCAAGACCTTGGCAGTCCTGTCTGGACTCCTGGCTAGAGGTTAGATAAGAGTTCTGAGGAGGAGCCAGATGGATGGAACAGAAAGAAACGGGAAGCAGAAGGGTGGGGCAGCAAGAGACTGGACAGTGATAAAGATAGTATCTCCTACCAAACCACCTGATGTCCAGCAGCCTATCTAGTAAAACAGGATAGGAGGAGGGAAGGAAGGAGCATACACAGGTTCAAAGGGGAAGAAATTACAAGTTTGACACAAAAATACATGTAAGCAGACACATGAGAGATGCACTTTCCATTGAACCATAGACATTGGTAATGTGGTATGACCAGAAATAACTGGGCTCCAGCTTGCATTCCAGCACCTTAAGGGACAGGTCCTTAGTGGAAAGCCACAGAAATACAGTACTTGGGATAAGGAGTCAGATGACCATGGCATTTTTCCTAGCTCTTTTTCATTTGAGTGTGCAACACTGGACAAAAGCCTGGGAGCATGTGCCACAGGTTCCTGTGAAGCAAAAAGATGTGGCTGAAGTCCAACAGAATTTGGAAAGGGTGCCAAAGCAGTGCCTGCCACAGGGAGTGTATTGTGACTATACTCTGCATAGGTGAGCTGATGGCTTCACGAGGTGGGATTGTTGGATGCCAGACAGCAAACATCTGCTCCAAATCCATGGGTGCACCATCCCATGATGAGGAGATGATAAATAAAGGACTGCCCTAGCTCTAACCTGATCAACCTCCAAATCAAACTGTAGATAAGGGTCTGGAACACAAGTGTAGATAAGTGTAGACACTTGGAAGACAAGTGTAGATGTGAAACATTTTCATCAAAGCCCCCAAAGTTTCTGCTATGACCACCTAAAAGGTACTTGAGTGGAGGTTAGAACAGTTAAGGGAAAGTGGTCTTCATAAAAAATGCCTTATAGAGGAGCAATAAAAAAGGCAAACCCTAGGAACTGCTGTAGTGCTCTATCAGAGTCTGGGACTGGCCTCTCTGAGACAGCTCTCACCTAAATCAGCTTGAAATATGCACTTCTCCACTTTCTTCACTAACCCACTTTCTTAATCCCAGCCAAGAATGTGGTTGTTTTGCATTATTCCAATTAGGCGTGCTGGAGCTACATGACAGGTGAGGCCAGTGATGAACAGCAGGGAACATAAACTGGTAATGGCCTGGGACAGGGAGAGTGAAACCTGGAGAGTGGATGCAAGAACCAGGCAGTGGTGGCTGGAATATGGCAGGCAGATAGAAGATTCTAATGGCGCTTTCCACTGCATAGTACGGTATGGTACGGTTCAGTACAGCTCACTTTTGGGGGGTTTTCCACTGGGAACAGTACCTGGTCCTTTTTGTAGTACCACCTCAGTCGAGGTTCCAAGCGAGCCATACCGTTACCAAAACGTGACGTGTAAACTCTGCTAGTCACTGATTTGCCATATAAAATCGTCATTACTGCGTCACTGAACTTGCCACATGAGACACAACAGACCGGCTAGATTTGAATCAGCACAGCCAGAGAAGGATCGGACGCAACTGTTTTGTTTGAAGAAACGCACCTTTTTGTATCAACCAAAAATGGCTGTTTCGTGGTCTATTGAGGAAGTACAGACGTTCCTCTCGTTGATAGCCGGGGAGCGGATCCAGCGAGTGCTTGATGGGGCGACGCGGAATGAAAAATACTCCATTGTTGTGTGTTTGTGGCGCGTTTAAGAGAATGTCACGGCAGTAGAGGCGGCGCAACTATAACGACTCGTGAATAATCCCGCCCATTCTAAAGCGGTACTAAACACGCAGTGGAAAAGCGCCATAAGAGGAGCTGGGTGGTTCAGGGGAGTCAGGAGAGCAGGGTGGCAATAGTCTGGAGAGTGGTGATGATGAAGAAGGAGACAAACAAATAATTTAATAAATAAAAAAAAAATAATAATCATGATTTTTATTTTTAAAAATATGAAAACTGGAAGCCATTACATCTCTGGTCCTGGACACCCACCGCTCTGCATATGTCTCCTTTATTTGACACACTCAGTTCAGTTCTTTGAGCTCTTTCCTGTGTTAAATGAGAAAGACTAAATGGGCAGAGCAGTGGGTGCAGGGCCCAATTATGTATTAATATATATGTACATAGTACAGGTTGCCGTAATTTTGTCAAGTAATACATGATCCTGCATCAACATCTTTTGTTGATCCAGCACCAGCACCTTAGGAAGGACCTAACCCTGATCATAAGCCTAAAACTGATTGGTTGATTGGAATGTTGTTTGAGGATCAACAAGAATGCTGATCCAGGAACATCTTGTACTTAGTGAAGTCCAACTCAATGACAACCACCTTTAATACACAGGTGGTGAAGATAATAAGCTGAGGTAAATACAAATTTACACTGTAGTAGGTGCACAGTATAATCCTGAAAACACAAAAGGCTATAGTGGTACAATAAAGTGATTAACAATAATTTAATTAAAAAATATATTTAACCAATAATGATAATAGTAAAAAAAAAGCCAAATACCCTTTTTTTCAGTAACTGTCTTTTATTACATATATTTTTTGTTTTTGTTTAAAGATTTTGTAGACTGTGCTTTAATAAGTCATGGTAAATATAAACATTCACCAGATTTCTCCTCATTGTTCTTTTACAGGGTAAATGCTCAGAAAAATGTCGCAACATATTCATAGTGGAAACGGTGTGCGTGGCCTGGTTCTCCATGGAGTTTTTGTTACGCTTCCTGCAGGCTCAAAGCAAACTGCAGTTTGTTCGAAATCCACTTAATATCATAGACATCATAGCCATTCTACCATACTACATATCTTTGGTTGTCGATAGCGAAGATGAATCTGAAGAGCTTGATGGTAGCGGCCATGGATATTTAGATAAGCTGGGTTTAATTCTGCGAGTCATGCGTGCCCTGCGAATCCTGTATGTGATGCGACTGGCACGACACTCACTGGGCCTTCAGACACTGGGTCTTACGATACAGCGGAGTATGAGAGAATTTGGACTCCTGCTTCTCTTCCTTTGCGTGGCTGTAGCTCTGTTCTCACCTCTCATACATTTGGCAGAGAAAGAATTCACTAAGGACAAGCCAGCTGGGCCCCACAGCTTTAGCAGCATTCCTGCTTCCTATTGGTGGGCTATTATATCCATGACAACAGTTGGCTACGGTGACATGGTTCCACACAGTATACCTGGCCAGGTTGTTGCCTTTAGCAGCATACTGAGTGGAATTCTTATCATGGCTTTTCCGGCTACATCTATCTTTCATGTGTTTTCTCGTTCATACCACGAGCTGAAGCGTGAACATGAAATGATTTGTAAAGAAGAGCAAGCGGCCAACTTGGATGCTGGAGAGGATGCCCAGAGAGTGCTGGAGAGACAATCTTTTTCTTGGGCCAGCGCTAACAGTTATAGTCAACGCAAGGGCAATGGCACAGCTTCCCGTCAGCCAACTGACATCTGATCTATCATATCTCTTCACGCTTTGTTGGTTGTCTTATTTTTTTTACATGTGATTTTGAATCTGTTGGAATTTGATTTCTGTGACAAATCAATAAAATAATTTTATGTACCGTTAATATGACTGAGGTTTCTTTTTTTTATATGATGTGTTTCTTTACCCTTAAACATAAAATGTGTCTGTATTTGTTATTATTGTTCTATTTTATGCATTTAAATTTTAATTGAAATTAGTCATACAGGTCAAACCACATTACCATGAAAGATAAGTCACAACCTTTTAATTGCAGTTACCTTTAACCTTTTGGTGTTTGTATAATTTATAATCCATATTTCTGGAAATAAGCAACCCAAGAATCTGACAAGCCAGGTTAATTAGTACCTATTATATGCAATATTTGTTTGAAGAAAATTTACTTTAGACTTATTTTTACGTATGTTCAGACTTTTCTTTAATTGTACAATGACGCATGTTGTTTTGTTATGCCACATCATGACATGCTTATTCATAATGTGTAATGTTTGTCATCGTCAGTGACAGCTGCCCAATAGAGGGCGATAGGGAGCCGCCCTCGCCAAACCACACGAAATCATATATTATGTAATTTATGTTTGATTCATGATATATGACGTGATATACGCAAAATATATGCTCTATGCCCCCCTGTAGTATCTACTGACATCTGTTATTCCAGCTTGACTTTTGCTGTTGCACTGTAGGCTATTCATTAATTGACTTTTGTCCATTTGTTTTGTTTTTTGAGAATCATTCTTAGATTTTATCCTGAACTATTAACAATTATGTTTATTTTATATGTTTCAAGTCTTTTTCTTAAAATGTTTTCGTTCCTCTTTAGCTCTTGTGCAACAACCGTAGTGAAAAGTTTCACCAGCAACCACTGATTATCATGTGGCTTGACTTGGCTCTTATGCCTGGTACGTAAACACATGAATATAAAGTGTATCTTTTTACACACCAACAGCAAATTAGCAGATATGTGTTTTAACAATAATATTATTAAAAACAAATATATATAAGTTTACTTCATGATATGATATGATATGATATGTGCAAAATATATGTCACTCTGTAGTATCTGTTGACATCAGTTATTGCAGCTTGACTTTGCTGTTGTACTCACAAATGTCTCACAAATGTCTCTTATTATTAATGCGTCAGTTATGAAACTGTGTGAACGGAGCTGCACACTCAAGTTGAATATTTATATGCATTTATTCAAAAACAGTTTTATAAAACATTATTAAAATATGGGAGAAAGAACTGCTTAGTTGTAGAACAAGTCTGACCTGGTTTAACTGAAACCTGCATCGACTGGTCTTAAAAACATATATGCCTTTGTTTTGTGTAAAGACGTTTTTTGTGTCTAAAGTTTTTTGTCTAAGGCATGTTAATAAAAATGACTAAAACATTGTCTGTGAAACCGTGCTTGTACTTATGTTTGTGATATAACATCTCCAAACTGTTGTGCAAAATCTTCACAAAAATCTCATTCCTAAAATAAAAAAGGCAATGATAGCTATTATTAACGGGATTGAAGGAAAACAAAAGCACAGATAAGTAAATAAAACATTTAAATGTTATTTATGTATATATATATAAAGCACATTATAAAATGTATGTCTATACTTCAAATTACCTAAAATTCTGATATTAATATCTATACTTCAAATGTCCCACCCAAAAATTGGAAACACGTTAAGGCAAATAAATTTAGGCCTGGTTGGGCCTAAACAAGGATTAGGTCATAGTTCAATTAGGACATTTAAGTAATTTTTATAAACGCACTTTTGAAAAAAGCATTACTTGTTTGCATCTTAAGACCAATTAAATGCACTGACATGTTTTATAATACGTTATAATAGTTATAGACCAGTGTGTGGCGCAGGTGTAGTGCTGAATTTTGACCCCCATTGCCAGATTATGACTCCCCTAGTTTAGGGTTAGACATTATTCAAAATTATTCTAATATTTATTTTATCTGTGTTCATTCACAATAAAAACATTCTGCATATATGCTGCTACTTGTTGCATGTTTTTTCTCTTGTTTTGTTAATTTATTATTCATTTACAAAAAATATACATTTGGCATATGGTCCTTTTTCTTTTGTGGCTTATGGTTTTCTCTGTTCGCAGAAGCTCTGCACTTGATGTGAATCGATATGTTTTGTTCATGCTGCTAGGATTTTTAGCACAAATAGTAAGATTTAATAGATCTACATCAGTAAGGTAAGAAAACTATAGCACTTCAAGTAAAGTCAACAAGAATAATTAAGTTTGCATGTTTGTTCAGTTTTAAAGTGCACAGCACTCAAACAAATCATGTACCATTTACTAGGAATATTTGAATAACTAGGACTTTTAACATAAATAATAAGATTTAATAGATCTACATCAGTAAAGTAAGCAAACAATAGCACTTTACATAAAGTCAACAAAAATCAACAAGTCAGCATGTTTGTTAGATTGTACAGTGCACCAACAGTAAATTAACAAATATGTGTTATGTTTACCTTTGATACCTTTGCTTCAATACCCTGAGATGGTAATCTTTTAGTTGTAACCATTGGTGTTGTCCTAGTTGCATCTGACAAAAATAATTATGATTAACCCCTGGAGAGAGACACTGTATTTTTAACATGTTCATACACATTACTAGTACATATTATTATGTAGAATGGAAAATCATATGTTAGTTTCTAAGTGACTGGCTTTGTGTAATTCAGATGATCTTCACCAATGTTTATGCATTTAACACAGTATACAATGGTGTTTCCTTATCTCTGTGTAATAGGGGGTGGAACTAGTTATGCAAAAAAAAGAAGGCTTGTCTTACTTTGTACTTCACACTCACTGTGCACGGTGTCATGCCATGGTAGTGCTTCATAATGTGTATGAAATTCTACAAAAGAAGGAAATATGATGATGGACTGTGAACAACAACGGTAAAGCACTAATGATTCTGTTTCTTTTCTACATTTGTATGTTACATATTTTCATGTAAGTTGTAGAAAATGTACAGTACAGTTATCAATTTAATTTGTAAAGGGTTTTTAGAAGCGGCATATCCACCTTGTGCATGAGTTGCAAAACGTAAAATACACCTGAAACTTTTTTATGCTTTTAGTACTGTAGTACCTTATCATATCTACATTATACAATGTTGTGTGTATTGATGATAACAAAAGTGTATTTAGCCAAAACAAAACATGCAAAAAGATTTTTTTTCTCTCTCTTTTTAGTCATGGCCAGTCACATATTGGAAGCAGATCTCTTCGTTTGTTTTTAATATTCACCGTTTTACTGGTCCTGTTCCTGTGCTACTACATAATCCCCTATGAACTCTCAGAATCCTGGGCTTTAACAGTTGGATTTTTTCTTCCGGAGAAATATACTATGAAAATGGTCAATGATTCTCTGAATGCAGCATCAACGTTGGCTTCTATGGAACCGTGGAAGCCTCCAGAACCATATTGTGTGGCATACCCACATAAGTATAATTTGGTTTTGAATGAGCCAGAGAAGTGCCAGAAGGAGAACCCTTTTGTGATATTAATGGTACCAGTAGTTCCAAGCAATACAGCTGCTCGGGACGCCATTCGTTCAACTTGGGGATCAGAAAGGTTAGTTGAGGACAAGACCGTGAGCGTACTATTTCTGTTGGGTCTCCCCACTTCAGAAGAAAAAGATGTGCTTCAACAAAATTTGCTACAGGAAAGTGAGAAGTATCATGACATTATACAAAGTGATTTCTGGGACAGTTACTACAATCTTACCATTAAGACAATGGTAATGCTAGAATGGCTGACAGTTTACTGCCCGAATGCCTCCTATGCAATGAAAATTGACTCGGATATATTTCTCAATGTGAAAACCTTAGTCAGTATGCTTCTGTCTGCACCAAAGCAGAACTATATGACTGGACTTGTGGCTAGAAATGCAGTAGTACTGAGGGATCCTAATTCTAAATGGTATCTTCCAAAAACTGTTTATGAGCCACCTTTTTATCCACCCTATGCCTTGGGCTTGGGATATGTTTTCACACTTGACCTGCCAGAAAAACTTGTTAAGGTAGCCCAACAAGTCAAACAGGTTTACATAGAGGATGTATTTCTAGGTCTATGCATGACACATTTAGGAATTGCTCTGACCGATCCCCCTGATGGAAGTCTATTCAATGTCTTCCCTGTAGAATACAACCGCTGCCGTTATTCCAAACTCATTGCCACAACGACACGAAGCTTGAGAGACCAAGTGGAGTTTTGGAAGGATTTACAGAAACCTGGTCCGTATTGCTAACAACAAATAGCTAAATCTGTGTAATGGTCACATGACTGTAACAAAGCTGGCCTGTCTTTATGGACAACAGGCTATCACAAACCCAGGTTAATTATGACTTTACTTCGGGTTCACATTGCACAATTTCAGCCTGGATTTTGCTTGGAAATATCAACAAACACACAAAATCAGGCAAATCCATGCTCAATCACATAGTGTGTGAAAGATGTGATCTGAGAGAAGCGACCTGTCAGCAGCAATAATCCACAGTCCTACAATGCTGGACTGATGTGATTTTGTTTTGTTTTATTCATATTTATATTCTTTTCTTATTTTTATTTTTTAATTGCAAACCAGTGAACAGAGAACTTGGAGAGACAACTCTTTTGCTGCCTAAGTAAATAAATCCATTCTCATGGGAAAACACCTGCCTCTCCTGTGATCTTATGTTATTTCTCAAATTAATTATAATATTTGTTTGGTTGTAAAAATAGTTAGTAAAAAAGGCAGTGTTGTTGGCTATTCTTCCTGTTAAAAAGTTGTGTTGTTTAAACAGATGATGCATCTGGCACACATAGCTGGAAACACTTCAGGGGTTTCATAGTCATCATCAGACTGGTTACATTATAACAGAATTTCCAGGAGATGTGTGTGTCGCATTCTGTAGTGTTTCACCTGGAAAAAAAGTTGTTGTGATGCCAAACCCCCTAAAGAGGTAACGCGTGTTACCTTCTGTCACTGATGTGTCATGTTATGTGTAACAGCAACTAGATGCTATACCTGCAACCTGATCTCACAGAATTGCGTGAAATAACCACAAACTCTTAATGCATAATTCTGTGTTAGTGTCACGTAATCACCGAAAATTCAGTGACACCTCCACGTAAAAATTACAATGTAATTCAGTGACAGGCATCAGCCGTGATCCACTCACGGATAACCAAATTAATTTGATATTTAATTTAATTTTATTGTAGCACCTAGCCCCACCTTTACCCTAAACCTACCAACATCTGAACGATATAAACACACACAGAAAAAATAAGCGCAGTCACAGGTATTTATTGCAAAAACTGACCATAAGTAGTAAAAAAATACATTACTAACAAGTTGTTGTATTTCAAGTCCTTCTGAAGCCATACGATGTCTTTTATGACTTTTATGTCTCAGACACACAAGAGCCAATAACGTTTCACAACAGCACAACGCGATCGGTCACGAGACACGCGAGAGCTAATAGAATTTTACAACCAAGTCTGATGTAAGGATTCTCTAGGCGGCATTTTTTTAATTTGTGCAAAGCAGCAGCCTGCAAGAGATGGTGATCAATCCTTTTGCCTTGCAATAATTTGAATATTTAATAAATAATGTTGGTAGTTGCAACTACTAGTTTATCTTGTGTTTTATGATCAGATGGTAGGTTTAGGGGCAGGTGTTGGGTTACATGCTCATAAATGTATAAATACATTTCATAAATAAAACTGTTGTGACCATTTACAGTGAAAAACACACCCCAATACATATACAATAATGGCAATGTCATTACCTAATATTTGAATCCAAATCCGTAAGTGGATCACGGCTGATGCCTGTCACTGAATTGCATTGTAATCTTTTACGTGAGCCCATCACAGTATTTTTGATGATTACGTGACACTAACACGGAATTAAAAAGCTTGTGGTTATTTCACGCACTTCTGTTAGATCAGGTCCAATATCTTTGATCCAATAACTTTGAAAATACAGTGTGAACCCGGCATAAGATGCAATAACAACTAAATAAATAATTGAATACTTAGATAAGGTAAATAAAAACTTATACACTAGAAGTACTTTTCAAAGGTGTTCTTCAGTATTTCTCTTTGGGCTGATATATATTTTGCTATGATAATGGTTATTATTATCAGAACTAATGTTAGTTAGAAAAATATCTTCTTCTTTTTTGTCATAATTTCCTTTTATAACACTATTTTATGGTGTCTGATTGCAAATGTTACACATTGCTATAGAAATAACAATAAATCGTGCATGACTTCATAAAAAAACTAAGAACATGTAGTTAATTAGTATTACTTGGTACTTAAATGGATAATATATTAGTGTAACAAGGAAATGGTAAGATGAAGTGTGATCACAACTTATTTCAGGAGCCTTATTTCAACATGAAGGGCCGGTTCAGCTTCCAAAAAAGGGCAAAAAGTATATTCCAAATACTGTCTTGTTGAGTAAGAAAACAGTTGGTTATGATGAAAAGAAATCGATGTGCATCATTATATTGTTTCTGTGTATGTTGTTACAGTGTAACAGTCTTACAGTGGTTGCGTTTACCAGCTGCAGTCAGTGTACTTAATGCTGACTGAATAACTTTTATAGCTTTAATAATGAATGATCTTTATTAATTTATAGAATTTGATTATTCGGTTTCTGTTAAAGCCTCTTCAGTTAGAATCTTTGTTCTGTTTATTTTTTGTGTTTTGTGTTATTGCTTATAATTTATAATTAAAGCTTAGAACTTTATATATATATATATATAAAGTTCTAAGCTTTAATTATAAATTATAAGCAATAATAAGAAATAAGTTGGACCAAAAAAAAAGTATATATATATATATATATATATACTTTTTTTTTTTGGTCCAACTTATTTCTTACAGCAGGGCAAATGACAATGTGTGCAGGGCAAGTATAAGATTTATCCACTGGCCCAATTGGGTCAGTAGAAAAAAAATCCTTAGCCTTGAGCCCTGTACTGTATGCAAAAAGAAGAGGCCATAGCTTATGCTAAGGCATTTGTTAAACAAAATGCATTGGTTTTGGAAAGAAAGTGATGGCATTTATAAAGCTTTCAGTGAATAACGTATATGTAAAGTGTTTGTTAATATTTGTGGAAAATAAACAGATAGGGACAAATTATTTTATGATTTTAAGATGTCTTTTTATTCATGAATTAAATTCCAGTTTGGTAGACAATTAGTTGTAAACATATGCTTACAAGCTTACTCTGATTATGGAATTGTATGGTATTATAGTTGGACATTTTTTTTAAAATTGTAATAATTTATCATTTGACCAAAAGAAAAAAAATCTGGTGTACTGTGTAATAGATAAGAGTGTATGATATTCATGAAAATAATTGTTCATGTTTAAATATAAATGTCTCTCACACACTTTCTTGTTTGAAACAGAAAGCACATATTATATTATTCAGGAAAAAAAGCATTCTTGTTTATAAAGTAGTAGTAAACACCTTTGTATAATTCCCCTGCACAGTCATTTCATTGCAGGGCTAACATACATCCTTACCTTTTTGGTGCATGTCTTTGGATTTTGGGGGAGCCCCACAACAAAACAGGGAAAACATGCAAACTCTTTTTATTTAGTGGTAGTTGTCAAAAAGAGGCAAATGCTTTCTCACACTGTTGCATTTCCTAGTGAGATGCTGGGGAGTCAGGAGCAAGTCCTGACATGAAAACTGAACTGTTTATAAATACTAAAACAATAACTAAAATAAATAAATATATAAATAAATAAACATTCACAGGTCTTTTATGAATAATTAATGTTATATCTGTGACAGATTGTGAACTATTTATGTTTCTAGTTAGTGTTCTGCCATTAGTTTTAGCTTTATGTTTAGTATACACTTTTCTATCTATTTAAGATGTCACACTATATCACCCCACACAAAATGCTGATAGCATATTTTATTGCACAGTATGTCCTGTACCTGCAGCAACTTTTTTAAAGCTTAAATTTAACACATAATTAATAATAATAAATCCAAAAAGTAACATTCAATTCATAGTCTACTTTTTGGCAACATCACAGTTTTAAATTTGTTCTTTTAATTCAGCCACTGTTAAAGGTTATGTGTACACACCGCAAAAAATAACACACATGGTTGTGTTAACAGCATTCTGACACGTGTCATGTTCCAGTCTGTTTTAGTTTATTTTTTGACTCCACGTATACATCCTTTTTTGGTAGTTCCTGTTGTCAGTGTGATTATTGGTTAATTCGTTCCCAGCCGTCTTCCACAGGTGTTTTCAGTTCTCTTTGTGTTTGATTGTGTATTCTATTTCTCAGAGTCTCCCTTTTCAGTCGTTAATTGTTACTCCCCATGTCAAATGTTACAATCGTTAAAAGTTACCAAATCTTTCTTTGTGTTTCTGAGTTTGTTTATTAAAATATTCTTTGATTCTACTCTGCGACTCCAGCGATCTCCTTTCCTGCATGGCACAACCTGTAACAGAACGACTGACTTTAAAAGGACCTTAAAAAAAACTCCTCCGTCCTCCTCCAAGGATGCTATCCAATGTTCCAAGTGCCATCTGAGGCTCACACTGTCTGAGCGCTGCCTGATGCTCGCCCTGCAAGAGCGCCAGTTAAAAGCCATGCTGCAAGTCCAATTCCCTGTGGATTCCATTTCACATTTACGGACAGGAGAGCCGTCCCCTAAACCCATTCCCAAATTGCGGCCAGAAGAAGCTTTCCATTTCCCTGCGGATTCCATTCCACAGCTACAGCCAGGAGTGCCGATCCAGTTCCCTGAGGATTCCGTTCCGCAATCACAACCAGGAGTGCCAATCCAGTCCCCCGTGGATTCCGTTCCGTAGTCACAGCCAGGAGAGCTGTTCCAGTTCCCTGCAGATTCCAGTCTGCTGTTTCCAAGTCCTGCTCCCTAGTTATGGCCAGGAGAGCTGTTCCCCATGGATTCCAGTCTGCTTTCCCGGCCAGGAGTGCCAATCCCTTAATCAAAGTATCCAGTTCCCAAGACACGGTAAGTAACCGCACCTCCAGGGTCTGCACCACAGGGGAGCATTGTGGATCTGGCCATCTGGGCTTTTTTTTGGACATGGACCCCTGTGACTCCCTATCCGCCATGTTCTCCTGGGGCTCCTGATCCACCATGGCCTCCCAGGGTTCCTGTTCCACCATGGCCTTCCGGGGCTCCTGTTCAGCCCTGGAGGCGATCAGTGACTCTGCCCCCTTCCGGCCTCCAGGGCATATGCCCTCCATCCTGGATTTTGTTATTTGTGTTTTTTTTTATTTGTCGGCGTGAGATCACGACTGGCCGGGAGGGGGGTGTAATGTCATGTTCCAGTCAGTTTAAGTTTAGTTTTTGTCTCTGCGTGTATGTCCTTATTTGGTAGTTCCTGTTGTCAATGTGATTGTTGGTTAATTCATTCCCAGCAGTCTTCCACAGGTGTTTTCAGTTCTCTTCGTGTTTGATTGTGTATTTTATGTCTGTGTCGGCAAGTCAAGTCAAGTCAAGTCACTTTTATTTATATAGCGCTTTTAACAATACAGATTGTAGAAAAGCACTGAACATTATCAAATAGAACAACAGAGTAATAGTAATGTATAATGACGAGATTAAACTTTATTTATCAAA
>JAUYWG010000040.1:24369159-24390513 GCA_034779775.1 Enteromius afrohamiltoni
ATTTTGACCCAGTTCAACCTAGATTCTCCACTAAAGTATAGGAATCAACACAGACAGTCAAGATGTAGATCACATTACAACAACACATTATTACCATAATAACATAACTTTAAAAAGCAGCAAAGAGTATCAAAAAAGAGAATGGTTTACGAAAAGGTGCAGTCCATAAGCAGGCTTTAAGCAGTGTGTATGCGATGTTTTAAGTCCAGCAGCAACAGTTCTGATTTAGTCCAACCGGCAGTTAGTCTCAAGAATAAAACAAAATATTTTATTCTGCACAAATGCACATGTGATTTGATGTGTCTGGAAAAAGGTGGCTTCCAACAAAAAAAAAGTTACGTTTGTGAAGAATATCTAACAGAAAATGTAAGAAATCAGAGGTTAAACTTTTGTTAGTGGCAGAGCTTGAGGTTCAGATTTTCTTTTATTTTTTTTCCCACATTCATTTCACATATCTAGTACAAATGTGTGAACATTTTCATTACTACAGTGTGCTCCATTTATTTACCTCAAAAGAATGGAAGTGAAATGTGAAAACATTCCGCTCATGGACATGTTGTAACATGATGGGCATGTTACAATATGACCACACACAACTATACTGCATAGCTAAAAACAATGTGAGTGAACAGATAAAGAAACACATTTAGACATTCAGAAAGCTACAGAGCTAAACAAACAAATCCCCCAAAACTCTGATCACACACAAACATTTGTCCCAGAACAGCAGACACAAATTTCTAAATAAATATCCACCATATGCAATGTCTCTCAGCTTTTATTCACCTGTTTCTTGAGGTTTCTTAATAGAATTCATGAAAACTATATGTGAATTGAATAGCTAACATAATTAGATAACATTGTTCTAATAGTATCACCAGAGCTACTGGGACTTCAAACTGGCTAGTATATTCTGCCAGTTGATAACTATCTGTAAATAGCAAATGGCAGTTTTTAAATTTTAGCAAATTTGTCTTGTTTAACATTCTCATTGTGTTCATATGGCAACTATCTATCCACCCAATCCATCTTTTTTCCATAATGCTTCATTGGCTGCTGGTCTGTAGTGGGCTGAAGCTTATTCCAGCATTTCGGATCACAAGTGGGGGACAATATGGCACTAACTGAACTGTGTGAGGTCACTATAAACTTAGACGAGTGACCAATTTTTAATGCTTATAAAGGGAGTGCCTTCATAAAGGGAGTTATTCTCGCTCAAAATTGCATAGTGATAATATGATTTGTCAAAATACATGTGGCTTAGGCACCGTCAAAAATTTCAAAAGCACCCTTAGCAACTGGATTCTGAAGCATGACATGTGCAGATTGGTAGTAGTGATTATTCATGTAACCACAAGTTGAGCATGGCAGATGTGGTTCATTGTACTTCACAATAACCCACAACACTGACTGCACAGTGTGTAAACTAGCATGCTTGTGTGTTGCTCAGGAAATCGAAGCTCAGTGTTAACCCACTTTTTTGAAATAGGTCTTGATGCACTGCGGAAAAATAAGTACCTCACTCAAAGCAACAGAACAACATGTTATCACTAACTCTAATACATTACATTACTTGGCAGATGTCACCCAACAAACTGGTGCATTACTATGGGTGCATGCACCACAGTGTTTATTATCTACCGAATGGAATGCAATAAAGTGGAATGGAAGCATGCAATCTCTGACAATCAGAAAAAGCATGTAATTACATGCACATGCTTGCTGTCTTTTTGTGTTCACTTTTGTTTTTGATTCAATTCAGCAGAGAGGGGAGGGGAAGGGTGCAGTAACTCATTGGAGGGAGCATGCTTCCACCTGGTTTCATTTCTCCCATAATTTATATTCTATAAAAAGTTTAGCTTTGGTCTTAATAGATGAGTGCCCTTTGTGGTCTTGCACCTTAACAATACTTCTAACGAGGGCGATCCCACTGAAATGTGATTACAAGGGTGGTCCAGAAACCAAAGCGGCACCCCTGACAATCAATCACCTTTACTTAACCAAGAAAGGACTCACTGAGATAACAATCTCTTTTCCAGGAGTGTCCCAATATTGCCATTTTTTTATTATGTTGTTTGCCGTGTGAGCATTTACAGCACCTGCTGTCAAACTGATTCATTGATTTGCTGGTCCTTTTTCTATTAGCATGTGTTTTCTCAACACATTAAGCTCTCTCAGACACCATAAAAACGGCATCACAAATATATTACATTCATGCTAACTTTCAGGTTACCTTACAAAAAAACAACAACAACTAAATAACTACAGCATCTTTGCAGCACTTGTATCTTTGTTGAGTGTACTGTTGATACATTATGTGTATTTGACATGTAACATGCAGTTTTTTTATATTGTTATTATTATTTTAATTTTAAACATGTTCCTTGCAGGTTTTGTGACAGGGTTAGATTAGGCTTAGGTTACATTTATGTCACACATTATACTGTATAACCACCATTGACGCTGAACTTTATTCTTTTACCGTAGTCCAGTGCAAAATGTGCAGAATAAGGGGTCTCCAGAACTGGAATTGGCAACCACTGCTCTAGTCCTCACCCCTCGGTTACAAAACAGCTTTTAGACCAATCAGCACCGGCTGCGCTCGATCTGCCCCGCAGTTACAAAACAGCAGAGTTTGTCTACAAAGACAAAGGCACAATCTACATACGAGGTGTTTTGCATAAACGCAATGTAAGTGGTAACTATATTTAGATGAATAGCTGCACGTATTTTTCGCGATGTTTGTTTATACGCATGTTTGAAAAATGAGCATGAAACCTATAGCTATTTGTTTCTGCCAGCTTTTTATGAGTTGTATTCTTTAAAGTTGTTCATATGCCATTTTTATTGTTGGGTGTTTATAAAAGCTGTAACTATGGTCAAAGAGTACAGACGCCAAAGAGGAAAAACACGCTGCATAGTAACAGTTTCGCACATGAGGTGACCGCGCCGTCGCCATTTGGTCTGACACCTACTCAGAAACACCATAGAATAATATGAGCCAGTCACGCTTGACGAACTTATAATAACACATAGGCTTATATTTACAGTGTGCACTTCGTAGGAAAGGATGGGGGGATTTGCCCTCCTCTGTTTTATGCATCACTGCCTCGGCTGAATTATTCGCAAAACAAGTTATGAAGTCCCGTTTTAAATCAAATGATTCTAACTGTTTTAATGAAACGATTCACTTTATCATGATTCATCAGAGAAAAAAGTAAATATAAAGTTTATCTCCACTATTCACTACATACTGGTTACTGTTTGCCAAGTAGAAAGCTAAAATTACTGCTTACCTTTTACTTAACGTTAAGTTACCCATATCTGTGTTCTATCGTACATTTTCCTTGTTAAATTAAAAACTTTAGGTTTTAACACATATTACCACATATGATGTTGAGTATTGATTTAATAAAAGCAGTCATATATTTATTCACTATATTTTAATTTTTAAATAAAAAACACATTAAATAAATGGTTCTATATATATATTTATATATAAAAAGTGAAAATATTCAAGTGAAAATATTATAGATCAAAATCAAATAAGAGTTTAATACCATCTGCAACAGTTGTTGTCTGCTATTTCTGTTAAGTGCGCACATTTAACAAAACTGTAAATATTAATAGAGACTAAAGTGGAAGTGGCAGTGAAAGATCGTGAGAAAGAAAATAAGCTAAAAGAGACTGTAAGACATAAGAGAGGAGTAGAATGGATGTGACAAGTGTGTTTCGCCCACTCGCGCTGTCGAGACGCTCAGCAGATGTCAGTCCAACGCAGCGCCATCTATAGACATTACATTTATTCATTTAGCAGACGCTATTATCCAAAGCGACTTACAGGTGGGAAAAACATCAAGCAATTAGTCCTAAAGAGGCTAAATGATTTAGGAAGTGCTCATAATACCATATAACAGGCATTGTTCAAATAAGTACAGGCTAGAAAGGAAAAGATAGGGTTAATTTTTTATGACGTCAAATAGTGTTGAAAGAGATGGGTTTTCAGCAGTCGTTTGAAAGTTGTAAGGGAAGATCATTCCACCAGACTGTTGCCTGTATCAGTACAGAGCTTCCCCTCTTGGTACTTCTATACCAGGGGTAGGCAACGTCGGTCCTGGCGTGCCAATGTCCTGCAGAGTTTAGCTACACCCAGAAAAAAACCTCACCTGCCTGTAGCCTTGAAGACCTTGATTAGCTTGTTCATTGGCATTCCAGGGCCGACGTTGCCTACCCATGTTCTATACTCTTTGCTATGGCTCAAGGAAGGAAACAACTTGTTTTGCGCATGCTCAGTCCAAACCAGATTACAAATAATTATTAAATGTCTCTTTTTTTTTTTTTTTTTTTTTTTGCAGCAAAAATTAGAAATATTTCGGAATGTACTTTTCTTTGCACCGTGCAAGTAAAATTTGTTGATTATAAGCAGGTTCCTCACTGCAGAAATGTATTATTAATAATAATGAGTAAATATTTGAACAAGTGTAAATGTCACGCAATACCAACAGCTGAATATTTCCACTAGGCTATATAGAAAACATTAAATTATAGACTATTACGTTTTTCCAAGCCACGGTGGCAGCTTTATTGTCAAAGTGTGACACCTAGTGCTTTTAAATAAAACAACATTGAACTGTAAATGTACAATAAACGAAAATCCCACTCTAATAATATTAAACAAACGTTTCCTCTTTTCGTTTCCCTCCTGCATTGCTGTAAGCCAGTTCAACATATTCTCTAAAACCTTTATAGGCTATTTATTTGTATGTATTTAAAACAATTTGCGTTGTCACTAAGCCTCTTGTCTTTTCACCTAACCAGAAATGGGTGTATTTTATTAAAGATTGACTTTATAGTGTGGCTGTGGCATGACAGCCAAGTGAGACAAACATAAGAAAAGAATTCTAGTGGGAACTAATTTAAAAAAAAAAACAGGTCGCCAAAGAGATAGTCACGACAACGGATATTTGCAGACACCATGTGATGAGCCTATGTCTCATATGACACTTATTGTTCCCCAACTGAATGGGTTCAGTTGCATTTACACCTAAGGTTCAATTACAGTTTTGTTGAGCCAATGCACCTCAAACATACTAACCATGTACACCACGCCTGTGGGTCTTTGGCTTATTTACTGTTACTACCTGATATTCAGTATCATTGATACCAACCTCCTTGGCATATTATTTTTACTCCTTGCAGGAATACGCTAATAGATTTGACAGCTGCTAACATGGAACATTTTTGCATTTGTTCTGGTTTTAATCAACTAGAACACATACATTTTGTTTGACCGTTTAAGCAATCTCCAGCCTAATGTTTGATAATGATTTATTAATGAAGGTTATTATAAAGTCCTGCCTTAGTTCCGGGGTGGCAAACGTCGGCCCTGGAGCCGTAGCCCTGCAGAATTTTCCTTCAACTTTAAACACACCCAAACAAGTACCAGTGCTGCATTCCTTTTTTTCACATGTACAACTAGATTGCCACCAAGATGTCTGGTTAGGTGTAGTTCTTCATGAACATATCTAGAATGACAAATCAATCTTGCAGGTTATACAATAACACAGGCTGAAACCTGAGACACCGCTTTGCACGCGGGGGCTGGTGCAAGCTAATAAGAGCAGCTCATTTGTAAAGCTCTCCTCTGTTCGAGTGCAGCATTAGAGACAGCAGGTGATGAGAAATGGGTGAGTAACGTATACTTTTCTGTGTGTATTTTAATGATTCAATCACTTGGTTAGTGTTTTACTTTAAATAATTTATTATAGAATTGTGTTACTGATGTTGTATAGTGATAGCTCACCCAAAAATAAAACTGCTGTCATTTGTTCAACTAAATCTGTATGACTGTAGACAAAAGAAGATATTTTGAAGAATGTTGGTAACCAGTCAGTTTTGGTGAGCACTGACTTCCATTAACCAAAAAGACAAAACAAAAACAGAAACAATTCTCAAAATATCTTCTTTTGTGTTTAACGAAACAAAAACGTCATGCAGGATTGAAACAACATTATATTGAGAGATTTTTCAGTAGATAAAGCAGCTAGATCAGTGCTCACCATCTGAAGAAATTCCTCATCTCAAGTAGTAATCTCAACTACAAGGCATTACAATCAAACGCAAGTCTCCAACTGCTACAGCTTTGCAGGATTTTTAGCATTCTTTGGTTGTTTGGAATGAAACCGCATACAGCTTATATTGTGCACTAGGGTAGTAATGAGTATAGGAGTGTATTTTGCTTAAAACTACTACTAGAAAATAATACGTGTATACTGTTTTACTTTCAAAACCTGTGCATTGTCATCAAATTCTGTGAAATCTAGCCAGTCAAGAAAGACCAGACGTTGCTAAGGGAAAAAGGAAATTCTTCAGCTCTCATTTAGGAAACAGCTAGCGCCTACAGTATACCTGTTATTGTTGATACAGTTACAATAAAAAAATATTGGTGCCACAACCCATCCTGTGGGTAAATGATCTCAAATACCAATCAATCTCTCTCCCCTTTTTGTATCTATGTGAACAGCACAGAAGACAGCACTGATTGTTTATGCCCACCAGAGTCCTGCCTCATTCAACGCTGCTGCACGGGATGTAGCGGTTCAGGCTCTGACAAAGCAAGGCTATAAAGTCCTAGTGTCAGATCTGTATGCTATGAACTTCAAAGCCTCAGCAACCGCAGAGGATATCAAGGGTGGGGATTTACTGAAAAAAATCACTGTACACTAATACAAAGTGCACCTACATTCAAATTCTACGATGGTATAGGTTCATAAAAAATGCACTGCAGTTACAAGTTTTACTGTAAATATTGCAGGTGATGTGAAGAATCCTGAGCACTTTATATACAATGATGAGATGATGGTTGCATGGCAAAACGGTCGTTTAAGTGATGACATTGCAGAAGAACAGCAGAAGTTGGAGCAAGCAGAGCTGGTTATCTTTCAGGTAATAGTTTCCCAATGATGCACAATTACAATTATCAGTTTCAATTTTGCAGAATATAATATGATTTTGATTATATTTACAGTTCCCTCTCTACTGGTTTAGTATACCTGCCATCATGAAGGGCTGGATAGACAGAGTCTTAACTCAAGGATTTGCCTTCACCATGCAGAAGATGTATGACAATGGCGTTTTCAAGGTCTAAATTCTTTAGAGTCAAAATGTTTTTGCATGCTTGACATTCAAAGATGGTGTTTTTGTAATTCTAATGGTGATCAAATTGTTTAGTTAAAATGTTATTTACTTTTCATACCAGAATAAGAAGGCCATACTTTCATTCACCACTGGGGGAACAGAGTCCATGTATAAGCCAGATGGCCTTCACGGAGACCTCAATGTTGCCCTCTGGCCTTTACAGGTGAGCTAACAATATTATGGGATATAAAAGGGACAGTAAGTCGAACTGAGCTGCAAGAATTGCTCTTTTTGTAATCATGCTATTTAAGTGATCAGAGTTGAGTTGAACATTAAATGAATGTGGGTTGCTGCCTTTTTTTAGACTTTAGACCAGAGAGGTTTATTTTTCCTTTTGCCTTTGAATCAACTTTGCATGCAAATGTGAAAAATTTGAGATTCAGAAAATAAATGGCAAAAACGGACATGGAACAGAGCTGTTTGAGTGACGTGTGATGTGTGTCAAAGTCAAAACTGCAAGACATAAACCTCTGTTTTTCATTTCTGAATTTACTAATGACGTGGCAAATGTTTATGATATGGCATACAATTAACATGTTAAATAACACAAATCATACCAGTTGAAATAAAGATTATAAATAATGGCAGTACAATCAAAGGCAAGTCTCCAACTGGTACTGCTTTGCAGGATTTTTCAACAGATTATGTGTTTTTCTTGTAGAATGGAGTGCTGCGTTTCTGCGGGTTTCAGGTCCTCGCCCCCCAGATCTTCTGGTGTCCAGCATACACGCCTCCAGATGCCAGAAATGCCTTGTTAGAAGCATGGAGGGAAAGGCTAAATGGTATATTTTCTGAAAAGCCTCTTTCATTTGCTCCAACCGAATACTTTGACCTTACCTTCCAAGGAGGATTTTGCCTTCGTCCAGAGGTGAAAGAGCAGTATGCCTCTGAGTCCTATGGCATTACCACTGCACAACATTTAGGCAAACCACTTCCTCCAGACAACCAGCTCAAAGCTAAATAAAGCTAAATGGTTCTGTCACACAAGATAATCATTCCAGAAATTTATTGAAGGAATTGGCATTAGCAGAATGAAGGAGTTTTAGGTTAAACGTGCTTAAGATAAAATGAATTCTAACACCAGCCTTATACCATAACCAATATTACCTACCTATATGAATGTGACTATTTAAATTCTACATTTGTACTAATATCTTATATTTTCATGGAAAGCTATGCACATGTTAGTGAAGTGTCCTTTAATGATGCTATTTTGTGGAAGTGGGTGTTATATATGGATATTAAAATACTCATGTACAAGATGCATTTTTGAAAAATAAATATATGACACTACTACTCCGTTTTCCCTTGTTCACCTCAATTTCAAGGTTTTTATTATTAAATAGCCTATTGTTGGTAATTTTTTTTTTTTTTTTTTTTAAGTAATTGAAGTAGCAACTGTTAGATAAATAAGTGAACAGAGTCAACTATTAAAATTAAGGCACATTTTAACCAAAATATTAAACTTAGTGCATACATCTTAAAATCAATTGAATATATGATAAAGATCACAAGCTTTCAAAGTTCTAACTTCAACAATGATCTGATACTGTAAATATATAGATTTAACTGTGTTCCTAGGACTGAGAAGGTTACATGTTTATGCTGTAATTTGAAACAATTCATTCATTACCTTTTTTAACGTTTCTGCAATTCTTTTGCGTTTTATTACGCAAATTATAATGTAACTTAACCAGTGCTGGTTTACACTGTGACAATGTGGCCCGCTACAATATGGTTACACAGAAATTGACTTTTAAAAGTAAAATTACTCATTTACTGGAATTAAAGTGACAACTTGCCCCTGTCTCCCGTACGTGCTTACGCACACTGACAGCAATGCGTCGCGACGTGAACGGGTCATTTAGATGCGCCAGCGCGTCATTTGCTGCAACGCAATCCCAGCCATCCTGAACTCCCAGTATTCCCGGCGTCATGTACCGTTATTCCTCCATATCAGCCGTTTGACCTACTGAACGGAAGTTGAAGTGCCACTGCTAATATTATGAACGGAATTCCAAAATGAGCTGAAGTTAATTTATTTGAAAAGAAGCGCTGCGCGGTATGTGTTGCTTCTTTTATACATATTTGTTTTATGTATTAAAATGACTCATTCGTGGTGAATCGGCAGTGTATTGTTAAGAGCTGTTGATGTCATGCATCAATTATACACTGACATCATTTTCTTTAAGAAATAGCCTGACTTTATTATTCTAAAATTAGCCAGGAATAGAATTATTCCTTTTGGAATTTCCATAGCGAGGTGGATTTTATTGTTATTTTTTTCCCAACGTGCATGAAGCGACACCTTTTAAAACACATTCCTAGTAGATCTAATAAAATTGCTAATAGAATAAAGGCAGTTTTATGACATTAAAAAAAGAAAATAAATGATAATATTAAAAGCAAAATAAAAGTTAAAATAAAATGTTAAGCATCTTTAAGAATTTAAAAAGTTGTCTGTATAGTTTACTTTTATTGTCCAATAGCAAGATAATATCCCAGTAGTACGTTAGATATAATGGTACAGATTCCGATCAGACTCAAAATAAATACTATAATAGTAAAAATAAATGAATAAAAATAAATAATTAAAAAACATTTATTCCTTAAGATATATTATTTTATTCATTCATTCATTCATTCCATTTCTTTTCTGACAAGGTTTTAAACTGAGAGCTTTTTTATGTAAAAATGTTTTCAACATTTTACATTTACTGTACTATTTACTATATATTTTAAAAGCCCCTTCTGTATGCATGTCAGAAAGTACAATTATTCACTTCTAGATTCTAAATGAATGTTATAAAACTGCGTGAATAATAATTATAAGAATCAACCAAATTCTATTTAAATTAGATTTTAATTATTAAAAATCCTTTTTAAATGTGCAGTTAAATCAGGAAGTGGAGGTGTGTTTTTTCTCTTCAGGTGCGCAGCATTGGTGGACAAGGGCGTGGATGTAGCAATGGTGTTGGATCTGGGTGAGAACTGCATGGAGCAGGCTAATGGAGGAGGCCTTGCAAAGAATGTCTCAGAAATGTTAGAACCAGAGCCCAACACTGAGAAACCCAAACCAGTCAGAGCCAGGACCAGCAGTATCACCCAAAGAGACAAATCAACCCACAATGGGCCTCATGCGCAGCCTTGTAACACTTGGGATGGCTGCCCCCAGGTTCAAAAAAGGCTCCAGAAGACAGAAGGTAGAAATAAAGGAGAAACTGTGCAGCCAAGGGAACCTTCCAAACCTTCACCTTGTCGAAGGCCGCTAAGTCTGGAAATAAAACCACAGCGAATTAGAGCAACGCAGCCAGTGCAGAAGGTGATACAGCCACCGTGGCGTAGTGGTGGCCCTTCTCCACCCATGCGAAGCCTGACGAGCCTTAGTTTGGGGCCAGGGAACTGGCTTCGCCGGAGTGAGAGCACATGCACAATGAACTCCACATCGCCTGCTCGCGCGGGCAGGGGTCAAATGAGACCTGCAACCTCCTTGCCACATATTGGCAGGGGTATCACTCCATTACCTTCACCATCAACACCTCGTGGGCCATGCCTGCTTGTGGCTCTTCGCCCCGTAAACCTGGAACAGGAGCGCCACACCTTTTTTCAGTCTAACTATCAGTATGAGCCCCAGTTTGAGTATGCCTCCCCAGAGCCTGTCAGCGTTTTGGAGAAGTACAGAGAAGGCTCCAGTCTCTTTCTGTCGCAGGTATGTTTTCTATCAAAAATACACATTTAGGTCTAGTGAGCCCATTATTGTCAGTGTCAACTGCCTCCGTAAGCAACTGACTTCTAAAGGTGCGGTCATGTTTAAGATCCATATTAAAAATGCAATTATTTCAATAAGAAAACATGCACTCCCCTTATTTTGATATTGCTGTTTTGCCACATTGACCAACAGAAAGCAACAGTGCTTCATACATTACTACATTTTTAACAATAGACAATGGATCTTTTTTTGCTTATTTTTGCAGACGTTTCAATAAAATGACTGCACCTTAATGTAGCAACTTATGGCAGATAGAAACCTCATGAGTGACTGATTTGGAACGCTCTATGTAGGTAGTTTACATGTTTGCACACTGCTAAGCTAATGATGCAATGTTCTAATAAGCTTTAAATTATAAAAGTAAAATACAGAATTGTTATTTAGTTTTAACTATTTAATCTATATTTCTCTTCATTTTAATTGCCCTGTCAGTTCCTTTTCTGCAAAAGAACCATACGCTACTGCCTCAGGTTTTGAATAAACAAGGTGCCTTGAAAGTATGCATCAAATGTTGGCAGATTGCTAGGTTTGATAATCTCTGTTAAACCTTTTTCTAGGCAGTTGGGATTATGGAGTGTGTGCTGAGAAAGTATGAGACCTATGAAAACTTTGAAGAAGTCACAGGGGGCAGCTTGTTACCGAAGAGTCAAGTGTGGGCGGCCACACGCAAATACCTTCAGAAGGAGGGCTGTGTTGGTGAGGTGTGTGCATATCCCAGTTCGAGTGTCTGTGTGTTAAAATTTTGCCAAATAACACAGTAAAAGTTATCCTGGATTCTGTCACCAGGTGGTTGTAAGTCTCTCCGATGAGCTTCTGTCCCAGGCAGTAATGATGGTGGAGAGATGTCGACCAACACTAACTATTAATTTGTCCGGAGCACGGCAACACTGGCTTGAGGGCATGCTTAGACACGAGATTGGTATGAACTTGAACACACTTCAAATTATATATAATAACAAACACTAATACTAAACCATGTTGTGTCCTAACCAGTCAGACTGTGATAAGTGACGTTTTTTTTTTTTCCAGTCATTTTATTCGTATTGCTGCTGTGTAGTTCCTGGTAGCCCCACATGTAGTAAAATCTATTTGGTACAAATCCTGCTTCATAAGAGAGTGCTGCTTTTTTGTAGGCCAGCCCATATTTTAGCATCAGCCCGGTTTCCTTGAAAAATACCCAATAGGATTTTGCAGAAAGTAAGCTCTGTGATCAACGAAAGTTTATGATTTATTCACATTAAAGGTTAAATGTAAACAATAAACAAACTAATTGCAAGACATAAGTGTCACTATTGTACATTATGCTTTCGACAACTCTTTATCCAAGTCTTTATTTAAAAAAAAAACAAACAAACAACAAACTAGTCTTAAGTAACAGATCATTTTTAGCTATAGCCAAAGATACATATTAAGATATTTCCTAAATTTTCTACCATATATATAACATATGATATTAAGGGTGTAACGATGCACCAATGGCATGGTCCGGTTTCACGCTTTTGGAACCACGGTTTGGTTCTCTTCTGTTTTTTCTGTTTGGGTAGGCAGGCTGGATTAACACCTAACTGGGCCCTGGGGATTTACTGCAAGGCACCCCATCACAACAATTATATTACATATAAAATACACAATAATGTATATAGTTATAGAATAGTTCACCCAAAAATGAATATTCTGTTCTTGTTCTAAACCTGTATGAGTTTTCTTCTGTGGTTTGCAACAATATTGGTAACCAAAAAAACAAAAACAACAAAAAAAAACAGTATTCCAGTCAATAGGGACCATAAACTTTCTGGCTATGAACATTCTTCAGAATCTTCTGTTATAGTGAGGAGAACAAAGAAATTCATACAGGTTTAGAACAACTTGAGAGTGAGTAAATGACAGTACAGTGACAGCTTGAAAACAACTCAAGATAGTCAGGCGTGTCACGTGTGTGTGGTGCGTATCAGGCTGAAACAGTGTGCGCATGTTCAAGAATGAATTCGGCCCCGTTGCTTACGGTCCACAAACAGTTTAAAACATTTGTTTTTAAGCCACAATGCTTAAAGCGCGTTTAACTGATAAGCTTACACCAAAATACATTCATCAAGTTAATAATCAAACTAACTTTAAAGAAGATGCGCTGTGTTTTTATCTGATCAATGTGCCAGGTGCTATTCCACAACTTCCACTCCATCCTTTAGTAAAATATCTTGATAGCTGGTTATTTTATTGACTAACTCATGTTTTATCTGCTGTTTGTCTTATTTATTTATTTTTTACTTTTTTGAGCCACTGTCTCACATTTCGTTTTGGAATAGCTGACATTTTTACTTGTCAAAGATAAGTTCTTTGCATGACCATTTCAAGATTACACCAGAACGAAGGAAATGGAGCATTATGTGCAGCGATCACCTGATAGATATGTGCCCAGCAGCCAGGTCGTTTAAAAGTCAAATATAGAATAAATGCTTATTTCAAAGTTTCAATCTCATCTGCAATCTCAGTATTAAACGGAGCACCCGTCCTGCGTATACAGTAGTAACCCAGTGTGACGCTGACTCCGAAGTCACATGACATGCACTTGTAACTTTAGAATATAATATTTAGAGCAAAATTCTAAAAGCACTTATTAATCCTTACTAATACTTTTTTTTTTAATTATTAGATTAGTTAGAGATAAATAAATAGAAAACTGTCAGCGTACTTCGATGAAAAAATCATGGGGTGGATTGCCCGTAGCAATGAGTGAAAGCTTGTGGATCATTATATATATATACTGTGTATATATATTTTTATATATATATATATATATATATATATGTAACATGGCACGAAAGTTCTGCGATTCGTATTGCAGGTGGTTTGTGGTATCATTACACCCCTAATAAATATATATATATAGTTTTTAAATTAGTAATATGCATTTATAAGAACTTAATTTGGACAACTTCAAAGGCAATTTTTGATTAAATTTTCTTTACACTGTCAACTTCATATTTTAAAATAGGCCTAGTTGTATCTCAGACAATTATTGTCCTATCCTAACAAACTATAGAAATAGATCAATAGAAAGCTTATTTATTCAACTTTCAAGAAGGTCGTAGATGTTTTATTCGTTATGTCGTAGAATAAAACATGAAAAGATTTTAAGATTGTCTTAACCACAAATGCATTAAAAATGCATTAGAAACATTTATTGCAGAATGATAGAACTGTAAGTGGTAAAATGCAAAAATATATCATTCATGCAGTACTCTGTATTGTACTGTATATTACATATCAGTTATGTTCTGATTGGCTACACATTGTTGCAACATTTTTGCATTTGGTCACAGCTGGTTAGGACATTGATCTTGCTATACAAGAAATATCGTATTCGTCTTTTGTCTACAAATCCTGCCCATCCAGCAATTTTATGACTTTCACTCCCAGGCACACATTATTTACGGGGTGTGAATAACAGCATGCAGCCATGGGCCACTTCTGTTGGGAGAAAACAGTTTGGACTGAAACCAGCTAATCCTACTGAAGAGGGGCTTGCTAGTCTTCACAGCGTGTTGCTACGGAAACAGCCCTTCCTGTGGCGAGCCGCTCTGCTCTACTATACTGTATACCATGCCACAAACATGAGCTTCAGCCAACTGTTCAGCCATATTGCTCGCTTTGTCCAAGATCCTGCTGTACGCTGGGAATACTGCCTCCGCGCCAAACGAGGACAGACAGATACCTCGAAACCAGGTGAATTAATCGCTAAGAATAGAACTGAGCAACATTTCTCATATGTGATGTGTCTTTTTATTATGTTGACTTGAGAAAGCCAGCATTCTCTGATCTATCTATCACTATAAGAGCCTAGACTGAGGCATCCCCCTATCTGAAACATTTTAGCAATGCTAAGCATTTTAACATGCTAAGACATGTCAGAATGTTAACAACATCCTAATCATGTTTACATTCTAGTGTTAGGATGTTACCAACATGCTAAAACATATTAGTGGTATCTATCTATCTAGATGGAGAGTTACCCATATCTGGTCTAAATATATGGCCTTAAAAAAACTGCCTATTTCGATGGCACATGTACAGTACATGTGCACGATGTAAAAAACTGTTAAAGACTGCTTCATCTGGAAAGCATCTACTGTGTAAACTCTAATGCTTTCTGTGAAGCTTAAAACCTTCTGAATGTCCAATATACAGTGCCCTCCATTAATATTGGCACCCTTGGTTAAGCAAAGGTGACAGTGGAAATAAATCTGCATTGTTTATTGTTTTGATCTTTTGTTTAAAAATCACAAAATTCTAACCTATCATTGAATTAAAACAATTGAAAATTAAGAAAAGTCATGATGAAAAAAATATTTTTCTCCAATACATGTTGGCACCCAATTATTGCTATGTCCCTTTCCCAAGATAACAGCTCTGGGTTTTCTGCTGTAATACCTGAATAGTTTGGGGAACACCTGATAAGAGAAAAGAGAACACTCATCCAGAATCCATTTTCTGCAGGGTTTAGGTCATAGGACTAGGACAGCCATGACAAAAGCTCCATTTTGTGCTCAGTGACTTATTCTTGTTTTTATTTTGATGTTTGTGTTTGGATTATTATCTCAGTAGAAAACCCAACCATGGCCCATTATAAGATATGAGTCAGTCAGTTATCTGTTGTTATTTGATAGAATCCATGATGCCATGTGTCTAAACAAGATGTCCAGGACCTCCAGCAGAAATATAGACCCACAACATCAAAAATACAGCAGTATATTTCATTGTACACATGCAGTACTTTTTATCCCTGTGTTCATCAAATCCATATTGAGTGATTGCTGCTAAAAAGCTCATTTTTTAGTTTCATCTGATCATAAAGTCCCATTTGTAGTTCCAGTCCTGTCTGACAACTGAACATTGTTTTTGGATGAGTGAGGAGAATTTTTCTTAAACCTTCCTGAGCAACATATGCTGATGTAGGGGCTGTTTCCCTTATTTTTATTATTTTTTTTTCACTGTGTTGATGATTAAGGGAATTTGGTCTTTATTTTCCAGTTTTTTACTGCCTCTTTGTATTTGTAGTATATAAGTTTTTTGTATGTGTGTCTGAATACAGGTTGCTTCAGTAAAGATCAGGTCTACCTCGATGGAATTTTAAGGATTTTACGCCACAGAAGGAACATTGATTTTAAGATATTAACTGCTCTTGGCAAGGCAGGTCCTATTCACACTAATGATTTTAAAGTATTTTTGTCAGTTAATCTATTGGGTTAAATTGGTATGTACAGTATATTCATTATTATGAACTGTTTTTAGGTTTCCTATGAAGATGTGGACAGACTTCGGCATTTGGCTGTTCTGAATGGAACTAGGATTCCTCACTTCATGCAGGATGAAGAACGTTATCTTCAACACCTCGACCACATTGTCACAGTGAATGAACTGAGTGATGAAGAGCTTCAAAATCTCATTCCATGAAGAGTTGCAAAAAAAGTATCAAAACCAGGCCAAAAAACAGTGTCTGCAAAATTGTGATTTTACAAACATCTGATTAATATAATTTTGGATGGTTTTTCATGAAAACGTGATCCATGATGATCATCCATAAAAAGTATTACAATTAAAAACAGCATGGTTGTGTCCAATGATTGATGTGGTAATTTGCTACATTAAGTGCCAGATTACTCAGTAAGTTTACAAATACAATGATTGTCTGTTTTAAAACCATATGACTCTCAGGCGTGAAAGACATTTTTGCAAAGCCAAGGTGTGTTCGGAATGGCATACTACCATACTTTTATATACTGTGCACAGTATGCACATTTTCTGAATACATGAATGATGTAGTACATCATGCCAAAGTGTGCAGTATTGCAGTGAGCTTGACTTTACCTTGTGTTTCCAGTGTTACAACTGAACCAAAAGCGGTATCAAACCATCATTTCTCTTTCGATTGATTAGCTGATATGAAAAATAGTTCTAATTATTTCAGAGTTGACAATTGGATGTCATATGGATTTTAAAATGCATTGTAGCTGATAAAAAATGTTTTGCATAGGTTTTTAAAAAACTACATTGTATGCAGTACAGTAGTATTCCATACCGAACAGCACATTTATGAGAAGCTGAAAGATGGTCATGTAGCATTTTAACTGCACTCATAATGTAATGGGCACATCCCAGCATTATTATTATTGATATCACACACGAGCCAGAAATATTTGAGCACTAAATCAAACCATTTACCCTGAAAGTATTTATGAGGTTTCACATGTGAACCTATGAACACCTCTACTGCTCTTTCAGTTTCTCTTTTATTTATTATTTGTTTACCTCTTGTATTCATGTTATACACTGAATGTTTGTGGTTTTAGCTTTATACACAAGTAGCAAATGCATTTTTTTCTTAAACTTAGTATAGCAAGCAATGCAAAAAGACACCAAGGCTGACTCAGTTTTATAAATTGAGAATCTGATGAAAACGAAAATTACCCCTATTACCACTATTTTTTCCGCATCAGGGCTTATAAAATGCTAATACTCTATCTAGAGAAAATCAGTGTTTTTCTGAGAGCACCCTTGGTGGTCTTTATTACCTGTGCTAATGTGATGTGACACCCATGTAGAAGAGTTGCCACTGCAACCTCTGCTTTTTGTACCTGTTTAAAGCAGTCCAGCTGGCCAGCTTCCTCACTGTGCATATTAAGATTGTGATGGACTCAGGAAGAAAAAAATGGGAGGTCATGTGGATGTGCCTTATATGGGTTCCAAACTCATGCGTCATGTCATAGCTACATGGTATATGCTTGAAATTACATATCCATTTGTATTTATAATCATTCTCAGTACTGCACGAAAATTGCACACTTCACTATAAGTTGATGTTATCTTATTAAAATTGTACACTGAAGTCCCTAAAATCATTGTCTTGAGTGATAAATTTCGAAGACAAAAATGTTGTGAAGCACGTCGTAATTAAAGAAAAAGTTCACCTAACAATGAGTATTTGCTGAAGATGTTGTCTTTGTTTTTCATCAGAACAGACATGGAGAAGTTTACACTGTATCACTTGCTTACCAGTGAATCCTCTTGCAATGAATAGGTGCCGTTAAGAGTCCGTAGAGCTGCTGATAACATCACAATAATCCACACGAGTTCATTCCATCAATTAACATACTATGAACTAAAAAATCTATTCAAACGTTTTTAACTTCAAACCATTGCCTCCAGCTTAAAAGGCGAGACTGCTACTCAGGAGAGAAGTATGCATGGATCAAGCACAATTTACAAGCAACAAGTTTAAAAGGGACTGCTTTTCACTTCATGAGACTTTACTTGATGGTTTGGGGTATGCGTATTACTTATGTTTTTTGTTTTTTTTTTAACTTGTGATGTTTTTCTCAACTGTTTGAACTCTCATTCTGATGGCACCCATTTACTTTAGAGGATCCATTTGTGAGCAAATGATGCAAAGCTAAGGTTTCTTAAAATATGCTAAGACAAGCAAAAAAATATATACCTTAAAATTGCCTCTGTATCTTAATACATTTTGTCCTGGTTTCACAAAGGGGGGTTAGCTTAAGCCAGGACTAGGCATTAGTTAAATTATGATATTTAAGCAACTTTTACAAAAATGCCTTAAATAAATATTACAGGTGTGCATAGGCGTTAACCCAGAACAATGACCCTGATATGTTTTTAAGATATGTCAGAGCAAGCTATTTTCATCTAAGACAGCTCAACCATGCAATTTAGTCTGGGACTAGCTTAAACCTGGTTTGTGAAACTGGGGGTATGTGTATGAAATATGAACATTGTGTTTTATATTTTAATATTTCTATTCATTAAATTGACAAATTTGTTACAAAAAGTACTTCATAATACGAATATATTTCTTTCTCAATCGTTTACAGCTGATTATCTCTAATAACTCACACTGAAAATGGTGGGGAAAAACATGAGACGGTTTAAAAACAGTTTCATTTAATATATCTTATTTTCAATAAATTGCAGTAAAGCCTCCATACCTGACAATACTATAGTTTATAATCTGAGCTCATATCAGCAGGGCAAGTCATTGAACAACACAATCTTCAGGTACATAACGTAACCAGGATCGGGAGGCCCCATCAGTCATCAACAGCCTGAGAATCATGGGGAAAGAGCAGGCATTCTTTCCCAGTCATAATATCATAGCTTAATTCAGTGTTGTTCCGAAAAATGAAATGCAGATGTCCAACTCAAAGGGGGGGAGATGGGGGATTAACACCAGTTTGGTACCTAGATAAACGATGGCAAGCAGCACTAATACAAAGTGAGTGTAGGAGAGGGACTACAGCCCGTTGTGTTCATTCTGTACAAGTCTTGTGTTGCTTAATAACTTCTTGCTCCAGTGAACTGAAGCTTCACACCTGAAAGGCAGCATGTCTCTGCACGACATGTTGAGGTAAAAAGGTTTTCCTAAAGGAAAGATTCAAAAGAGTAAATACATTTATGAAAACAAAAGTTTTTTTCTACACAAGTCAAAAATACAGCTTTGTGACATCCTGTACCTGCTTTTAGCCCATCATGTTGTGGTTGAGCTGCTTATTGCCAGTGCTCCCTCTGAGTTTGACAGAGGCTGTCCCTTCAGCACAGGATCTGCAGAGGAAAGTCAGATGCTGTGTCATATGATTTCACTGAGATGGAATGCACAAACTTAAATAATAATTAAAACAATAATTTGTAATAATTTTGTAACACATGGCTTAATGCATAAGTAGTTGATTGCATGAATTATGCCTTGTAATGCGCTTTATAATGCATTTTACGTGAATAATTATAACCACAGTTAATACTTTTCAACACTTATTAATTCATTGTTACACTACGCATTTTTATTATTTATTTATTTTATTTTATTTTATTTTTGACTTTTTATTTATTTGCCCAAAACACAGTAAAAACATTAATAGGAAATATTATTGCAATTTGAATTCATTTTCAAATGCTATTTATTTTTGTGATGCCAAAGCTGAAATTTCATTTGAATTTTCTAAAGGATCATGTGACATCCAGTCGTCAGTGTCATATGATCCCTCAGAAATCATTCTAATACGCTAATTTGGTTCTCAATTATTAATAATTATTATGAAAAGTGTTCTAAACAGACTAGCATTTATCTTAAATTGATAACGTCACAAAATACATCACAAAATACTATTACTGCTACTTTTCTTTTTTAAATATTACTTATCCAAATCATTTGAATGATAGTCTACCAGTTTCTACAATCTTAAGCAGTACAATAAGCAGTTTTGAGCATTGGTAACAAAAAAATTAGAAAATATTAATAATTAAAAAGTAACTTTGGATTGGAAGTGAATAATAAGTAATAATAACTTGCGAAATCAACTAATCAAAGCATGGCTCACAAAAGTAGGGGTGTTCCATGGCCTCTTGGGCAGTCAGTCTCTGTTGATGATCATAACGCAGAAGTTTGTCCAGCAAATCCAGAGCTTCGGGGCTCACCAAGTGCTGATTCTCTGGCTGAACAAAGTTCTCCCAGCGCTTGCGAGTCTGCCTGATGATATTTGCAGTTTCAAAATGAAAACGCAATGTCAATACGAAATCATTTAAAATCAGAATGTAGAATTCACTAAAACATTGTACAAAGATCCTTAAAAATGTGTTAACGTGAAAATCGCTGTCAATAATTCTCTTACTGGCCAAGCAGATCTTTGAAACGTGTGTCCAGCTCAATGTGATACTTGTTCAGGTAGCTGAATAGCTCTTCTGTTCCAAGAACCTTGGCAATTCTGACCAACTGCGGGAAAGATTCAGCTGTTAGCATACCGAATATTTAAGACTACATATTGTAATAATTTTCACAGAGGAATGAAAAGTCAAACCTGGTCATAGTTGTCTTGACCATGGAAAAATGGCTCTTTCTGGAAGATCATACTGGCTAACATGCAGCCTAAGCTCCACATGTCCAAACTGTAGTCATACATCTGTAAATCATTTGGGAGACTTAACGGCAATGTAGGAGTAAGTTAACTCCATATATATCCTGGCTCATAAAATCTGGTCTTGATGGTTTATTAAAAGCCACACGATTGTCAGCTGTAAACAGCTGTCAGTTTTTGCTTGGACATTGAAAAAAATGTTTTATTGAATATTTATTAAACTAAAGATTTATTTAAATTTAATTCATAATATCATACTCAATATTTGATCCTATTTAAATGTACCATGAGTCTTGACAATCAGTAGTTTAAATGGTTTGTGCTGCTAATAACAATATTCTACATTTAGATGAACATAAAAGCCTAGCCTTTGTAAAATGACCTTACATTTCAGTTATCGTTTAAATATGGCTAAACACATGACATGAATATAAAACTGCATAATGATTACAAAAGGGACATATTTCA
>JAUYWG010000040.1:24390613-24413542 GCA_034779775.1 Enteromius afrohamiltoni
CAGTTATCGTTTAAATATGGCTAAACACATGACATGAATATAAAACTGCATAATGATTACAAAAGGGACATATTTCAGGAGCTACTCATGTAGAAAATCACATAAACCTGAAGCCTTTTTCTCCCCAAAACTGTATAGACAGACAACGAATATAAGACCCAACATACCTGATAGTCAACAAGCAATTCTGGTCCCTTATATGATCTTGAGGCGACCCTTACATTGTATTCCTGCGCGGGATGGTAGAACTCAGCAAGACCCCAATCTATTAGTCGCAACTACACCAGGTTCAAATAAAAAGGAAAGCAAAAAAAAACATAAATCAGGTCTCCGACACTGATCTTAAAACAAATCCGCAGTACTGTTATCTGACTTCACCTTTCTCATTTGGTGGTCTATCATGACATTATGAGGTTTGACATCCCGATGCATGATGCCCATGCTATGAGAGTAGTCCAGTGCCTGCATAGAGACAAAGCAGATACACATAACGCACTCTCCTGTTCAAAATAAATGACAGTGTAATCTTATTTCAGCTACATCACAGCGTTCTTACCTTCAGAAGTTCATACAAGTAGAACCGGATATCAAAGTCTGTTAGTCTCTGATACAGATCCTACAAATCGAAACATTTTGTATATTTCAGTTTATCTCCTTTTACTGATTATATCCAAATATAATCTGGCATATATATATATATATATATATATATATATATATTAGAAGTGCTACCTTGAAGTCCGTGTTATTGATGAACTCAAACACAAGGGCTGGCGTTCTAGACTGGGGAATTCAAAAGAAAAAAAAGGAAAAGAAAAACAGCTTAAAAATATAACCTATACAAAGATGGAATGCATACATACAGCAGACATTGTTTGTTGGTTTACCTATTTTGACACAAATTAACCCTAAATTAAACCTAAATAAGCAGTTATGGATAACACTAGATACTGGATGACAAATCTGTCAGTTCTGGATTTTAATACGATATGATGTGTTAAATAGAACTGAAAGGTACTACACCGTTAATGGTAGATAAATGCATTATAAGAATTAGCATTTCTGTTTTTTCTGAAACATTTTGCTCATGTCACAAAATCAGATTATATACAAATTTGCAGACACGGTTTCTGTGTGTGGGTCTGCTGAAAACATAATGCATAATGTTTTATTTAATCTGTTAATCTGACTAATTTTGCAAAAATAGATTTCTGTAGGAAACAGTTGCACATATTACTAGAGCTAAATTTACCACAGGATCCTTCACTGTGTCAACAAGACGAATGATGTTGGTTCCTCCTCTTAAGTTCTCCAGAATTTTGATCTCACGCTTAATCTTCTTCTTTTTAACAGGCTGCATAAGTGAAGAAAAAATTAAAAGGTTAGCTCAGGCAAATTACACACTCACACTTCCATCTTTGTTCTATCTATCTATCTCAATCATCTTTGACACAATTCATTTTTGTTCAATCACCGGAAGTCTATACGGTGTGAAAGTAGTCAGTGTGAACCGAGCAGTTTCATCAAGGTCTTCCACTTCATAAGACAAAATTGACTTAATGTAAACCTTTATTCACATACACACATTGACAAACGTACGTTCATAAAGCACGTTAAATATGGCAAACTCAACCGTGCATTCTTTCCAACCAAGAGCAAAGATCTTCGGCACCTGCTTGGGCCTCTATTTACCACATTTAATGTGCTCTATGTACTGCGTTTATATATGCATTCATGACATTTTTATTTTTTATAAATAAATAGAATAAAAAAAAAGTTTCTACCTGATGCTTAGACAAGACCGACACCAGGCATTCTTACCTTCAGGATTTTAACAACTACTCTGTCGTTGCTGTTGATGTTGATGGCCTCAAACACTTCACTGTATTTGCCTCTTCCAAGCTTTCGTACAAGCTGGTAGTCATCCTGGTTGCTGAATAAGACACAGGAAGCCATAAATAATTTTTTTTTTTCTTTTAGGTCAATATACTACTACCATGCTTTTTTTAATCAAGTACTATTCTATTTCCATTTAAATATATTGTAGCATTGCTCAACCACAGTGCTTTTAAATTACGTTTTGTTTTTTTGTAAATAAATCATGCTAAAACATCTGTACCTCCAGCTAGGCACATGTGCTTCATAGTCCCAGTATTCTTTGCTCTTCACAGTGTTGGCATCAGCATACACCCGTGCTTTGCTGCTCACCGGACCGGGCATGGCGGGCTTGGCCAGTCGATCCGCCTTCCCTCCACCTACTACTACGAGACGCTCCAAGCGATAGCTACAAGTCGACCGTCTCTGCTGTGAAATACTGCAGAAAGTATTGTGGTAGCGTAACACACTGTAACAAGCCGCTTCAATGCGATCTCTCGCGAGCAATTGTGATTGACAGCTGCTCAGCAGCGGCGCGCATGACCTCGCGCTGACGCTCGCGCCACTAAAAACCAAAGCAAAAAGCAAAGGGCGTCCAAAACGCTGCAGAAACCAGTTTATTTTCTTATGGGCCGCCAGCTTATTTAACAATTACATTTCATGATGCCTATCGGACAGCTCAATAAGATGTGTCTGTTTGTAAACCACTTTAAAAAATAAATAGATCGTAATGTACGCGCATACGATTGCCTGTCGCAGCCCTAGTGTTTTGCATGTAAATAAACAGTGATGCAAGGGGAGGGGAATGAAAAATATTTCATTGAATCACAGACCCGTCAAGCCCGCAGAATGTCGCTACGCGGTAAAGCGGAACATAAACAACGTGAAACGGCCGAAATATCGAGTGGATCGATTGTCTCTGGATTTGAACAGCGTTTTATCATCACTGTTTATTATAATATTCATTACAGCGGTTCAGCAGGCTCACTTTAATAGCGTTCCCTCCGGATAACAGCGCTAACTAAGCTAGCGATAGCGATGGATGGGTTTAATTGGCCTCTAAAACTTCGACCCACACACTGCTCCAGATTTCCAATTAATCTTAAAATGGACTGTCCCAATTCCTCCCATTGATCCAGCAATTAGGTTCAGTAAGCGATCGACGGATCCGCTGACAGGTAGGCGGATATCACCCCTAGGATAGCACTCCTGCCGATTTTTGCGATAGCATAGATGGAGTCGACGGAAACACTGCATGTACTTCCGATACTTTTTTCTTTTCAAAATAAAAGCCCCCTAGTTGATTCGCAAGAATTCGAACCGCAACTGTGGAATTTAGACAAAATAGTACATTTACTGCTTTGACAATTATATTTTAGTTTTTATAATTTATTTGTAGTAATTGTAAGATGTACACGTTTATATCATAAACGTATTAAAGTCAGTCAGACACCTTTCACAAATATATTTAGCGGGATAAAACAACAAAACCTCTATATCAAAATGCATATATGAAACAAAGTTTCAATAGTTTAAATTGATAGCTGTATTGTTGTCTTCTTTAATATCTCACTATACTAAATAGTCTACACTTTTTGGGTAATAAAAAAAAAAAAAAAACTTCTACATGGTCTGTAGTCAATTTAACCATCAATTCACAAATAGTACAACGGTTAGCTATATTTACAAACATTTAATTTGTAAATGCCTTGTAGTTATGACATGCCACACTTTTATGATAATGGGGAAAAAACAACACATTATGGCATATTTACAAACTGAGTATCTTCACTGCCTTATCTAGAAACACAAGTATTTAAAGGAATGGCTTGAGTGACATACAGGAGGAGGTGCTAGACGGTGTGATAACCTCTGTTTTTGCTTCAATACAAAAAAAAAATAATTTATTTGATTCAACCCGCTAACAGTCTCGACATCAAAAATATTGCTTCACAAGCAATGACACCATTCAGTCTCTGCATTTAATGCACATGAGAGTACACAAATCTGTAACAGAACAAACAATACTGACACATAAGCCATTAATGTTAATAAGGCTTTCAGAGGCGTTGAAAGGGAAAAAGAAATGTTTGCAATGTTTACATTCAAGCTGTTAGGATAATACAATGTATCATTAATATGGATTCAATTAATATGCTTAGACATTTAGACACTGCATTGTAAGAGCATTGTAAAAAAAACACTCTACTACTACTTAATACTGCGTTCTTAGATTCTTTTAAACATATTACATGTAGTTTTACTCTTGAATTTGTTTTAAAATTATTTCTTTATTTTTATAATTACAAAAGCTGTGTCCAAATCTATCTGTGGTTTGATACTTTAAGCCAAATCTAAGGTTCTACTGTGAACTGACCGAGTCTGGAAAGCACAAAATGAAATACCAAGCAAAGAAATGAGTTGTGGCAGAGAAACTGAACAAGTTGTCTGTGGCAAAATAATAATAATCCACCGAAACAAAACCAACATATCCTCACAAGAGGAAACAATCACATGCACAGTCTACAGTATGATGATACACAAACAGATACTAAATCCTAGCACTGTACTCATGTCAAAGTGATACAAAACATCCATGTACAGATAACTTTACAAATTCTACAGCATTGTTTAGCTAACGCAACACCATCTGTTTGCAATTTGCAAACAAAAATACTTCATTGTTGTTCTCTGTTGCCCGGCAGTTAAAAAGTAACTGTTAATCTTTGTACTACTGTAAGTTGACTCTCAGAACTGCTTGCAAACTATTGCGTCATTGTTAGAGATGAGTCAAAATGCACTAGAGAAAAAGAATGGCTAATTGTGTGTTTGTGTGTGTAGTCCTTTGCCTACAAGTTAACATAGCAGTTTGCACTAATGACAGATTACAACAAACTGTATAAATTATTTAAGCTATTCATGCATACATATACCCTGTTACATCATGGGTTAGGTGATGGGAGTTATACATTACGAATACATACAATCACTACTGTATATTGTCCAGAAGAGCCATACAGTGTTCCATAGCTAACATGGAAGCATGAGATGGAGACACTGGAAGAAAGGCAGTTAATTTAAAAGTTACAAGGCCAAATAATTAGAAGGAAAATAAACAAAACCAATGCAATGAATCATCTAGTTGCGGTCAATTGCATGAAGACCAAAAAGCAGATCCAGGTTGTTAACACCTTGCGTACCAATTTTTACTTCACACTGGAAAAGCTGAAAAGCTTTCCCTGATAGATGCTTTACTGCATTCTCTTCTTCTTTTAGACATAATGAACGTTAGTTACAAAACAGAAATCAACCTAAATATTCAGTTCCTTGTAAAACAGATCAGCTTTTTCTTTGTCTAAAACACCAGTCTTAAGCACGTGGTGTATGTATAATGAGTTGCACATGAGACAAAATTGTTCATTTTTTACAAGCTTATTTTTGTGGCAACCATTTTTGTGTGCGGTTCTGTACGTCAATGTAGTTGGTAAAGAAATGAGGCAAGTTTCTGTCAGTGGAGTAGACGCAATGTTGCCAAAATCTACCCAGCGGTTCATCAAGACTTTTACTTTATGTAGTTCCTTACCAGTCCAATGAGTACTGCAATGCCTGTGGGATATGCAAAACGGACGATTTCACTAAATATAAATCGCAATGTTGCTATTGCGTGCAAAGTGTGTTTTCACTTGGTAAGGAGCAACAACAGACACTAGCTACTCTATGCACGAGGACGCAGGATAGCCCCCTCCTTCTGCAGTATGTTGAACTGTATGTTCTTGAAGGGCCCCGAGCTCTCCAAAACACTCTCCGCACCAGACACACTTAAACTGGGCTTCACGGGAGTGGACGATGCCATGTTTGGCCAAGTGTTCACGCTGTTTGAATCCCTTGTCACAGGTGGGACACTTGAAGGGTTTCTCTCCTGTATGGACTCTGCGATGTCTCTGCAACTCAGATGAATATTTAAAGCGTCTCTCGCAGTCTGTGCATTTCATTGGCTTCTCCCGAGCAGGGTCGCATCGGTGCTGCACAAAATCAGACGAGGACTGGAAGCGGCGGCCGCAGAGTGAGCACTTCAACGGCTTTTCTGTGCAATGGGAGTTCTGGTGCCTCTGTAACGTCGAGGACTTTTTGTAACCTTTCCCACACACGTCGCACTTGTACGGCTTCTCCGCAGCGTTCGATCCGGAGTTTGATTCGGTACACTTGTGCCTTAGAAGTTCCCCGGATTGTCTGAAGCCCTTTTGGCAAGCGGCACATTTGAACAGGCTCTCGATACCGTGCACATGCTGGTGGTACAGCAGGTGGGAAGGCTGCAGGAAGCCTTTGTCACACTGATTGCACTTGAAAGGGCGATCGGCTGGGTTTTTGTGCGTACGGCGGTGGCGAACAAGTGCATACTGCTGCTTGAAGCTCATCTGACACTCCTCACACTGGAAAGGCCGCTCTTCGGAGTGGGTGCGCTCGTGCTGCCTCAAGTCCGAGGGCCGTTTGAAGCTTTTCCCGCATGCTGCACAACGGAAGGGACGCTCTCCAGCTGGCTGACACTGGTGGTGCAGCAGTTCAGAAGACTCCTTGAAATGTAGCTCGCACAGGTTGCACTTGAAAAGGTGCTCACCAGAGTGAGCGTACATGTGCCGTACCAGGTGCTGTCTGTGCTTGAAGGTCTTCTCGCAAACGGCACATTTGTACGGGCGATCTGCGCTGTGAGTGCGCTGGTGGTGTGCCAGATGAGAAGCTTGACTAAAGCTCTTCTCGCAGGTGTCGCACTTGTAGGGTTTCTCACCCGTGTGCACTCGTTCATGACGTGAGAGTTCAGAAAGGTGGCGAAATGCCTTATTGCACACGGAGCACTTATATGGACGGTCGGAGCCCTGGAAAGCTGTGGTGGAAGAGGAACCCATGGCTGCACCATCACTAGACGTCTCAGCAGTAGAGGGCTGCTGAGGGTTAGAGGAAGAGGAGTCTGGGCGGTACGTTTTTTCACAAATAGAGCACTTCATTGGATTGTTCCCATTGGTGTGCTCATTATGATGTTGCGCCAGAGACGTGAGAAGGGAGAATCCCATTTTACACACACCACACACAAATGGCTTCTGCTCTACCTGAACACACTGATGCTCTAGAAGATCCGTAGCTTGGTTGAAGATCTTCATGCACTGAGTGCACTGGAACGAACGGTCCTGGTTAACCATGCACTGGTGCTCATGAGGATTGGCCAGGTGCGAAATATCATGGCCACACGCACCACATTTGTGGCCACCTTCACTTCCCACCTGCAGCTGAGGCTGTTGAGCTGGCAGTGGGTGCTGCTGTGCATGTTGGCCATGCTGAGACTGCTGTAAAGCAGGGTCTGCCTGAAGGACAATACCATATGCAGCGCTGCCCAAAGCATTCTCTGCCCCTTGTAGAAGGGGGTGCCCAACAGGGGGAGGGGCCACTGCATGTTGCTGTTGCCATGCTTCTGTCATTCTTCCACTGTACATGTATGAATTCAGCTTTCAGGGATCAGCACTTTGGGACCTGATTGCACAAGTGACAGTCAGTTCATTAGAAAGGTAAAAATTGATACTAAAACAGCCTTGAGGAGAGGTTCAAGAATTTTGGGTAAGCTTGCTCATGGTATGCGTGTTCAACAAAGTGAATTTTTATGTTAAATACCAATCCAGGGGGGGCGTCTAAAATGTTCTCCAGTAAGCAACAACGGATGGTCTCCAAATGCATACCTGCAATAAAAAAAAATCATAATTTTATAAATCATAATACAAGTACATTGCATCAATGGTTCTCAACCAGGGGGCCTTAGCTCTGCCTTAACTTTTAGGACGAACACAAATTCAATTATAAATAAATTATTTTACAAAAATATTAATACAATCTGGTTTAAATTAACATCACTAAAGATGTACAGGTAAACCGACCTCAGATTTATTTTATTAAATGTATTTATTTAACTGTTACTTTCATAGTTACTGAAAGAATAGAAACTGAAATTTCACAAAACTAAATTATTTGCACAAAAGAGAGGTCTAGAAAGATCAACTAGAAAGAATATTTTAATGGCTTTTTTCAATATTAATCATTTCTCTGATATCTTGTGGGAACCCTGGGTTCTGTTAATGATGATTATGGAATAAACTCATAAGGTAAGACACCACAGTGATATACAAGCTACTACACAACATGCATATCACTGTTATGGTCCAATGTGTAATTGAATCCACATCAAAATTCCCATTACAACATGCTCACACACACACACTTGACAAGAACAGCCTATCGACTTTATGAAATACAGTATTACTACAACACAAATATTCGTGCCATGCAAAGCACACACTAAGAAATTAAAGTTGCAAAACGAACTGTAAAGCCGACTGCTTGCTAGCCGGGAAAAAAAATGGGAGAAATCTGGAATTTCCTTTGATGCTCTTAATTCTTTGACTGGTGCAGAAAACAAGCCATGCTTCGTGTATTAGAAATCCATATGCAAAGCCATAGCGTAAGGCCTGCCATAAAACGGGTTCCTTGCTTTTTATTCGCAGTTTGTGTGCAAGAAAACTTCAGCTAGCTTTTGACCGATGCACACTTGCAGCCAGGGCTAGCCAGCGCTGCTAATGCTCTTCTCTACATGAATCTGCCCGGCTGCAATCGCTACATTTTATATGGCACACAAAACTACAATGCAATAAAAACACTAACATCAAAATGCATAACGCGTCAGCAGAACTGCATGCAAATGATACCCAAAGCCCCATGCAAGTGTGTTTACCAGTACGCTAAACTGTAGCTATTACGTTAAAAGAAGCAGTAGCCGCCACCTCGCTGGCTTTAACCTACTTTGCGTCGCGTTTTTCCTTCGATACCTTGTTTTCCCGAAGATCCACGTTTGGAATAAAAATACATAGGACGTTTTAAGGCAGGGAGGGAAAAAATCGGGCGCTTCCCTGCCAGTGGGTGCAGAAGGCCCAAATAAACGTGACGCATCGGACCTCTACGACCAGCCCCTCGAACAAGGCGTACACCCCGATGATATGGGCGGAATCAAGGCGATGGAAAATCACTGATTTTCTTTTATATAAGCGAATCGTTCAAATCGCCCGTTCTGTCTTACGATAACATGTCGTGCAGTTGTGTTAAAAAACAACTAATGAAATCAGTCTGTCCTCGCAATGGCGTTGCAATGTTTATGGTTTCAGAGTAGCATGTGCGATTTAGATATTCCCTCACCAAAATGAACCATGGTTTTACTACAAATTAAACCACTTACCATAGTTTAACCGTGGTATTTGTAGTAAAACTGTGCATACAAATGGTAAACTACAGTAAAATCAGGGATAGTTTCCTTAAGGATTTTTGTTTACAGTTTTCTTAGACTCCAGGAATACTTGCATGTAGATATTCTCGGTGTACAAATTCTTAAGGAATTCACATATCAGGAATTAATTAAAAAAATATAGAAAACCCATCATGTATGTATTATTATAAAATATCATTTATTATTGTTAAATCTGTTTTATTCTGTGTATAGGCTGTTATTACAACATTGATCAGTGAATCCCATACACTTTGGTGTAAGGTGAAATACAACATAGTCGAATGTAACCAAATGGTTTAGAAGTTTTTTTAGGGATAGATTATACAAATAATAATAAAATGAAATATCAAAATAGTTATGGCCTGAATACTTTGAGTCCTTTGAAAATTCATTTCCGCTGGGATGTCATGCATACACTGCTGCTTGAGCGAATCTGTCAACAGTGGAATCATAAACACCAAGTTAAAAGTGACAAAGTGTACAATTTAGGCCAGTTCAGCTAATTTATGCACTAGAATAAACAAACATAAGACAGGCTTTTAACTGTAAGGTAAGACTTTCAGTCCTACAGCCACCATTCAGGGTGTCGTCATCATACTACTTTCAAAAATAAGTTTGGTAAGGTGGAAATATAAATTCCATATTTAGCATTTCAATTACTTCTATTCATGTATGTACAGGTTCTAATCTTGGGCTCTTTTATCTGCTGATTTTAACAAACTTTATCATTGATATAAAAATGCAACACTGCAGGGGTTTTTTTGTTTGTTCTGGGTTTTTTTTTGACAACCATAAGTCACAACATAACCTCAAACATTTTATTAATTTTCCACATAACTTGGAAACAATCTCATAAATCATTGCGTAAGAAAGGGCATGCTTAGGCATGCAATGATCTCACAACATGATATCACTGGATGAGTAGTATAAAATATACAATAGCAGTTTATCATTCATTAATTTAGATAATGTCAGTCAGGTCCCACTGAGAAACATAAGCTGGTATTTTTACACTGCTTTCAGTCCCAATTGTTATCTAAGTTGCTGGACAGAGAGACAGGCAGAAAATCACACAGAGTAACAGCAGAAGAAAACAGGCTAACAAACATGCTGTAAAAATCTCCACAGGCTTAGGCTCAGTTCTTAAGCCAACTTGATTTGTTCAAAGGTGGGGTGGGAGAGAGACAAACGTCATTTCACGTGACCACTGTATGAGCGGTCATCAGTACATAACCTGCTCGCTGGGATGGTTTCTCAATTAAAAAAGGCACTCAGCATATCAATGATATCTTGCAAACTTGTTAAAATATGTTAACTGTTCAGTAATATAGAATAATATATATTGAAAGCAGTGGTCATAAGGTACTGTAACAGTCTCAAACTTTATCGAGTATGAGCTGGAATACTCAGCCACTGCTGCACCTCTGTTGTACTTTTATGTCCCATAGCGGATGTGACATCATGTGGTGTACAAGAAAACACAGAAGGTTCTTTAGTAGTGAGTTTGGCATAGCAGTGTTTCAATGGCGAATGCGTTTTCGGTGAGACAAAATGAACTACACGACAGGATTGTGCTGAAATTCAGTGAGGCATGTGAAGAATTCTGCAGGCTTATCTGATTCAAATGGCATGAGTTTAATGGGAATGCACTATGATGAAGCCCTTTAAGATAGCTGTTACCACAGACTTATAGGTGTGTCGGATCGGGATATGTAGATGACAGGGTTGATTTCTATGGATGACGTTATGAGCGTCTGCAATGATCATGTAGGGCTGTACCCTGGAATACAGAGGGAGGGGGGAGGGTGTGTAGTCTGGTTATATATAAGAGTGAATCACATCTTACATCAACTATATCATAGTACATAAAACCACAAGACCGTCTTTGCACATTAATCTCGTTACTCAATAATGGCCTTATGTGCATTTGAAAGAAAAACAAAGAAGTGTGAAATAATCTTTTGTAACTGTTAAATATGTGGTAAAACATATCAGGCGAGCTGCTTATTAAAAAACCTAAACGTGTGTAATACTTCATTTCTACAGAATATTGTAAATGGACCTTTATTATGAATGGAGGAAAAAGTAAGCAAAGTTAACTAATAGTATTATAATGGAATTATATAATAAATTGAACTATAAAAGAAGTTTACAATTTACATGGACTTGCCCAACTTACACAGACATTTACTACTGTGATTTTTGGGTTCCTTATATTAAGAAGTGGTGCTAAGTGTGCATTGTGTGCATATCTTACTCTTGATGATGATCAATGCTGTTATTGACATTCTATAGGCCATATGATTAAATAAAGAAATGAATGAACAAAATGGCTACACCAATGTTGAGTAATATCACCATGACCACCAGGACAGAGCTGGAGCCCTGCAGAAAGAGCGTAAAATATCTTATTAGAAACATTGTATTGCACATTTACAACATATTTAAACCATTAAAAAGTATTATATTAATATGTCTTTGTTCCACTAAATGTAACATTTAGTAAGATCAGTTTACAGGTTCTTATTAGAAACTGTGTGCTCCTTCCTAATATTTCCAAGTGCAATATACATAATGCAATTGTACTTGGAATGTAATTGAAATGTAATTGTTTTATTATGAACTGCATGAACTACACATTCCATGAAGCACTGCAAATGAGAACAGTCAGAAAAAATACAGAATTAAACATTATTACATTACATTATTGTTAAAAACTCAATAGCTCAATAGTCAGATTAATTTGCAATTTTTAATGGAAAAGAGTGGTCACTTTTTAGTGTATTTGTAGGATAGCTTCTCTGATTGGTGGAGCACTCTTCTGAATTGTGGGTAGTGTAGTTTTACACCCAGAACTGTGCTGCTGGGTCACTTGCAATCACTTGCAGCATCTAAGCATATATCATTATTTAAGCACATCAGAGCTCATGGCACAGCAGGTTTTTTAAACTCTGTTTGTCTATGTGGAATGTGATTTTACTACCAGAACCAAAATATCATGCTCCATTAAATGATAGCATAAGATATACAGAACATTGTCAGGACATCATGCTATTTACTTACTGAGTTTGTCTTCATCAGGTTCAGATGCTCTCCTTCTTGTTCCAGTAGTTCCGGAGAAGACGTTAAAGGGGGTGAAAGAGTAATGTCCCTCTGTAAAGGCCATTCTTCCACATCAACCCCAACATTCAAGGTGTCAAGCATCTGCACAGAGTCCATGGACCCCTCCCTGGCTGCAAGACCCCATTCTTTCCCTTCATGGTTTCGCTGACGTAGTCTCTGTAAATTGTGCCCTTGGAGACCCGAGCATTTCATGCCAGAGCCAAAGTTCTGATGGGAAACAGAGTCTAGGGGCTGGAACCTCATTTCAACCCGATAATCATTTTCCACTTCTTTCTCCTGCAGATGTGAATGGGAAGAGATCCACTGGGAATTGTTTTCAACAGTCCATTCCAGAGTGGAGTTGTTGGCTCCACGGTCTGACAGCTGGTGTGCATTCAAGCTAGACTCACCAATCGTATGATTGGTTAAGGACTTTCTTGGCTTGTGGTTGGAGTGGACATGCTCATGTTGTTTGCGATAGGTGGAAACATGCTCTTGGGGGTTATAATGGTAAGAAACGTGTGGTTTTTCATGTGCAGAAATAATCTCCTTTGGTTTGTGATTGGAGGAAGCATGCTCATTGGTCTTGTGATTGGACAAATTATGACCTGCTGACTTGTGATTGGAATATATGTGCACCTGTGGTTTGAACTTGGAAGAGTCGCAATCAACAGATTTGTGATTGGATGGTTTATGCTCCCGTTCCCTGGAAATTGTATGTTCCCTGGATTTTTGATTTAAGGAAACATGCTTCCAGGGCTTTTGATTCGAAGACATTTGATCCCACACCTTCTCAGGGGCCATATGTTCAATGGGCTTGTGATTAGAGGAGCCGTTCTCCCATGGGTGATGAGTTGAGGAATTCTCATGTCCATTAACATGGCCGATCTCCTCTTCCAGCAAGGATGGAGTTGTGGAGCGACTGCTCTCCCCTTTGCTTCCTCTTCTGTGAGGATACATCTCAGCTGTCCAACTGTTGGCCGCACTTCTCATGTTGTCTATGCCTCTACCTTCTACTAGAACCTGAATCTCGGCCCCTCCTTGTTCATCCACAGCGCTCTGCCGCATGAAACAAGCATTCCTAGTGCGATGAGTAGGTGGGCTGCAGGGAGGTGAGGAGGGGCTGCTTAGAACTGGGCTCAGGTCAGGCGTCTGGGCTGGGGGTGTTGTGTCTGGTGTGCAGAGCTCAGGGCTGTCTGTACCAGTCGAGACCACCTCCAGGTCTTTCTCTTTCCTGTCCTGATGCTTTGGTCTCTGGCACTCTAGTCCTGGTAAACAGAAATATAAAGACATGGTCAAGTGACAGATTATAAAATAACATAATAATCAGCAAAGATGGAAGAAGACTTGGTCGTTGCTATTGTTGGGCAAATATACAGTTTAGCAAACGACAGTTCCATTCTTATCCACCTTTTTCTTGATGTAAAAATGGGCGCATTTGTAAACTCTATGGGTCTAGCTTTCAGTGTCATCTGCATCCAGCTATTATTAGCTGTACAAAACAGTCCATTTTGCTGCTTGATATTGAAAATTAGTGTGTCTTAGTGTATTGTTTTAATGTATTATCTTAAAGGAATAATTCACCCAAAAATGAAAATTCTGCACGCATTTACTCACCCTCAAGTAGTTCCATATCTTTATGAATATCTTTGTTCTGCCGAACACAAAGGAAGATATTTTGAAAAAAGTCTGTAACCAGGCTGTTTTGGGTTACCATTGAATTCCATAGTAGGAAAAAAAATATGGAAGTCAATGGTGAGCCAAAACAGCCTGGTTACAGAATTTCTTCAAAATATCTTTTGGTAAAACAAAGAAATTCATACAGGTTTGTAACTACTCAAGGGTGAGTTAACAATGACAGAATTTGCATTTTTGGGTGAACTGAAGAAACAGAAAAAACGTTGAGGAAAAAGGTGGATATGATTTACAGATACAGAATAGTGCTAGCTGGGGAAGTATGCTAACACACAGTAATTTAGTTGGATTACGGGTTTTCTTTCTGTTTTATTTAGGTCTTTTTTCACTGACCATTCCCATAGTGATGGAAAGAGGGGGAAAGTTCTTTGGCTATAGCCCTGGCCAGACGACACTCCTCCAGGGCTCTCTGTGCGACTCCTTCTGCAGCTTCTGCTTTTCCTCTAGCATGGCTCATCCTGAAGAAAGTAAGTAAGATTTTTCCTCCATTTTTTACACATATGTAAGCAAATATGGGGTTTTATTCAATTGAATCTTACCTAGACAATGCAATCTCAGCCTTCTGCTTGGCTATGTCTGCAGCTTTCTCGGCAGCTTCTACAGCACGATCCACCTTTTCACGGATTTTGCTGGTACGGAGTGGTATTAGGTTTTTCCGCTTTCCACTCACCAGATTATTCTGCTTGTATTTTCCCTCTTCCTTGGTTCCATCTGGAAAAGTGGTGCAGCCATAGCCGTGCCGCTTGTTTCCAAACCACTCACCTTCATAGTGAAGTCCATCAGAGCGATGACTTACACCCCACCCTGATCGCATGTCATTCCTCCATTCACCAGCATATGTTTCGGTGACAGTGGCATCCACACTGCCCCCTGACTCCGCTTCACCTAAGCTGACATTGGAGTTGATGTCTGAGGCAGCTGAGCTGACTGTGCTCATACCTGCTTCGCTGCAGAAGGAACTCTGCTTGCTTAACTGGCTGGCCAGCGAGCTCTTGGACTCAGACCTCCGCAGCTTCAAACCACTCAGTATGGACTGTCGGAAGCGGCCTTTCCTCTTTCTGTGCCTGTCTGTTTCACTGTGAGCACAAAGTACAAAACCACTACGCCCCACTGGGCTGCCAGATACCCCACTGACACCAGAGCCATCTTCTGGAGTGGGGGCCCCTTCGCTGTGATCGGAGCGTAGGGAGTTTATGGAGGTGCACATAGGAGAGAAGATGATGGCTGCCATGCCATAAGGCACACTCTGTCGCACTCCATAGCCATGACGCATACCGCTCAACCACTGGCCTTGGTATGTGCCTGCAAGAGGAAAAGGGATAGAACAAAGTTCATTATTCAGATGAATTACACAATAGGGGCAAATGGCCCTTTAGATTTAATTCCTCTCCAATACACTTAATGACAACAAACACCCCTATGTTTGCCTAAACACCTGTTTGCATCTTAAAATATACCTGATTTGTGAGGTCATTGTGAACAATTACAAAAAGCTAATATGAGGTCATTTAAAAATAAAGTAAATTCTTACACTTATTAAATTTACTGTATACGAGACAATGAACAGATTAATAAAGATTTATTGTTTTCAATAGCTTTTAAGAAGTACTGCTGTAAAAACACCAACCAATAGAACCACAGAAGGAATGGATAATGGGAATTCATTTTGTGTCTGTATTAGGCCTATATAGCTCAAAGTTATACACTGTGCATTTACTAAAAGCAGAAAAAATAACAAGAATGCTTTATTATTAAATGTCAAAATTGACAGAAATGAACAAGAAAAAAGGATCCAATTTGTAGTATTACCTTGTTGTAACATATACATTGTGATCTTAATTGCTGCTATTTTTGCATATTTTAGGTATTCATATTTGTTAATTTTCTTAAGGGAGGCTTAACCTTGTCGTTAATAATATACAAAATAAAGCCATTACAGAGCCTGTTGGTCTTTTAAAAAAATGTCAAGCTTTGTCAAGTGAAATAAATGGGTGCATAAGTAAATATTAATTTCATATAATGTCCTGTTTCAAAATGCATAAAAAATATTATTTTTTATTTCATTTTAAGATTTTATTCTGCTTAACAATAGTTGCCGCTTTTGAAACACATTAAACAATAAAAATAACAAGTAGCAAGTAAATACACGTCCACTTAGAGTGATTTACATTTTCCACAGTTAGTCTTTTAATCATTACATGATGATTTAATAAACTAATTTGGAACGTTCGAGAACAGGACGAGATCAGTTTTCGAATAAATGCGAAGCTTAATGTTGTTACAGTGACAGTTTGAAATGTACCATGCTGCGTAGCGATAGTAACTGTCCAGGGTGCTGAAATGTTTGACATAAGTTATCTCGCTACATTTGGGTGTTTTATGCAACATATTAAAGTTCTGTTTAGTCAACGAGCGAAATGGTTAGCTGCTAAATACGTGTCCATCGAATTCTGCTCTGGGTATAATTCTAACCCGATCTAAAAGAGGACGCGTGTCGTGTGACGCGAGCATATTTCTGTTTCCCAAATAATCCGTTCTAGTGTACAAGGACATGAATCGTGCCCAAATCACACTATTTTCCGCATTAATCTCCGTAACACGTCAGGAAGCGGATTACACAAGAAAGTGAAACAGCCAATCAGCGAGCACAGCACAGTCTCTAGTGACATAATGACCTGCTGTCGGTCGGTTTCCATGGCAATTTACTGTACAGAGGCGTCTGTGCTTCAGATACGCGTGGTAAATTAGTTCATATGGTGAATTTTTGCTTTAAAGCACATGCTGTCGAGCATGTTTTAATTATTATTTTGCTATAATTTTCTGTAAGCCTAGAAAATGTTTCATAACTTCTCTGAAGCAAAGCAGTCTCCCTGTTAGACTACAATGTGTGTTATATAAGTGGAAGCAGGGCATTCTTTTAAAACATATTTTCCATTTTTGCTATTTAATAGATTAATTCATGGCTGTTTTATCCAACCACTATGCAAGTGCTGTTTCTTGTCAACTTACAGATCATATAAGTTGTTACTTGCAAAGATTAGTGGTTTTCAACTTGTTTTGCTTCATGCGTTTGCCAGATTAAACTAGCTTCTACCAAATGACAGATGAATGTGTGCCAAAATACTTGATTGAAAGCACAGGCTTTGACATCAATGGAACAACTTCCCAAACATACAGGAAGCATTTTAAAAGCAAACAGGCTTATTAATTTAACATAGTTAGTGATTTAACTGCTACTAGTACACAGCAAATACTATTAGAATCTGACCTCCGTCCGAATAGGTCTCTGAGCCATATCCGTCCTGTAAGCAATTGCTCCAGGTGCCTTCATAACGGGAACCGCTGCTAGTGCTTTCCAACTTCCCGTACCTGCCTTTGAACCCTTGTGTCCATTCCCCCTTGTACCCCCACCTCCCTTTGCTCTCCACACCAATGCCATGCCTCTTCCCCTGCGCCCAGGTTCCTTTGTAACTGTTCCCGCTGGGCCAAGTGTAAACTCCGAGAATTTCGAATCCATGGCTCCAGGCCCCCGCATACTCCCCCTGACCCTGGGGACCCGTGCAGACCCCTCGGCCATGCGCCTTGCCCTGTTCCCACCCTCCACAGTACGACCCCCCATCATCAAAGTCAAACCTGCCTCCAGTGGACATGCATGAAACAGGTTTTGGCAAATCTTTAGAATGTCAAGTGGAAAAATTGCAATTGGCGAGCAAAAAAGGAAGACTGCGATCAACTAGACAGGAAGTGTTACAGCAATATTCCTCCTGTCCTTCAAGTAGATTTTGAACGTATAGAAGAAGAAAAAACAGTGCTTTTAAGTCCAGACGATTTAAAGGGGTGAAGAAGAATCTACCAGACTACCGTCCTGGTGTTATAGCTCCTGCCTGTTTGTGTACGGCCTTTGGTAATGGATGTCTTTATTGTGCATGCTACTTCCAACAGGCATGCAGATGGTGAGATTCTCCCTTTCTCTCTGCACGGTCCCAACAGGCTGAGGCACACAGCCGTGTTCCGCGTTCCCTGCGTGGAGATCAGCAGGCAAACAAGGCCTAGTTTTTTTCCACAGCCAAAGAGATCCACACAGCAGCAGCATTGATACACTCAATCAGACATTACACGGCCCCCAACTGTACCGTTCCGGCTCACAAAAATGCAGAAACACAGAAGAACATCCATAGCCTCAAAAAATGGATGGTGTTTAGGCCTCCCCTTAGATCATGTTTTCCAAATAAAATGACAGTATTTCCTCGCTTATGTGTTAAATGAGATCAATCTGGCACAGCATTTTTCCTAATGCTGCTCCCTCTCGCTCTCGCATTCCCTTCTGCGCTCCTGCTGTGGTGTAGAGGTGAAGCTTCTTTCCTGGAAGACTGGTTAAAAGCGTCAAAAATCGGTTTAGTCCTGCTCTTTGGTACTCTCCTCCTTCATGTTTACGTGCATATTTAAAGGTGGGTATCCATGATGGTCTGAAGCCATATGATGCTGAGTGTCTCTAGAATATGCTCATTACAGGACTGTTCCACCCCAACCCATTCCCCTCCCCCACTCATGCTCTCCTTGTTGTTCTTAAAGGGATAGAGGCTAAGAAAGTCATATGCATACAATGGCTTCACTAATTACACATTTCCCTTATGATACCCTCTAATTAGATTTGCATCAAAGCAGAATGTTATCTGACAAAAATATTAGATTAGAAAAGCAAATATATTATAGATTCTGATGGCTGAAATAACTGAACATAACTGAAAACCTGGAAGGACCGCTAATAACTGTTTTTTTATGACTTACATTAATGCATTCTGCAATGCATGAAAGATAAATGATTTATTAAATGATGTTTTCAAAAAATACATTCACCTTCACCAGAGAGAAAAAAAAAAGGTATTCTTGAGTCATTTTTTTCATTTATGCTTATGGAAACAAATGCTTAAAGGCCATTTTTTTAAAAAAGGTTATACAACATGCACATGCCTAAAAAGCACTAAAAATCAGATACTGAGCTAAGATCAATATTCATTAAACAGCCTCTAAATTCCATTCTGGGTCTTGTCTGAATGCTGTTCTTCACTGACAGTCTAAGCACGATGAGTGCTGTTTGCATGAGAATGTTTTTTAATCATTATTATTTGACACTGGCCTTTTAATTAATGTATTTTTGCCCCACTTGGCTTCTTTCACATGGATGAATTCTTATAACAGCCAGTAACCATGATGTACATAACAGTGCTTGAAAATGTTTGACATGCAGGCAGATGGACGCACACTCTTAAAAATAAAGGTGTTACAGCAAAAGAAGGTTCTTTAGATTATAAAAAGGTAAGAAAGAGATAAACCATTTGACTGATTCTTTGTGTAACCAAAAATGGTACTTCTAACCTATGGCATCGCTGTCATGGTACATTCACCATTTGGTAGTAGTTTGTTATGCCTACTGCTTTTGGAGCAACATTGCAAATTATATAATTGTACATTAGATCCAGAGTACACATTTTCGTCACTGGCAAGTAACATCTGTGTTTCGTCTACTTAAAAAAACAAAAACAACCTTATTCTTTCATTGTATCCCAATGGCATCTAGATGCAGGCAACTGATGTAAAATGGCCACTGAAAGATATAGAATTATTTAAGTTAATTGAAACACTGACAAAAATTTTTAAATAAATAAATCATTTAATGTAATCGTCTTTGTAGTAGTTTGTTTGCTTAAAATGAATAGTTTACTGAAATTTGTCATCATGTATTCACCATCATGTTGTTCTAAACCTGCATGACTTTTAAAGGATTTCATTAATCTAACAACTAGTTTTGTTCACATGGCCATTGATATCACATGGCCACATAACACAATGACCATTTTTGAAGGATATGAGGGTAAATCCATTTTTAGGTGAACTTTCCCTTTAAGAAATGAAACTCTGCAGTTGCTCCATCTGGTGTTGTAAAGGGGGACTTGCAGATTTCAGTTGCAAACCAACGCACCAAAACAGGTTTCTTATCAAACTATAGCTTTTGATGCTGCCATCAACTTTACTTCAACCATGCTGTAGACCTATGGTAATACGATATTGAAAACCTTCACTAAAGCTATTTGTTCTCTGCTCTCAGTATGTTTTGTGGTTTTGAGGCTACTAATGGGGGTTGGGGAAAATAATCATCAAATATTAATCAATAAATATTTATTACAGTTCTCTCAATAATGATAACACAGACAGAAAATATTTAAAAAAGAAAAGAAAGAAAAAAGTAATATAATGTCCTTCTACATGAAAAATATACATTTCAAGGATTATCTTTTTGGACAATTTATATACACTGCACTAAATGCATAAAAATAATTTACAAAAATGTATTTATTGTAATTCACAAGATGTTGTTTAGTCGATGTAACAAATCTTTCTCTGCACTAACAATCAAATCTGCATGTACTGCATGTCATTAGCTTGAAGTTATCATTCTACAGTCTCATTTACACTATTTACTACACACAAGAAGCAAATATCTGGCATGATGTCATTTTTTTTAAATTAGTGCATTTATTTTTTATTTGAAAAAAAAAAAAAAGAATGCTCAACAAATATTTGTATTTCCATTATTTATTTTTATTGCAGATTAATATTTTAAATGACATAAATTCAAAGTGAAAATGCTAATTTCCTGCATTAACTCTCAGAGAAGACATTTTGAAACAGTATTTCAGACTTTTGTATTCAATATAGTTTTATCCAAAAAAAAATCCAAAAACAAGTGTACAGCGGCAAGAGAGCTAGTTACACATACTTTCTCTGCTATTTACTACCATTTAGCAAAATAGTCTATTTTTGTAAGTGGCACCAATAGTAGTTTTATGTAACAGCAGAGGTTCTGGGCATGTAACCAAAAGTGCAGTTCTTAATGGTTGGCCAGTTTTCTTTGCAGTGCAATGAAAAACAGATTACAACAAATGTTGTATGTACTGCATGCTTATGTTCATGTTGGTCTAAATAGACACAATAAGTGCATTCAAATTAAAATGTTTATCACACTAAACTGTCTTTGTTTGAACAGGGCTACTCCTACTGTAGTACAGATTCCAACATTGGGTACATTTGAAATTCACAGTTTGTTAGGAACTGAAGCCTGAAGGCTGGACAATGGTCAATGGTTTTCTACATAAGCCAATAGGCTGTGTGATTGTCCAAACCTCCTCACACATGAAAGGCAGTGGCACATCTTCTCTCCAGTGTGCGCTCTTTCGTGTTTTACCGGGTTTCCAGACTTTTTTAAAGGTTCTTTCTCCAGTTCTTTTTTTGTGCCGCTCCAAATCTCTGGCTCTCATAAAGGAATTCCCACATTCACAGCAAACATGAGACTTTATGCCAATATGTATTTTTTGCTGCTGAGCACAAACAAGGCTGCTCGTTTGGATGCATCCTCAGGTGTCTTCTCAGCAACGACTCCAAACAGACTTGACCACACCACAGCAAAATGGCTTTTCTCTATAGTGAAACTGCAGGTGAAATTTGAGGCTTTGCGTCTGAGTGAAAGCTTTATCACACAAATGGCATGAGAAAGGTCTCCCACCTGTGTGAACTCTTATGTGATGCTTCAAATGTCCTCACAGAGTGAAGCTCTTCCCACATCGAGGACATAACAACTCCTGGCTCCTCTCCAGTGTGAATTCTTATATGACTGTCAAGATGTCCTTAAGCTGGGAAACACTTTCCGCAGAGAGCACGTGTAAGGACTCTCTAGTGTGACCTTTTATGTGAATATTAAGACTTCCTTTACATTTGAAACAATTTCCACATCGAGGACATGCACAAGATCTCTAACCAGTGTGGGATCCTATGTGTTCCTTAAGGTGTCCTTTACACGTGTAAGTCTTTCCACACTGCGGACAAGTGAAAGGCCTCTCTCGGGCTTGTCTTTTAATGTGGACATCCTTTATTCGTGATTCCACACTTTCACCAGTATGAGTTATTATATGATCCCTAAGGTGGCCTTTTTGAGTAAAAGTATTGTCACACTTGTAAGGTCTTTCACCAGTATGAATTCTTGTGTGATACTTCAGGTGTCCTTTCTGTGAAAAAGTCTTTACACAATGCTGGCACACAAAATATTTTTTGGCTTCTGTAGTTTCATGAGAGAAACCCTCTCAAGTTTGTGAACCGGTTATGGAATTTGTAGCTCCCTGATTTTCCTCCTTTTCATTCTGTGCTTGACATTCCTTGTTTGATAAACATAGAAAGATATCATAGTAACATATCAAAATCAATATCTGCCTGATCGTAATTACTAAACAATCATAAACAAACACCAACCTCTTTGTTCCTCAGCCTCTACATGATCCAGCATCCCTGATGTCTCTCTTCAACAAAATCCATCTTTATTACAGCGTAATGTGGAAATTGTTATTACACCACACTCGATTCCTGTTGGCTTGAACCACCTTCTTTGATGGCAACACTTTCAGCATTTATTGGTACAGTAGTTTGCTGTGGGAGTGACTTTAATGAAAACTGTCGTATTATTTTCTATGTGGTTTGATGGACCAACCTGTGAAAATAAACAACCAAGTTCTTTTTATACTGCCAGATGCTAATACACAGCAAGATGACAATTATTTAAATCCCTTGTCGGATTCATGGGCTAAAATACAAGGCATATGCAGGTGTATCATGCACTTACCAATGTCAAGGTCCAGATAGCTGCCACAACACATATACTTGGACACATAGACTGAGAGAACAAGTAGATCAGATGTGTCAGTGGCTCATCATGCTCACTCAGTGAGAAAAACAACTCTTCATGATTACTTATGATGTGAAAAGAAACTACTTCACCTCTTTTTAATCTTTTCGAGATCTGTTGCAATATCTAAGAGTAGATTCTCTTTTTCCCCACGTAAGGAATAACTTTTGTTTATGGTACCTGGCCTATGAGGGACAGAGATTCAACATTC
>JAUYWG010000040.1:24413642-24432555 GCA_034779775.1 Enteromius afrohamiltoni
AAGCATTTTGAAATCTGAGTAACTACATACAGTACGTGCAGTACAGACTTAAAAGCAGAGGTGTCCAGCTCTACTCCTGAAGGGTCACCAACCTCTGCAGGAAACTGACACTACAAGAGTAGGACAGGACACTTTTTTAAACTGTTTTTAACCAGCCCAGAATTCTCAACTGTAATGATATGGTGATGGATTTATAATATAGTTCAGCATTTTTCTACAAATCATTGTTGGCAAGGTATATTATGCTCACAAATGTTATTACAACTACCGTGTCATGGGATGTGTACTTTACGGAAAGCCAAAAGAAAAACTGGACTAACTGATCTTTCACTATAATGTACACGCTCCAGTGTTTGGACACAGTATCACAGCATCTCCCAACTGACACATTTATTTCATATGTTCTTTTTCTGATTTTGAAACACCACAGTAGAAGAAAAAAAAAATTAACTTGACCATTTTATTATGAATACCCATATACATTTTATAAATAGTATTATATTTAAATTTGTTATTCATGTTTGAACACACATGCCTATTTATGCATGAGACCTATTTTTGTAGTTAAAACTATATCCGTCCTGAATTTATCCTAAACTGCAGTGAGGCATCACCTATTGGCTGCCCACCCACCTAAACACATGAAGTGGGACATGTTGTGAGAAAGTGCACTGAAAAGATTAGAAATTTGCTGCAATGTAAATTAATGTGGAAATCACAGTTGTCCTCCTTATTCTGTTTATTATCTACTTTTTCTTTTTTTCCCCATTTCACTTGTAAGCTGCATAAGATGGACTCGTTCATTTAATTATTTGCAGATTGCACTCAACTCTCCAACAATAGTAATGACAAGATTTTGATGAAATAAGAGGAAAGTGCCTTTACCCCTCCTTGAAATACTGCATCATCACGTGCCACCGAAGTCTCTTTCAAATTAAAGTATACTTGGAAAGCAGCCTTCATTTCATGTCCTTCATTTGATGTATTTTGAAGGATGCATCAAGTATATCCTTCACGTCTACCAATCAGCCTATACTTTGCATGCATTCTAATTAACAAAAGAGAAATGTCTGAAAATTAGTCGGTATGGGCTCATTCAATTTCATTATGAACATAAATAAACATCTTATAATATCACTGGGTCACTGCAAATATGTTGGGAGCAGGGCCTAATAGGTTAAAAGTTTATACTTATGCACCACAGGTTATCTTATGATGAACTGAACTATACATAACTGATATAAACATGGTGCACTAGTCCGAAGAACTGATTGCAGTCTGAGATTTATTTATTTATTTTAATTGGACTGTTTCTTAAATTAATAAGATGACTCATTTGGACCACTTTTATAGTAAATAATGCTTCTTTCGATCTCGACAGCCTGCTGTTAAAAGCTGATATTCTATATAAAATTAGTTGAAATAACTTTTAAAAACACACTGAATTAAAGACATAAAAGGATTTTAGAAAATGCGATGCAAAGTAAACACGTCAGATTCTGATGTGTCAATGTCCTTTGCTATTATATAAATGTTTGAGCTACTGAAACAAATATTAGAACTGCACATAAATCAATACAGCATTTCTTACACGTTCATTTAACATTACTAAATCAAGACGGTGTCGTAAAATTGTTATGCTGCTAGAGCACATTTGTTAAAATATAAATTAAACCACTTTAAAATATTTTGTATCGATTTATTCATCTAAAATCACTAAAAATACCTCATCTACTTCCAGTCCGCGTCGCATCTGTAGTGACGTCACTGCGCGGTACAGAAAAGCAAAATTAAAGTCAGGCTTTTACTACGGTAATAGACCAAATCATAAAGTGCATAATAAATCGATAAATTGCCAAACGGGGTATATTTAGCTAACTATGAAAATATGGAATATGTCAATGTTGTTACGATGTAGGTTATCTCAAAGACTGAGAGAGACTTTGGTTGCATCTAAGTTGAACTAAAGTTACCTAAGCTTTAGCTTACAAATCTATTTGCATACACACTGCACATCGAAGACAATGAAAATGAAAGACTTTTAATTTATATTTTTTACTTATTACTGACTGTTTATGTAGTTAATGTACGTATAAACGTTTGTATTCAACAAGAATGAACAAGCTGTCATCAGAAACGCTTCCATCACGACATCCAATCGTAAGTACTGTAGTAATTACGCATGTAAAGCTTGAACTAAAATCATTTATGTTTAAAAAATTATTTAAAAGCCTGTAATAACCATAATATAGGCATGTTGTATGGATACAATCTATTTTCGTGCATACATAGGTGAGAATGAGACGTTTTTCGTCTGTCACATATTTAGATGGAAACTCCATATGTCTGTTACGGTAATAACTGCGTCACTGGTCTGCCTCTGGTTGTTCCTGCATGTTTTTATTTACTGCTGCGAATTCTCTAAAATAATGTATGCTTTTTGACACAGCAGGAGTCTAGCCTGAGTCCATTATGCTGTACTTAAAAACGGGTCTAAATGTGTGCAGATGCTGTTTTACAGAGACATTCTTATGGAGAAGAGGACTGTCTACAACTCAAAGTATTTTCTTATTATTTAAATATTTAATATATTTCTGCTGTAGCTACTTCATGTTACGAACGCCAGTGTCATCGGTACACTTATTTTTACACTGATACACTAATAAGGAATTGCTATTTCTGCGCTGAAAATAATATTTGTCTTAGTGTAGTTTTCGAATTAAAATATCCAAACATCCTTAAAACAATAATAATCCACATTTACCAGAGAGGCAATGCGTCCTAATAAAATGCACGATATTTTTATGTTTGCAAAGTAGCAAATTTTTTTGGTGATTAGTCTGTAATGCTTTTTGGCTCGTTTTAGGAGAGAATCTTACAATGATGTTTTTCCTTAGATCTGTCAAGGACAAATCTTGCCCATCATAAGATAATGTCACTTGTCCCTCATGCACAGAAGGGTGCTGTATTTCTTTCACAATTCCTATATCGTCCGTAAGTATTGTTTTTTGTTTTTTTTCCGGTTAGGACCCAGACATTTCCCAGTGATTTGAACATTAATCCAACATTTTGACCTGATAGAGCTGCCTTCATAAGATGCGGTGGCGAAAGAGGTCTGTTCGGAGGAGGCCGCGGCACCGTTCGCCAGCAGACTCTGGAGGACATTGCAGAAAATATCAGAGGACGCAAGTTCAAAAGAATTGTGGTGATGGCAGGGGCAGGTATCAGCACACCCAGTGGAATCCCAGACTTCAGGTAAAGAAGGATTCAAAGGACGGTTGTCCCTAATCCACCTTTGAGATGTTTGCAACTTCTCTCAAATCATATTCCTCCCACAGAACTCCTGGCAGCGGTCTTTATGACAACCTCCAACAGTATAATCTGCCCTATGCTGAAGCCATATTTGAAATAAATTACTTTCATCACAATCCAAACCCTTTTTTTGCTCTTGCCAAAGAGCTATATCCTGGTAATTACCAACCCAATCTGACACACTACTTCATTCGTCTGCTTTATGATAAGGGACAGCTGCTCAGGATGTACACGCAAAACATTGATGGACTAGAGCGAAGTAAGTGGAGTTCTTTTGTCTGACTGATGTTCAAGATACACTTATATATAGCTGTATTTTTAATTAATACGCATAAACACTGATAACACAAACACGTGCATTTATTTTTTATGATTATATTTCACTTGGCATGCACAACATGGACTGATGCTCGGAGAGGCATGATATTAAGGTCATGTTTGGGTTCGAAAAGCTGCTAACAAAGTAATTAATTGACATATTGTTGAATGAGTGTAAATATCAACTTTATCGTCTTTCAGGTAAAACAAGAGCCTACTGAAACTGTTATTCTTCCATTAATATTTAGTTCATACACAGAGTTACGTTTCAACAAGTTCAAGCTAGGCTTAAAAACATACAATACACAACACAGTATCCCTATGACTACATTGTAACTACACAGAACTGGTGCAACTCCAGATTCATACAATAATTAGGCTATTTTAATGAAATATGCTATTTATTATTATTATTAATAAAAACGTTAGTAGAGCCAGTGATTGTGTAAATCGTTTATGTCATTGATCTTTCATTGATTTCAGTGGCTGGCATTCCCCCAAAGATGTTGGTGGAGGCACATGGAACATTTGCCACAGCCACATGCACAGTTTGCCGAAGGGATTACAAGGGAGAGGAACTCAGGGTATGTATGTGTCTTTGAACTACGTTTTTGATTTTTGTACCCCTGGAACTGTTCTTCAAATAAACTAATACTCATTTATAAACAAGCATTTCACAATTTCCAATATTCTTTTTCTGCCATTTGTTTATGGTATGGCTGTCTCCCATTAGAATGATATCATGGAAGGAGCAGTACCCAAATGCCCTACTTGTAAAGGAATCATCAAGCCTGACATTGTGTTCTTTGGTGAGGAGCTCCCTCAGCAGTTCTTCACCTACCTTACAGACTTCCCGGTCGCAGATTTACTCATTGTCATGGGAACATCGCTGGAGGTGAGGAAAAGCTGCTGGATTTGTTAATGAGCTTTTTGTAAAGCTTAGCTCTGCATTTGTACCCAACTGAACAAATGCAGTGTGAGACCAAGCCCCTTTAATACATTTAAACCCATTAGTTGCCGTATTTTATGTGTCTGGGGGCCATGTCTGGTTGCTCTACACTTACGTTGCAATGAGAATGAGCACTACAGTATGTGTGACAAACAGAATAAAAATGCAATTCTGACAAATTTACATTGTACTACAAATGTATGTTTAAATATATACATGTGACAAGTTCTATTTTATGAGTTGATTATAAATGGAAATGAGTCATTTTTAATGATTAATAATTTTGCAAACAATCAATTAAAGATAAAAAAAAGATAAAATGTTTATCAAAATTATCTATTGGTTATTAGCTATTATTATTAGTCGTAGCCCTAGTTAAAATAATTATTAAATAGGTGCTGCAGCTGGCCAACAATTAATATGACATTATACAAAATGAAATAAGTAGACAATAATTTGAATATGGATTGTATAATCTTCAGATCATTTATGAAAATAGTCTTTGCGTTATGGAACTATATCCCCAGCAGATGTCACTGTTAACTAGTTACTGGTTTTAAAAAGGTCTGTTTTCTAAATTTGTTAGGTGGAGCCCTTTGCCAGCTTGTCTGGTGCCGTGCGTGGCTCAGTTTCAAGGCTTTTGATAAATCGAGATCTTGTGGGGCCGTTTGCTTGGGGGTCCCAACGTCACAATGACGTGGCTGAGCTGGGTGACGTAGTTAGTGGGGTAAAAAAGCTGGTGGAGCTCCTTGGATGGAAGCAGGAATTAGAAGCCCTAATGAATGCTTGCGGAGACGAGGTAAGTTTAATCAATCTCTGTTCTTACATATATAAATCACACGAGTAGATGCTTATAGATTAGTCTGCTGTACTCAGCTGAACATTCATAATTTTTTTTATTCTACAAGATTTATGGAGAAATACATTTTTTATGCTCCTTTTCCACCATTAGCTGTCATATTTCATATACCTCATTTGCCTGAATATTCTTCTTGACTTTAACTTTAAAGACTGGTCCAATTTAATAACATTAATAACATTGACAAAACAGCTTCTAGCTGCTTTACTTATCTTTAACTGTGTTTAATGTTTCCTTCTTTGCTAGGAAATAGTCTATGTAGATTTTATTCTCATTTTAAAACTCCAAAAACAAGAGGTGTCTAATTTTTCTGTCTTTTTTATAGAATTCAGTGAACAAGGAGGAGTGAGCAACCAAATTTCACCCTGACGCTGAATCTGGAGATCCACAATGGGACTGATTGTTGGTTGGCTGAGTTCTGAGTTTTGTCTCAGACGTGAGCATGCACTAGAACTAAATAACTAGGTCACCTCTACATAGTGCAGGTAATGTGGTAAAATAATGAATAAAGTAATGTAGCTGACAATTAAAGATGCAAAACAAGAATTTAATCTCAGTTTGTTTAGCTGGCTGCTATCCATCATCTCAAACACACTTTATGACTGTGGTGATATGATTAATTTATTTTGTAACTAATGGTGGTTCTAAGATAAAATGAGTGGCATTCAGCAGGTTAGTTCATATCAAAAAACCACCCTGATGAATAATAAAAGCTTTTTCTAGAATATGAATGTGAGTGCGAAGGATTTTTATCCTATTTGTCAAATGTATCTACTCTTTACCAAGAATAACTGTAAATGCAACATTATTAAAATGCATTGAAAATGAAGTAGAAATCCAAGTGCCGAATGCCATTATTATAAAAACGCTTCAGTGAAGATTGAAAAAGAGATTTAAACATTTTATAGATGGCAATACAATAAAATATGTCTATAATTAATGTGAACCACACTTGTGTGGTTACTTTTGGTGGTGAACCTATAGGGAAATTGCTTCCTATCCCATAAATAGTGTACTATTTATTTGAGTGGGACAGTGATAGATGTCTGAAATCATATTGCACATTAATGAGTACAACCATTCAGTTTCATAATGCACTGCAGAAAACAAGGGTATACTGTACAACTGACATGCACTCAGTGGCTTTACAATAAAAAACGCTCATGCATTTAGGGTTGCACTAAAACATTTCCAAGTCTCAGATAAAGATGGCTTTCGACCTTTTTGGCCACACAGTTTCTGAATTCACTCATTTATTTTTATTCATTACAAGTGTTAGCAGAGTAATTTGCCAGTTCTCAACTTCAAAAATGGCTCAGGAAAGTGCATAATTTTTAACAAACGCTCTAGTATCATTGGTTTAAAGTTACCACTTGGTTTGGTTATCTAATGTTATTCAACTAACCATAAACAAATAATGCACCTGTGGAACAGTTCTTAAAGAAACAGATCACCAAAAAAAAGGACATTTTGTCATCATTTGCTTACCCTCATGCCATTTTGAACCTGTTCTTTTTAAAAGATTTTTTGTTCTATTGACTTCCATAGTAAGGAAAGAAATATTATGGAAGTCAATGATGACCATCAACTGTATAATTTACAGCATTCTTCAAAATAACTTTGTTCAACAAAAGATAGAAACTCATACAGTTTTGGATTGACATAAGAGTGAGCTCATGGGGACAAATTTGTCATTTTTGGATGAACAATCCCTTCTTTACTGAAATCTTAATACATAAGGACCCGGACCAATTTATCCTTATAGGAAAATTTATGAGGCATATAAAACACACCAAATGGACTACATGTTTATGGAGTTGTTTTTAAAATTCAACCCCTCCTTGTGAGAGATCTGTAATGTTACATATATGTTACGTTGGGTGTTGATGACACTTTTTTGATGTTACATATATGTTACATTGGGTATTTACTTCTCAACTGAAAAAAATACATTTTATCATTTTTTTGCTTTATAAGAGCTTTTTTGCTTTTCCACAACATACATCAAAATTATTACTTTACTGCAAAAAATAAAACACAAACCTTTTTAAGAAGTAATACAGTTTTGAATTTTATTTGCTTTGCCGAAACATTTTTCAAAACTACATAATTGTGATCATTACATTTTACTTCAACTCTTTTGTATTGTATCAAAATTCTACCTTTTCATGCATATGATTTAACCAGAAATACATTTTTTTTTTTTGTCATAACTTGAAAATGTGCAAACTGAATGAAAAGTCTGTAATGTTACATATATGTGACATTGGGCGTTTATGACAAAATAAATAATGACCTCACACTGGAGGTCAACGTGTTAAATATTCTTGTAGATTAGTTAAAATGTTTTGAAATGTGCAGCAGATAATATACAACACCAAAATAACTGATTCAGCTAAATGAATTGAGCAGCTCATTACCATTTATCTTAATGTGACAAATACGTCACATCAAAACTTGGCCTACTATTATAATGTTAACAGTCCGATGTGACATATCTCACCATAATATCTTTGTAACTTGTTTTAAAATCATTTTGTTCAAGAAATGCATTAAAACCAGGTTAAGTGTAATCTAGGATATGTTATTAAAACATTAGAATTGTTGTATAGGTTGAAATATACCTTTAGTAACAAAAACTAAAATTAGTAAAAATTGCTGAATCTGCAACATATCTAGACAGACCACCACATTTTGGAAATGTTGTCATGGCAACAAAAAATGCAAAAATTGTCACATGACTGAACCTGAGTGTTGATTATATGCCACTTAGGGACTTCCAGAGTTGAAAGTGAGGGATAATGCTTTAAAAAGACCTTTCCAGATAATCAGTAGTGTTTGTGACACCCGCATCACCGTGGGTCCTTATGGGTTTTTATACTTAGTACTGAATATTCATGTTGATATTTTTAAGTGTACATTTACAGGTACATATGTCTAAACTTATTGTAAACACATAGATGTATCATTTGGCCAGGGGAAAAAAGCTATGCATTTTGGTTTGTCATGCCATATAACTCATTTACAGTTTTTGATATTGTTGGAGTGAAAGAAAAACAGAAGCTCTGGGCTCACTGCATTCATATACTGCCATAAATTGACACACATTATGGAAAATAGTTGTATACTGATAATGCTCATTGTTCAGCTGTGTTGTCTGTTAAGAAGGTGAACTGCTCAGTTTATTGTGTCATAGTGTCTGAGTATGCCAGACACTACCTCTCTGTCTAATTCAGTTCAGCCTGCTGCCTTGCTCAGTACTATATAGGGTCTGGATGGATAAAGAAAACAATACCCTCTATTATCTGACAATTGCGACAAGAGCAGAATGGTGATATGACAGAATCTCTGGAGTTTAAACACAAGTCAAGCAGCAATATTTTGGATGTTTTCACATGTTGAATATCAGATTGAATGTTGTTATAGAGCAGGTCAAAGTAGTTGAGCTGAGATTGCTGTGGCCTGAACAAGAAGCTCATTAGCTTGGTTGCTGAAGAATGGTTTTGTTTTGGCCTTATTAGATGACACTGAGAATGAAGCAGATAGACCTGTGTGACAGTTGTCATATGGTCCAAAACATGATTAGCACACATATGCAAATATTCAAATATAGAGTTGTCTGTAGTTCTTTGGAAACGATGTGCCAGGGTTCTTTGAAGTTCAAGTATAGAGATAGTTTTCTAAAGAACTCTGGGGCTAGAATGGTTCTACAATGGCATCATGACAAGATAAAAAAGGTTTTCTGGTTGGATCAGGCTTTATGAAACTTGTGCTGGGTTATATCACACAGTTGAACACACTCAACGGCATCAACAGTGGGACCATCAAGTGAGATGTTTTGATATAGAAAAAAAGATTTTGACTGAGCTATAAAAGTAATTGGGTATGCATCTAGCTGATTTCAATTTTTCTCTATACAATTAATCTATACATGTATATTCTTATTTTGCAAGAATCTGAGAAACAAGGGAACCATTAGTTGGGAAAGACAGATGTTCACCAAGGCCTTAGTTGTTCTTAATTCTCTAAGAAATGCCAATGTCAGGCTTATGGGAGAAGCTGCACTTGATCATGCAGACATTTTATTTATAATTCAAAAAGACAGGCGAAAAAAGAGACAAGTGGGAACTCTGCCCAGGTGTCTGATCCTTTCTTCACTGCACACAGATGATGTGCTCAAAGTAAAGAATAAAGCTAAGTATGGTAAAATCCTCAGGGCTTTTCAGGAACTTCATTAGAAACTTTCTCATGATGCTTTGGCTCCTTCACAGAAAGCCTTCAACTCACTATAACATTAGTTTCAAACCTCTGTTAGAGAATCTAGCAGCTTCCTCACAAATGTCTCTTTCCAGCAATATGCAGATTTCATTTTCAGAAGAATGAAATCAAACTCAAAGCTGTACAAGATCTATGAAATGTTTAAAATACTTTACCAAAATCAAATATTAAAATATGCAGTGCCACTTGAGAGGCTGTGCTGTCACTATATCACAAAGTTTGTACATTGTGGTCTTTTAATTTAAAATATTTCTGCAGGCAATAACACCTCATAGAGCTGAAATATGCAATGCATTATGTATTTTGTATCATTAATCTTAACTTGAAGTGAGACATATTTTAACATAGCATGGCATATTTTAAAATGCTGCACAAATGATCCAGTCAACACAGAAGATGTTTTGTTGCACTTAAAATGTCCAGTATATATATATATATATATACATATATATGTATGTATATGTATATATATACAAACACTGTAACCAGTTCATGTAATTTGAACAGTATTTTACTGTAATATGGACAGTAAGATTGAGATAAAGCGGAATGCACATGCAGGTTTTCGCTGAAGAGCCGAGCCAGAGTGGCTGGAGAAAGTGTAACTTTCAGGGAAAGTGGGTTACGTTCGTAACATAGACGTTACACTTTCAGTCTAATCACTTTGATGTTACAGATGGGAACACCCATGAAACAGTCCATGACTCTAAGGCCGCGTTATGCGGAGATCCCCCACCAACAGGCAAGATACTTTTCAAGTTCGTCAGCAGAGGATCTACTCTTAACCTTCCCCGACACCCTGAGGGCCAGATTGGAGCCCGACAGGGTTGCCAGTTGTACTGAAGCAGATGGTCGGGGGAACGGAGCACATGACTTAACACACAGTTCTTGCATGCTGAATGATAAAAATGCAATATATCAATAAGATTATGGATATAATTGAAGGGAAACACAGCCTTCTGGCTGACTGTGGAATATAGAGAAATTTTTGCCACACTTACTGGGCGAAGGTGACCCAGAGAAAGCATAATTGGAGCTAAACTTCGTCTAGGTCCAAACTGCAGAACAGGGAGGACTCAGGTTATGCACCGTTAAGGGAACATTTAGAAAAATAGTGCATGGATCCCATAGGAGTGGCGCAGCAGGCCGGCACCAGCTGGACCTCTCGCTCACCTGCAGTCCTCAGTGAGGACGCAAGAAGACACGGCCTCTACGCGGAGGTCGTAAACCTGGCGAAGGTGTGGGTGTCGCCCAGCCTGCAGCCCTACAAATATCTGCTAAGAGGCGCCGTGAGCCTATCACATAGGACAAAGCAACACTCTAGTTTGAGTGTGCTGTCAGTCCTAAATGCAAGGCTTTCCCTGGTGTAACGGGAGATGGCTTCGACCACCCAATGAGCCAACCTCAGTTTGGAGACAGCATTCCCTTTCTGCTGTCTGCCATAGCAAATAAAAGCTGCTGGGAGCGTCTGATGCTCCGAGTGCGGTCAGTTTAGAGGCACAGTGTGTGTACAGGACACAGCGTACTCTAAGGCTGAGTCTGCCTCCTCCCGGGGCAGAGTTTGCAGGTTCACTACCTGCGAAGGGGCATGGTAGGAACCTTGGGCACAAGCTGGCCAGGGTTTCAGCCGGGTCAAGCTTTAGGCACTCTTCGTCAACAGAGAGAGCTTGTAGGTCCCCTACTCTCTTAATGGAGGCCAGCGCAATGTTTAGGGGCGCTGTCCTTCAGCAGCAGATACTTTAGACCTGTTTCAGACTGAAGGGGCTCGAAGGAAGCTTGCCGCGGCCCATGTAGGGCGACGGAAAGGTCCCAAGAGAGTACGAGATGTGGTCCCGGGGAATTCCCCTGACGCGCACCTCTAAGGAACCGAACGATGAGTTGGTGCTTACCGAGGGGTGCGCCCTCCACTGCACCGTGACATGCGGCTATGGCAGCGACATACACTTTGAGAATAGAAGGGGACAGCCTGCGCTCCAACTTCTTTTGCAGGAAAGAAAGCACAACTGCGATCGTGCATCTCTGTGGGTCCGCTTCGTGAGAGGAGCAGCAGTCAACGAACAGACCCCTTTAGTCTGTGCGTCCCACGGGTGTGGGTGCCATATGATGCCCTATACCCTGAAGAGAAGGTACATCCTCCAGGGGATATTCAGGGAGAGGCTGCCGCCAGGAGTATGCCGCTTTTGTTCCTCGTCCTCCCTAAACTTGAACAGGGTACTTGAGAAAGGCGTACTTGAGCCCCGGAGGCCAGCTGTGTCCAGCTGAGGCCCCGCCGAACGAATTTTTGGACTCCTGGAGGGAAAACAACAGGCAATAGGCAGACTCAGAGAAACAGAGAACACCGGACAGAACATTCTGAATGGACACCTGGAAGTCTCCCAGGCACCTCGCCGCGTCAGTTGAAAAACTATTACATTTTAACAAGCTGCCGCGGGAAGGACGTGAGGGGAGCTGTCTCGCGAACGAGAGAGGGACCTCAACTTGGCCATAGTCATCCGCTTGCAATGAGCGCATTGATTATACACAAACGCTACTTCAGCGTGCTCGCAACCCAGGCACGTAAGACAGCGCTTGTGACTGTCCAAAAAGGTGAGGAAACTTCTGCACCCAGAAATGCACAGTCGGATCGATAGTCCGTAGAACATTTTCACCAGCCACGGAAAAATTTGCCCAGGGAAGACCTATCGCGGCAACACTGCACTCAGAGGACTTTGTTCACTGGATTTGCAAGATGACTGGTACAGCCAGGCTACCAGCCTGACAGCTGCCCAGAGAAATGGTGTCAGACGAGAGAGCAGGATCACAGGAACTCTTTGAAGGTAGGACCTTCCTCTTCCTCTATCGTTCTCCAGATCTCGCTGAGGGGGTCTCCTAGATAGCTCAGAATGGTGCAGGCGCTGAAGCGAAAATCTGCATGTGCTCGTGCCCTTTTACACAGTGATGAGGTGCACCTGTGCGCAATCAAATGCACACCAATATTCATTGGCCTTTTGTATAAAGCTCAAAGGCAACTGGCGAGTTCCCATCTGTAACGTCGAAGTGATTCGACTGAAAGGGTAACTAACATTATTCATTGTTTTTGTTTTTCTGACTGACGGCCAGAATGCCACCAAAACAATGACAACATAGAATGGTGAGTAAGTTAAGGTCACCTATACTAGTTGAAATAAACTCGGTAAATTGAAAAACACATTTGTAGGTCCTCCTACCCTTTAATGCAAGTTAGCTTGTCTGGCCAGTTGTCGTTTAACTTTAACAGCGAACATAACATAACCTGTTATGTTCAGGTTTCTAGTATTGGTTATGGAAAGATGCAAAATGTCCTACATTTAAATGTAATCGACAATATGATTGAGAATGTATCATATGAAAAAATGCTAGCTAAAATGACTGGAGATATATGAAGTTTATAAATGGGAGAGTTTCATTTCTAATGTATAAACTGTGACCCTGTCTGCACTGTGATGCTTTAGTGTTATCTTATTTGTTGCTGTTATTTATTTATGTATGAACATATATATATTTTTTTTTTCATTTGAAGAAAACCAATAAAAATCTCTTGAGATTGTCGTAATAGCGGTGCGAACAACAGGTGAACTTCCAATGAACTTCCATCCGCCCTCGCCTGGACCGATCGGTGTATTACAGATTACTTGTGTTTTCAAAATGCTCTTGAGGTACTTTGAATCAAAGCAATAGAGAAATCCTGGCCAGGACGAGTCCGGGAAAATGGCACATGTCACTTCTAGCTTCCATCAACTTAATCATGTTACTAAATTAGCCAAATAATTAGACTTTAGTTGCCGTTCTCCATTAAGTCACAGAACAGTTTAACTTTTTAAAGAGGATCATGCTTCCTCTAACGATCAGCTGGATGTGCCAGCCCTTTACGAACTGTGTGTGAGTTTGTGTCTGCTTGTGACACTACCGGTATAGCATTTTGCTAAGAAATATAAAAAATATTAAATTCAAATGTAAATTTATTTTACTGCACAGTCTTTGTTTTGATCATAATCTACTGTAACACAAAAGGATGTTATGGTACTATCTGTTACAGGAGATTTCTCCAAGAAAAAACAGGATCCTGACTATGAAGGGCAGAATCATCATACAGCCAGCTGTCCCATTTTACAGAAATTAAGTATTAGAATTAGGTAAACCGAAACATTGTTTTACATTGCATTTACATTCATGCATTTGCCCTTCTTTTATCCAAACCAAGTTACATTGTATTTAACATACACATTTTAACATACACATTAAGTTATTAATTCCCTGGGGTGCAGTGCTAGGGGTGGGCTAAGGAGGCTGAAGCCCCAAATGTTATGTCTTGTGTGCATCAAGATTTGAGATTTCATGCAGTTTGACTTTTTAAAATTATTTCTATTAAACCAGCACTTAAACAGCAAAATGCAGCTGCTAAAGGTATCTTTAACTTATTGTACCCTATAAATTCATAATACCAAAATTAAGTTTATGGTCTGTTGCAATCTTCACTAAATGTCAGGGTAACAAAATTTAAAGGTGCTCTATGCGATGTTGCAGGATTTTAGCTCGATTTCATTTTATCTCAAACTGTATGCATCACCCCTTGACCGTCTTGCTGTCTGACCAATTGACCAATACAATAACAAACTTCGGCCAACCAATCGGTTGGTCGGCCATGCAAGACGATCAAGGGGTGATGTATACGGTTTGAGATAAAAATGAAATTGAGCTAAAATCCTGCAACATCGCATAGAGCACCTTTAATAAACAAGAAGTTCGATTTTTTAATAGCTAATATTAAAATAAGTATTTAAATCGCTAAGAAAATATTTCCATTTCACAGAAACAGTTCTAAACAAAGGCAAGTTGAGCATCTCTTCACACAGCAGTGTTTCATTACAGAATTAATTTAACTTTTTTGAACAACTAGAATCAGATTCACTGAAGCATTTATAAAACATAAAAAACGTTTCTTACTTTGTTCCCGAATGAATATTCAGCGGTTTCTATCATTACATTTAATTCGTAAGTACAGATAATTATACTGCCACTGGAATCAAACACATTATTGTAGGTTTGTACAGATGTAGTATGTAACATTTTTATTAACGCCAAAAGTGCATACAGCACCAACAAGTTTGACAAGTGGGGCTAATTCTGTAAATTCAAAACAGGTCAACCTTTGTGGCTCCAAATGCATTGAAAGTCACAGATTAGCTGGAATTCTGGAAGGATGGTGCAGTCTGCTGTTTCTCTTCAGAGAGCTCATCAACTTTGACTGTCAAAATTACTGAAATGTAACCACACCACAAACTCATATTTACTGTATTTTATTTACACTACCTGTTAAAAGTTTTTAGATTTTTATGTCTTTGAAAAACATCTGCTCACCAGACTTGCATTTATTTGATCCAAAGTACATCACAAAATACAATTTTACAATACAAGCAAAAAGTATGTTGTTGAAATATTTTTACTATTTAACAAGTTTTTTATTTTATATAGAGTGTAATTTATTCTTGTGATGAGGTTAGCATCATTACTCCAGTCTTCAGTGACACATGATCCTTCAGAAATCATTCTAATATGCTGCTTTTTTAAGCTTCCCTGATTAAAAGATAGTTCAGAAAAACAGTATAAAATTTGTGACACCAATGGTGTAAAATGGTGTAACATATAATGTTACGAAAACTTTTTATTTCAGATAAATGCTGATCTCTGGATCTTTCTATTTATCAAAGAATCCTGAAAAAATGGCTCAACTGTTTAAACTATTTAGAATATAAAGAAACATTTATATTAGAATGATTTCTTAAGGATCATGCGACACTGAAGACTGGATTAATGATGCTGAAAATTTGGCTTTGAAATCACAGCAATAAATTAAATTTGAAAACATATTCAAATAGAAAGCAGTTATGTTTGAATAGTAAATATATATCACAATATTACTACTTTTGCAGTATTCTGGATCAAACAAATGCAGGCTTAGCTAGCAGAAGCATTAAAAAATCTTACTGCTTAAAAACATTTGGCTGGGGGTTTTTTTTGCCATGAAACAACGTCCTGAGTTGACTCTGGTGATACCCTTTTTTCAGGTAGTACATCCGAAGGGGTCAAGATTTGTAATTTGTATTTTTAAAAATAAAATGTAATAAAAAAAGAGGAAATATTATCAGAACTAAAGCTCATGAGTTATTGTGATTTTTCAGGGGCCATGGGGGTAAAAAGTATGGTTTACAGTGCTATACCACGTTTTGAATTTTTTTTTTTTTTTACAGGTAAACATGTTTAAATGAAGTGAAAATAAACTCTGTAGTACTAACACTGTAAAATAAAATACAGTACATACTGTAAATTAAATGACTGTAATTAAACTGTAAACATTTTTATAGTTATTTACTGGCATCCAGCTACCAGTAAGTTACCGTAATTTTTTCAGCAACCGTTTACAGTGTATATATATATATATATATATATATATATAATATGGATGTAGTACATGATAGGCACAAACAAATAAAGTATTGGCAGGATTATTACAAAACAAAGTTGCAGTCCATTTTACAACTACAATTGTCTTTAGCATAAATTATGGCATTGTTATGTCTTATGGACCATCTGGTGTCTGTCAACAGCAGCGTGGAAGAAATCCTCTAAAGAACTTTCTGAATTCGGTGTTGAAGACAGTGTAGATAATTGGGTTGAGAGCACTGTTCACGTAACCCAGCCATGTCACTGTGCTCATCAAGTCTGGAGAGATGTGACAGGATTCACACAAGGCTCGTGTAGTGTGAACTACAAAAAAAGGAGTCCAGCAGAAGAGGAAGACTCCTGTGGGAAGATAAAACATCATGTCTCATATTTGCATATTCATTATTGAATTAAGGCAAAATTTGTTGCAATTTCAGAGAATTGTTTGAGAAACTAATAAACAAACCTTGCATTAAAAAGGATACAAAAATATGTCTAAGTCCCTTAGCTTTTAAAATGAGAACAAAATGTTCCCTTGCATTAAGGAATAGGTAAATCAAAAAAATGACTTTACTGAAACTGAATTGAAGAAAGCTAAAAATACATCATTTGCAAGAATCAGAGACCAAACAGCTGATAAAAACATTAGAATAATGCACAAGTAATCCACATGACTTCAATCCATTAATTTACATTTTGTGAAGTAAAAAGTTACTATCAACACATTTTAACTGTAGCAAAATATTAGCCCATAATTCATAATAATGCTAACAGTTCCTCCAGTGGAAAAAGTCCATCTCCTGTTGTTCACACATCAATATCCACTGAGAGATTTCTTTAGAACTGTTTTATTAAAAACATGGCTTGATCTGTGTTTATTTCTCTCTTGATTCATGCGAGTTAAAGGTGCTGTACACTATGCATGTTTTTGACTTATCTAAACCCAAAAAATAACAAAATGTTTGTAGATATTTTGGAAATATGTTTACATAGCTGTTTCTTCTAAAAAATGTAAAATGTGAATTCCAGGCTGGAATTACAGTACTTTACTAGAAAATCAAGAGAATTTTTCAGAAAAGTAATCATTTGAAGTTACAACAGGTCTTAATGTTGGATTCACTGATTACTTTTCACTTTATAATTCACTCATTAATGGACTGGAGTGTGGATTGCTGTTATACTTTTACCGGCTGGTTGGACGGCACCCATTTACTACAGAGAATCCATTGGTAAGAAAGTGATGTAAAGTTAAATTCTTCAATCTGTCTAAAATAAATTGGTGAAGAAACAAAGTCTTCTACAACGTGGATGGCCTTATGTTAACTTAATTACTTTATTATCTATTGACTATAGGTTTAAGTTTGTATGGGCCAACACATTGCACTGGAATAAATGTTAACATCTACACTGTCTTTAACACTTTAAGACCAGTGTGATATGTTTTATTAACGTGCCATGACCCTGTCCATTCTAGAAAACCCATATAAAGACTGTATTAGAAGAACTATTTACACACTTGAAATCCACCCATATTAATTCCAAATAAAACATTATCTACACTACTGAAGAGACCATTTATATCACTTTACTGCTTAAATAACTCACATTTGTGTGTTGGTAATTAATACATTAATAACAATTAATAATAAAAAATGTTTTCAACAAACTAAAAGCACCTGGATCTGCTTTACTGTAAATGTGTTTTTTGTTTGTTCTTACAAATTTGGTGAAATTCAAATTATTTTCTGTGATTAATGACAATATGCCATAACAATCCCAAATCACTCCATTAATAGGCAGAATGTTGTAGTCAGAGTCCTGCTCATGTTCTGATAAAGCAAAAAAAGAAAAAAGAGCAGCCCATGCTGAAAATATTCATGAATGACTTTAAGAGCTCTGGAAAGCTTTGGATAACCCAGAAACCTGCAAAAACCATGGCCATTAATTCTGCATTACGCAAAGCTGGCATAAGAATGTCTTATGAAAGTGACCAAACTATGTCAAATCAAATGTTATGAATAACATCTGAGACAAAGCTACACATATAAATCAACCTCATGTATATTATAGATATTAATGTGCTCCTCCAGTGGCCTCGGCTCTGCTGAATTATTCAAGTATAGTAATGGTATTTCTATAAATAACCAGTAATGGAGTTAGAATAAGTTTCAGATCATCTGCATAACTGCAATAAGATGTTTCTGTGATGCAAAAAAATATGTTTACATCTTTGGACATGTTACCTCTTTCCCCACCTACAGCTTTAGGCCCTATAAAACCGCATAAGGAGGTCAGCTCCACATTCTGAGAGTGGGGTAAGCTGTGTCGGTTTTCCTTAAAGGGATAGTTTACAAAAAAATAAATATAACTAATAATATATATTTACTTATTCTAATGTTGTTTCAAATGTGTTTGCCTTTTTTGTTCTGGGAACATAAATTAAGATTTTTGAAAAATCTATTTTTCAAAGTCATTACAGAATTTCATGTTTGTTTTTAAGTTTTCAAGCAAATAAAAATTATGAGGATAAAACTAAAGATGATGTAAAAGAAAGCACAATATAATTAATGCTGTCAAATGATTTATCGCGATTAATCACATCCAAAAGTTTTTGTTTACATAATATGTGTGTACTGTATATATTATGTATATTTATCATGTATATATAAATAGACATTCATGTATATATTTTAGAAAAAATTGTTGGTTATATTTTAATTATATTTTAATATAACATA
>JAUYWG010000040.1:24432655-24444192 GCA_034779775.1 Enteromius afrohamiltoni
TATATTTTAATATAACATAACTTTTATGAATATAAAAATACATATAAATACATGTAAAACTTTGGGTATACATTATGTGTGTGTATGCATAGTATGTATGTACATATGCATAATAAATATACACAGTACACACACATATGTAAACAAAAACTTTTATTTGGGATGCGATTAATCACGATTAATCATTTGACATTTATAATATAACATAATATAATAATATAAGGTCATAGAAACATTAAAGAAACAGAAATACAGCTATACGTTTACCTATGGATCAGCTATGATTTAATGTAATTAACAGGTTCTCAACAAACACAATAATACTGTAACAGTAATAATGATTATAACAATAGTGAAGAACACAAGTCTAATCTTTGCTATTATGTCTCTGTGTTAATAAATGGTGGCCTGGAAATTAGGTTAAGTCACCAGGTGAACCATGACATCATAATTGGATAGAGGGATTTGCCTGTAGTTCATTTTATCTGTGTTTCAAATTCTGCTGCAATTTCATTCAAAGTTTTAAAGCTTATAACTACGTGCGCACAATAATTAAACTGATTTGTTGATAAAGGTTCAGGAGCATTTATTAAGTATTTTTTCATTCTACTTTTTGAGGCTCTTAAATTAGTTATATGTTACACACTTTCAACTTCAACAAGACTGAAACAGACGAACAAATACACCAACTCTTACCCACAACAACAGGTAAAACCCTCATGGCTTTTCTCTCCCTTCCGTTGATCTTAGCTCTCTTCTTTCTCTGAGCTGACTGGCCATATTGAATGCCAGGGTAGGCCACAGTTTGAATGGGGCTGTTTTTATACTCAATTGGGAAGGGGCAAACGGGCTGTGTGAAGTCATCAAGCTCCTCAAGACTGGACTGGGCAATGTCCCTCTCAATGACCCGGGGCAGAGACGCAGGCAGAGCACCCAAGGGTGGCAAAGCGGCAGCCACCGCAGCATGCTGTAAACTGCGGCAGGCCTGGATACTATTTCTCAGTTTGGCTTTGCGTGATTCTTCCCACTTGCGCAACCCATGGAACATCCCAAAGTACAGTAGAAGCATGATAGGACAAGGGATGAAAAAGGAACAGACAGACGAATAAACTACGTAATTGTTGTCTTCAAGTTTGCATTCTGTGGGATCTCTTTCAGGAACATTGTTTATTCCAAAGATGACAGGAGACGCCACAGCCAGCGCCAACAGCCATGTAGCAGAAAGCAATAGAATCTGCCGATAGTCGACGTGCTTCCTGTTGTAGTTAAGTGGTATGGACACTGCTATGAACCTGTTAACAGAATGCATATTGAAATTTACCATCAGGACAAACTGAAAAAAAAAGCAAAAAGTCAAAGTTTAGCCTCAAATGGGACCCAGATAAACAAGAGTAAACAAATGTGTCATTTAAATTAAACAGGAAACAACTTATTAATGTTACTGTGAGCTGCACTGGTCAAACAGCATGCAAAATGATAAACATGAATGCTGAAAGGGATATTTTTACATTGTTTTATAGATTGAGTGTTCAGTTTCATGAGCTTAATATCCAATAATTCACTGCACCAAATGTATTATGGTTACCAGAAACCATATTTATTTTCATTGCAACAGAAACCATATTTAAATTAGTCTGGGTCATCTTTCACTCTTTGCATAGTATTGTTAATGGACTTTGATTTTGGTAAAACTGGACACACTGACATCAACAACCTTAAGCCATTTTATAGTTTGCATTTAGCATTGTTATATTCCTATCTGCTGTCAGATCTGTGGCCCATTTTTGGGTGACTGCTCACCAGTTTAGAACCACTAATTCACATAAAGTCCCACATCTTAGCTTTCTTTAATAAAAATACTCAATGCTGGAATACAGTCTTACACACAAACTTCAAGACCAGCATGACCTGTTTCTGCAATCCCGATTAGGTCAAAATAATATGCTAAAAACTGATTATGCAGTCTGCATTCTTTCTCAAGAAAATGCCTGAGGGCTCCCAAAGAAACCTTTCTCATTCATCAGGAAAAGTAATGCTATACAAAACATCAGGGATATTTGACTGAAATTAAAATACAAACCTGTCCACACTGATTGCGCAAAGGTTGAATATCGATGCTGTACAGAGCATTACGTCCATGGTCATTAATCCATCACAAACAGCCACATCTAAGGACCAGACGCCGCCTTGAAACTGGAAAGAGAGATTTATAGTGTCATGAAAGAGCTTTAATGAACACACTTTCTCACAGTGAAGAGCATGTTCAATTCGTTTTAAATAGGTAACCAACTTCTTTGGATATAGATTCAGACTGTCCTTGATTCTCTTAATTAGTCAGACTAACCTAATTAGCCTAACGAAGCCACAACTTGACTGATTTAATGTGATGGCAACTTAAGGATAACAAGATAAGTGGCCTAAAACCTAAAAAGCTTGAGAAAGGGATTCAAAGAGGGAGTTATCTATGTAACAAATAATCTATCTATCTATCTATACACAGACAGAAATACAGTTTATACACATAATAAATAAGTTACATTTGCGATTTATTATTAATTATATTATGATTTATTATGCCTTATAAAATGCAATTTTATTATTTATAATATATATATATATATATATATATGTGTGTGTGTGTGTGTGTGTGTGTGTCAAGAATACACACTTACCTCTGCATAGACAAACAGGGGTAAAACCAAAACTGCCAACAGCAGATCTGCCACAGCCAAACTCACTATGAAATAGTTTGTCGTTGTCTTCAAGGCTTTTTCCTTGTAAACACTCAGGCACACAAGTAAATTTCCACAAATGATCACTATGATGAGTAGAACCCCAAATATAAGAGCAGGAACATTGTAGGTAAACAGCTCGGGCTGAAGTGTGCCGTTCACGCTCGAGATATTTACAGACATTGTTCACGATCCGAGCGAGACCGGCTTCTTCGAGGAAACTTTTTATAAATGTCTCATGTTGTCCTGTCCGCTGTGGTCCATCTCTGCTCATCTTGTGTCAGTCAGAAGACCAGCCATCTATATCAGCAGCACAACGACGGATGCATTGAGTAGATCAGTCCATCTGCTGTCTCTCCTTAAATAACACAGTCCGATAATCTGGGAAAGTCGCGAGCTGCATTTCGTTTTAAGGGCTGCTGTCAAAATAAAACTTTTCGACGTCGGAAAAAAATATCCAGGTGCTTAACCAACGGAGATGCGCTTGGGAGCTGACGGAAGATGTGGCGCTAAGGGCGCTCGTTTATTAAGACTAGCCCCAGAGCTGTTTATACACTCTGAAGACTGAGAAGAACGCGTCTGTTATAGCCCTGCCCATTTTTAATAGTTAAAAAGTCTTATTACCTTTATTACCTTTTTTTCTTTTTTTCTCCAAGTGGATCTTTTTTAGATCTCGAGATATGGAATTACGACACATTTATGGAATGGACTATTTAATTTTTAGAGGAGACCTTCTCACACTTACTCGGTGAATATTTCTCGAAGTAGGTTTGTTTTTGCAGCTAGTTTTTGTACATTAAGCAGGCTAAACAAATGAATCGAAAAATTGCAGATGTGAAAAGCTTGATTTTAATGTAACTATAGTTTGTTCAGTTACATTTCAAGTTAATGCATTTTAATAAATTTCAACTTCATCATTACAAATAGCCTATGTAATTACAAATGCATAGCATTTCAACTGAAAGTATATTTTAGTTTACCATATGCTTGTCAGCATTCAACAGTATTTTATTAATGCGTGTTTCAAAGATGAAAGAAATTATAAAATGACATAAAGATGTACTTAAATTCTACTTAAGCCTAGCAAAAAGCACTCTTAAGTTAGTTAACTAATTGTTTTTAACCTAGAATAGATGTTAAAAAGTTAACATACAAGTTTCCAAAAACATTGTATTCAATAAGTATTGTAATAAGAATGTAATACTTCTTTCTTAAGTTTACTTTTTCATGAAATTAAAATGGCATCAGGATGAGGAAATGATGACAAGATTTGAATCATTTGAACTTCCCTTAACTCTAGATTAATGTATTTGTTGTAAAGGCCATTTTTAGATGATGAAGCTCCAATACAAGGTTTGCACTGCAACTCTAAATTTTGATGCCAAAAATCATGCATTGTGAATTACTAACCCAGAGTAAAATATAACAGTGTAAAACCTGATTAGCAATGTAGTATCCAGGTTTCAGGACTTCACTTGGCGTATTGGTAAACCGAGAAGTAATGCAAAGAGTAAAAATCCCTTTAGAGTTTTTGGTGACCATCTGTTCTATTATTCTTTTGAAATTTGAGGTTCTCCTTAAACTGCTTTAGCATATGCTTCCTCTGATCATACTGCCTGGGGCCAGGGGGACTACATATAAGATAGTAATTGAAGTCATCATTGTAATCGCAAAATGAAGGTCTAAAGTACAAGCAAAATGGTTTTATTCGTAAGTGGTTTGAACCCTTTTGAACATTTTCCTCCAGGGAAAGTAGACTTCAAGCTTACACTCTTTGTCTGAGTACTGGTATACTGTAAAGAATACATCTTGTTCTCATATTTTCACCTCCATACGCTCAGACAGTAGGTGAAAGTGTAAGGTGAGAATAGCAATCTGACAGATTGTGGGGGAAGATAAAGAAGAGTGCAATGATAGCACATTGTTCATTCAGAAGGGAAATAAAGTCTCAAATAACTTGTGGGTTCCTTGAAGATGAAACCTTGTCTTCCTAAAGATTCTAATAAAAGTAATTTCCACTTTGTAATATGTATAGACTGAAGGCTCAGTAGTCTACAGAAAGCTCAACAGATGGTTTATATAAAAATTATAAAAAATAAAAAAAAAGTACAGAACAAGATTGGACTCTATTGACATAGAGACAATGTTTCAAAATATTTAATACAGAAGAATGCAAGTCATTCAGGTTTGGACTGACATGCTAAGTTAAATATAGAATTGTAATTTCTGACCAATTAACACTTAATTGACTAAGGCTAAACTGAAATGATTGTAGACACATGTTTTCAGTGTTATATGATGTTTGAAACCATACAACATAAATAAAAGCAATGAATTTCCACATGCTAAGGTTAAAAGATAAGATGTGTGTTGTCAGATTGACCTCAAACAGAAACATTGTTGTTCTTCCCATAAATGTTCAATACCAAACAGCAGAGGGTTAACATAATATCTGTTGACTGGATTTCAGTTTAACATATTTAAAGAATTTGAAAAGAAAATATTTTTAAAATGATTATTATTATTTTTACATACAGCTTTGTGGGAAGAAAGTCAGTCTCAAAGAAAAACAGGGTTAGAAGGCATTCTATTATTACAATATTTGAATTGTTTGAATAAAAAGCTTCACTTGCACTATAATGATATAGAATACAGATTTTAAGCTCACAAACATTACTGCCAGATATGTGTTTTGTGTATGGCTTCTTTATGTGACACATTTAAGGCAAACATTGAGAATAAGAATAAGATTAAGCAGTCTAAATAAGCTATGAATTCATGAATTTCCTCTGTAACATCATGCTGCCACAGGAAATTACTGTGTTATTATATGTAGGCCTATATCATATCATTACTTGTTGTTTTCTGTTCCTCTCATGATTGGCTTAGAATTTATTACATCTTTGGAGTTTAATTTCTTACGGCTTAAGGATACACCTGGTTTCTCAAAATGGAAAACATATACAAGGTTACCCAAATGTTTTTATCCCAAGGGCTTTAAGATCATTTTGACCCATTTGACAATATCATATTCAAAACCTAAACCTTATGATTTGCTTCAAATACAAATTGTCAAAAAAAAAATATTGAAATTTGCAGCTAAAGAATAAACTGCATATGTCTAAAGTTTTATTTATTACTATTATTAATTTTTTTTTTTTTTTCTGTTTTAAGGCCCCTATACACATACTGGTTTTATAGATTTGTAGATATATTATGGTTGGATGCAGTGTAAATGTCTTCAAAATAGGTTAGCTATATAAAGCCATCTACGTCTGCCAATACTCTAGAGGTTTCTTTTACTGGGTTTTACAATAGGCCAAATTTAATTTATCTGGCCATACAGAATACACTAGACAACCACTGTGATGTGAATTTGAATAAAATAATATAAAAAAAATAAATAAAACAACAACAACATGCTACTCCATAATGACCTCCATAATGAAGGTTTGTAATTTCCAGACATTTCCCCTTATTTTTTGGTAGGTAATTAAATTATTGCTACTGCATTTAATACTTTGATGTTCAAAATATGGCATTGACACACCAAGATGACACATCAAGACGCAAAGCTTAAAGTCAGTTTGAAAACATGCATCAATTTGTTAAATAACTGACCGAATATTACGATGTGTGTATAATCCACAAACGCAGAGAGAGTCACAGAAGCAATTTAACAATATTTAATTTAAACAATGGACAGAAACAATAGTACTTTTTACTTTTATTTAATTTTATTTTTTTTGTATAGCACTTTTAACAATACAGATTGTAGCAAAGCACTGAACATTATCAAATAGAACAACAGAGTAATGGTAATGTATAATGAAGAGAATTAAACTTTATCAAATGCATAGACGGTCTCTGTAGTCAAGTCGGCGATAATTACTGGAAATCAGGTGTCCCCAGTACACACTGTAGTAGTACACACACTATACATTAACGAGAACAGACAAGCACTGGAGGACAGAAAGCTACTTATAAAGGAAGGGAAATCAATGATAATTAACTAGACACACCTGAACAGAATACCTAATCAAACAGAACTAGGTCATGAGGAAACAACAAAAGGCACATGGAAAAACACAACATGACAGCTACACATGTGACATATCGCGCCCTCCCAGAAAGGCATGACCCCACGTAAACATAACAACAGAGGAGGGAGGGCAGGGGCTCTGGAGGAGGAAGTAGAGTGGAAGAGGGAGCAAAAACACAGAAACAAAAACAGTTCAAAGTCCATGGTGGCATGGAAGGTGGGAGGAGCCAGGGAGGATTCCGGAGCAGGGGAAGCAGGATGTTACACCAGAGACCAGCCATGCAGATGCCCCAGGGCGGGGTCGACAGCAGGAGGAGCCAGGGGGATAAATTGATGTGGCGAAGCCGGAGGAGTGGAGTCCCGAGGCAGAGGATGGTTGATGACTTACCAAGGCGGAGCCAGAGGGACGAGGAAGCCCGGTGTAGCTGGTGGGACGACAGGCCACGGTGGAGACGAGGGAGTTACGAGGCAAAGTGGAGCTGATGGGTCGGAGGACCAAGGTGGATTCTGGTCGTCAACAGTTGGAGGCGGAGACAGGGGATCTTTGTGCCAGAGTGGAGCTCTGGAGAATCTGCATGCCCGATGGTGCTGACTGCGAGTGAGATGAGGGGCTGACAGGATCCAGTGGAGATGAGGTGACAGAACAGGCTGGTATGAGAGGGAAGCGGGGAGGGAACACAGGAGCACATGAGCTGTATGGTAACAGCGGAGACACCGGAGATTCAGGGGAGCTGGGCATAACCTCTCCAAAGCAGTCTATCACATCTTCCTCGAATACATCCAAAAGTTACTTATAACTTGAACCAGAGTCCATTTTCATCTCACCCTCAGTAGTGGGAGTGTAGAAAAAAAGAAAAAATGCTGCTCAAATGGTTTCAGTCCATTCTTCTGTTACGATGTGTGTATAATCCACAAACGCAGAGTCTCAGAAGCAATAGAACAATATTTAATTTAAACAATGGTCAGAGACAAGAGTAGTTCACACACTATACATTAACGAGAACTGACAAGCACTGGAGGACAGAAAGCAACTTATAAAGGAAGGGAAATCAATGATAATTAACTAGACACACCTGAACAGAATAACTAATCAAACAGGTCCTTGGGAAAAAACAAAAGGCACATGGAAAAACACAAAATGACAGCTACACATGTGACACCTAAATGCTAGATTGACAATAAATGCATATTTATAAATATATATGTATACAGATAAATATTTAATATATTATTTTGATGATGATCAAATGTTTGATTTTTTTTAGATAAAATTATTTTATTATTTCCTATTTTTGTTCTGTTACTCCAGAATCAGTGTTTGAAACTAAGTACTCTTTGGCTCTGAGCATTAAAAAGATTGTCCCTTGTAAAACACATTCACCTCATACAACCCTCTAGTCTGGTGTTTGGACTGGTGGCAGCCAGCATGTGCTATTAGGTTCTGTGCCTAGATCCACTTGTAAAAACAGTTAAGTGAACTAAAGCACTGATATTGCAAGCACTAAATATAGCCTTAAAGAAAGAAAATAATGTTTTGTTTTCATGTAAAAAAACCCCACAACCAAATAACAAACGATTAACCATCCATGCCAACAGTAAAGGTGCTACGAGGAAGTAACCCTGCCGACTACGCCAAATGTGGCATAAAAGAGTTACTGTAGCTTTCGTTAACCTCCCTATAAATAACTGGTCTCAAGAAACCTACTACGCCACCCCTGGTAAAACCCCAGAGGAAGTATCACTGTTTTATACAGACACTCAGGTTCGTTCACTCCGTGAAGCACCAAACTGAAGTATAAATTTTTATTACAAACTTCTAATCATGATACAATGCCAAAGGAAGACATTTCTAGTGGTATGAAAGGCCCACTGACGCCCAAATTTGACGCACGTCGCTAAATGAACCAACCCTCTTAGGCAGTCATGTACATTCCCCTGAACCAACTCCAACTCAGAGCGGCGGAATTCTGGAACACGAGGGACGTCAGAAAACAATGACGTAACCTACCTCCGCCCCAATAGCGTTCACAGGTTAACATTTAAAGGAGCCTCAATATCACAATGCTACAATCTACCCTCTCGATTGTTGACCTGGGGATGCCCTCATCCCTTGTAACCCCCTAAACTCAATTCCAAGGCCTAAAAATAGCCTGTATGCTTTTAGACTCCGAGTCTATCGTCTCTACCACCCTGGGTGTACGAGGAAGATTATAGGTTAGAGTGTTGACCTACTGTCACCCGACCTGTGCGTCTTACCCCCTCTCCTAATTCTGGCCGTTTCGGTCCTGAGACGGATACTGAAATAAGGTGCCCATCTACCTCCTCTGGTTCAACGACCGCCCCTATGGGCCCTATGTTGGTGAGATTTGGTGCCACTTCTGGTGATGGTTCTAGTGATGGTACCTCTCCCCCTACCGGCGCGTTCAGCCTTGTGATGGGGCATCCCGCTATCACATGTACCAAATCCATTTCCTCCTCTTCCTGCATAGAACCCTCCAAGGCCTCTCTTCCTGGATCCTGATCTAAGCTTATGGGAACATTAGCTTGCACTCGCAGTTTAAGCAGTGAACAGTGTACCTGTCTCACCTTGCTCAAATCATCCCTCTGAGCAATCGAGTAGACCACACCACCTGCCTCGGGGGCTCGCACCACCTGATAATCAATAGAGCTCCATAGGTCCTGAATTTTATGTCGGCCCTTATGGCCATGTTCTCACAGGAACACCAACTGACCCTCTACTAAGGGTGCCTCCTGCACATTGACGATCGGTATTCATCTTACGCCGCTGAGCAGCAAGTTCTAACCGCCCTTGAGCACCTTCAAATGCCACCTGTAACCTAACCTGGTGCTCCCTGATCCATTCGTGTATAACATCAAAAAATGCGGTGACTCACCCGTGGCTTGGTGGGGAGTCGTATTATAAGAAAACACCACCTAGGGCAGACAAGAGGTCCCTCTTTCTAGAGACTGGTAACGCACGGAGCAGGTTATGCAGGGTCCGGTTAAACCGTTCACATTTTCCATTACCGGCTGGATGGTACGAGGTGGTTCGAGACTTCTCCACTGCATATAACCCACACAATTGACTAAAAACGTCCGTCATTACAAGCACGTTTTCTACCCCTGAGCTAGACAGCTCTAGTACCATGAAATCCATGGCCAGAATCTAATTCGGCCATGAAGCCAACAAATGGCCAATTCGGCCGTCCGTTCAATCCCCTGATGTCCATGACAATGATGCAACTGTGTTAACACCTCGTTCTTCAATACAGTAGGTAATACTACCTGTAAAACCTCCTCCCCTCCATCTGGACAGTGGTTCCAACAGTAAAGTACCCCGTCTTGTTCCACCAACCGGCCCCACTGGCAGAGCAAGGTCAACGCCCCCCCAGACAATCGCCCCCTCTACTTGAAGCAGCAAGGCTGGTACTGCTGTACCCGGGTCTAGTCCGCCAACGGATCCTTCTTCAGGGAAATTCTGACGCGACAGGGCATCTGCATTTTTATTACTTTTCCCTGACCTATACCTTATCTGAAAATCAAATGCCGCCAGCTGAGCAGCCCACCGTTGTTCGGTGGCCCCTAATTTTGCAGTGGTCAGATGACTTAACGGATTATTATCCGTAAAAACCAAACACTGACTACCCAACAGGTATTCCCGAAACTTTTCCGTCATGGCCCAGTTGAGCGCCACAAACTCCAGCTTCATTGAACTGTAATTGGACATGTTGCGCTCAGTGGGCCATAGACCGCGACTAGCGAACGCGATTGGACGGACCTTCCCAGCCTGCTCTTGGGACAGGACTGCCCCCAAACCACCATGACTGGCATCTACTTCCAGGAGAAAGGGTTGGGAAAAGTTGCCATATGCAAGTACCGGAGCAGTAGTGAGCCTAATCTTCAGCTCCTCGAAGCTCCGCTGGCACACTTCATTCCAGGCCGCATCAAACCCCACTTCCACCTGCTTCATGGACCTGCCCCTAGTACTCGAAAACCCAGGCACCAGTCAGTGTAGAGGTGCTGCAATCTTAGCAAATCCCTCCACAAACCGATGATAATAGCTTGCGAAACCCCAGAAAGGAACGCAGCTCCATAACCTTGGTCGGTCTCATCCACTCCACCACTGCCCGGACTTTACTAGGATCGGTGGACACCTCCTTAGAGGAAATCACATGGCCCAGATACCTCACCTCTGACTGGAGAAACACACACTTCTCCAGCTTAGCCTTGAGCCCCTCCTGCTCCAGTCGTCCCAACACCACCTCCAACCATTCCAAGTGTTGTTCAACCGAAGAAGAAAAAAACGACGATGTCATCCAGGTATAACAATAATGACTAACACTGTTGATCACCAAATAACCGCTGCATGAGCCTCTGGAAGGTACTCGGTTCATTGCAACCAGCAGGCTCCTGTTAACCCATCCAGAGACTCCTCGATCCAGGTTAATGGAAACGCATCCTTCCTAGTCTTGGTGTTCAATTGGCGATAGTCAACACACATACATAGGCTCCCATCTTTCTTCTTCACCAGAACGATAGGCGATGCATAGGGGCTGGAGCTTTCGCTAATCACTTGGGCCTCTAATAACTGGTAACCGCTAGGACCACTAGGACCCCCCCCCACAGAAAGGACTTCCCACACAGCTCCAGCTCCAGATATCCTATATATGGGATCGACAGTCCATTAAGTCAAGTCACTTTTATTTATATAGCGCTTTTAACAATACAGATTGTAGCAAAGCACTAAACATTATCAAATAGAA
>JAUYWG010000040.1:24444292-24459057 GCA_034779775.1 Enteromius afrohamiltoni
AAAAAAAAAAAAAAAATAAGATTATGTTCCTAAAATTATGTTGTTCCTAAAAGACTGCTTAATAAAGTATATCTAACGTAAAAGTATCATAACAATGGCCATTTGGGAAAATTACTTTATAAATAGACTTGTTTTTTTCCAGGATTGTGGGCCAAAGTTCCAGTTCATGTTGCTGGAGTGCTGGATGTTGAATTTGGCACCCAGTACAGAATCGTGTTGCACTATTGCATTTGTTGTAAAAAGGTGTGTATGACGAAGCAGCGCGTTAAAGAGGCTGTGTTTCTGAGCTGATTTCCTCTCAAACCAGCCTTTTCCAGGGAGGGTGACCTTGACAAGAATGTGGATTATTATTGTAATAGATACTGTTGTTAGTGAGTGACTAGTCACACCAGGAGGTGGTATTATGGAGGAGGGGAAAGAATTTGCTCAGCTACCCCCTCCTCCACGTCTGTTTTACTCTATCACTCTCACTCTCTGATCTGCTACATATTATTAGTGCTTGGCTTGACATCTGGATCTTTTATTGTTTTGTTTTGTTTTTCGCATTTAAGAAAAGAAAGCAAGATGTGGTTTGACAGAGCACTCAAAGCAATGCGAAATTAGCTGGATCTCCAAGCAAGCTGAATTTTTGTTCACAGAAATTGTTGTCGCTAGATGTCAAGATCGTAAAGCATGTGTGCTGTCTGTTATTCTAACAGTCATCCACAGTCCACATCATCGGATGCTTAGAACGAAGTATAACGCTTTCAGAAACTGATCTTCAGCCGTTTTTGGATTCATATTTTTGTTTATGTGCTAACTAGGGATGCACCGATCCGGATCGGCAGATCTGTTTGCGAGTTTTGGAAGTAAACCCGGTCCTGTAATCAGCGGTAAATGCCATCAGGTGTGTGTTTTCATATATACTACACGCAGCCGCTGTTCACTGACGAGCTGCGCAAATCCACACTTATAATGAACATGGTTTTGCGCAGCTCATCAGTGAACAACGGCTGTGTGTAGTAATATATACGGCTCAATGTAAAGTAGAAGTGCTAAAGGGGTGTTTTCTTGTAAAAGCACTGCAATAATCTCCAACGAACTTCTAAAATATCTTTTAAAAACTTTTTTGTGATTTGAAACATGACAGCAACTGTTGGTAATCAAGCAAAGATAAAACTAATTCGGCTTTACTCAAATGCACACCAGGGGTAATGTAGACTTTGAACTTCATGCATCAGCAGTCGAGCAGAACCGGCTAGCAGCAACCAAGAGTAAAGCAACCTCTGGAGATTTAATCGCTGTCAGTGTGAACACCCCTTTGAGCCATGTTCCAAAAAAAAATCATTATCTTTAATGATTTATCTTGGTTTTGTAACAGAATTCAGTTTGAAATTTCAAAGGTGGATTTTTGCACGAGTGCAGAATCATCTGCTGTGCTTCTGTTCTGTGAAGCCTTTCCTTTTTGCTGCTGGCGTTTCTCTCAGGCATCCATTTTCTCCGGCAGCAGCTACGAGGAATGCAGGTCGCCACTCTCGTTCAGCTCAGGGGCCTTCCCTCTCCCCCCCCCAGCCTCCCACAGGCTCGTAAACAATACTGGGCATGAGCCCAAGCTAACCAGCTGCATGGAGCAGGCCAAACGAGGCAGGATGGGGGATGGGCAGACATGACCCGAGCCATGTTGTAAGAATGGCGCTCAAAACACCTGCTGTGCAGAAGCTAGTTCACCAACCAACCGCATTTTAAATGCTAAAGGTTTAGTGTAAGGAAATGCTCACCGTGGTTGTTTGTGGTAGTAGTTGTCTTGTATTATTTTGCTTTACTCAGATGCATTTTTATGCGTTAGCTGTTGTCATATCTTGTGGCATGAGCATGAAATTGTGACTTCAAAAACACACTTCAATTCCATTTTGCTCTTTTGTGTAGATCTAGTCACCTTTTTTTTATCTTTTACAGAGATTTAAAAACAATTTTACCTTGTCCAAGAAAGTTTCCTTGTCTTTCATAGAACTGTTCAACCATGTCTGTTTTTAAACCACCAGCCTTCAAGCTTAAAAGCATCGAATTTAGAGAACCAAAAGGACACATGAAGGCATGCTGATGGACAACATACTGTTTTAGTGGTTGAAATAAGCTTAAGCTCAGTTGATCAGCGTAGGTCATCTGTTATCTTGGAAAGCACAGAAGCAGTTAAGTAAAGCTGACAGATTACTGCCTCAGAGCCCCAGTCCAGCTGCCCCAGTCTCAGAGCAGAGCAGTTGAATTCAGCCATGGTTTGGTTAAACTGACTTTTCGTTTCATGTTTTTGTGCAGGGCAGTTTCACAGTAGAGTCTGTTTGACATCAGGTTTTGGTTTTTGGTCTGTGTGAAAGCTGTTTAGCGTAATGTGTAGATGGGAACCTTTGATGCTCACCCGTTTTTGGAATCACTGGTCTTCTTGCTGCAGAAAACCCACTTGAGAGCACATGCTACCAATGGGTACCAGATTCTGTAGGTTGAAAAAAATGGTAACGGGGAGCGTATTTTAAAACCTTTTTTTTCTACGTATATATTTTTACACTCATCAACTTTATTACTACTTTATTCTGCTTCATAAACACTGGCCAGGAGTCACAATGCTGACTAATTATTTTTACTGACAATATAAGTAAATTGTAAATCATTTAATTTTAAATTTACTTTAATTTTAAAGTAAATCATTTAATTTTAGAAACAATAAACTAATAAAATTGTTTCTTTTTTTTGTAATTTAATACTTTAATATTTTTATCACAGTATTAATTTGGTCTTCAATCATAAAATTATATAGACAGATGTAATATTTTAGTAAGGGTGTGCTTTAGGGGTTCAGTGACGCCGGTAGTTGATGATTCTCTCCGGCCAATCAGTGTACGTTGCGTTCTGGTAATGGTACGGTACAGCCGAGGTGGTCCTAAAAAAAAGTACCAGGTACTGTACCCAGTGGAAAACCCCATGAAAGTGAACCATACCAAGCCGTATCATGTAGTGGAAATGTGCCATAATTTAGCAAAGCACCTGAAAGATGGACACCCGGATCTATATAAAGAATTTTGAGCAGTTGGGAACTGTTCTTATTTAAAAATGACTGAATCATTAAGTTTGACCTAGTGTTGTTGCTGATATGAGTTGTCTTTTTTCACCGTAATTCTTAATTGTTAAATTAATATAATCTGACTGCGGAATCTTAGACAAGCAAATACTTAAACTGTGGTCAGGTGTAAATTAACTTAAAAAATTCAAAAATGATTATTACTTAAATTCTGCAATTTGTCTTTGTCGATCCAGTAAACAACTGAGCATTGGTTTCACATGTGTTGCACGCATGGATCGGTGATTATATGTGAAACCAGCATTAAAATCTATTCATCAAATAATGTTAATTTATTATGATGAGCAATGCATTTGTTACAGTATATTTTAATCTTTGATAACAGTAGGTAATAAAAAAAGACTTATCCTTAAATAAAAAAAAATTTACCCGCTTGTTATTGAATATCAATATTTTTCAAGGTATCTTAAGGAAGTTAGAAATTCCAGTATCGTGACACCATTATTCCTTTCTCTTTACTATCACTTTTAACTTAAAATAAACATAAATGAACATCTTGTGTAATTGATCAATCAGTGTTTTAACCGCATTTTTCCATCAGTGACTACAGCTTGATATTTCCTAGAGAAATTATTTTTATCGAAGAGCGTTTCCCAAAATACTACACTATACTTGACTAGCCATGTTTAGATGAATCTGTTATGACAGCTGCTGTAGCCTATTAATTAATAGCTTATTTTTAAGAAAAAAATAATGTTTTTTGAATTTAGAATTAAAAACTGCTTATAATTGCATTATAAGCAATTCACATGTTTGCATTTAAAAAAACCCAAGTAAATTTAAATTTAAAGCTTCGGCTCTGTTGTTAATTGTAACATTACAGTAATGTTAAAGGGGTTACTGCAAGTAGTTCAGAGCATAAACTGAGGTAAATTTTTGTTCCTTGGAAAATTCATTAAAATTTAATTAATTTAAAGAGCAAACAAATTGTTCAGTAAACCACTATTTAACAGTTTTCCCTTGCGGAACTTAAAATCATATTGAACCAAAACTGAGATACGTACCGAACAGTCATATTTGTGTACCGCTACACCCCTAGCGCCCTTATTTATTGCTACCTTATTTTGTGGCCATTTAAAGCATTTAAAAACCACTCTTCTAGAATGACGTTCATGTTGAAACGTAAGCAATCTGACCTTTTCGTGCCGAAACAGACCTCAGTTAATCATGTGTAATTTACCCATTTATGTCTAATTGTTTGTCTTCGTTTAGGTTCTTTTTCGAACTCAAGTTTGGAGCAAACTAATGAAACCAGGTGGGAGAACAGCTTGAGATATTCCATAGCTTTCCAGTAGAGATTGATGGGTCAAGGACGTTACAGAGTCCATCATGCGTGCGTGCTGATTGCCTGTTTATTAGGCTCCATCGATTCCATTTTAACGTTTCACCCCCAGGCGCTGCTATCATTCTCAGATTGATTCTTGCTGTTTTGTGTTTGGAGTCGTAAAAGGCAATTGTTTTGTTCCCCTCTATTATTTTTTTCTAAGGATGTCTTCTGGGAATGCAGAACCTGTCCTTATAGCAACAGGCGAATAAGCCAGACATCAGGCCCCGCAATCATTCTGCAGCATCTCTTCCTCTGCCTGCGGAAAACGTCTTCATCGTTTATTAAAATCCCGGCTGTAACGGAAGGCTAAGCATCAGTGAACTGGATAGAGGGGAGGGGCGATTATTGTTTTTTAATTAGGCAAGAATAAATCTCTGCTGCTGTGGTTTTGATGTATTTGGGCTTCCCTGCTTTTGAATGCCCAGCAGTGCTTGTTATTAAGCCAAAAGCTGTAAACAGGAATGCAGAAACACTGTTTTCTCTTACTTGGAAGGGTGATGATATAATCTTATCTCATTGTTTGTAAAGATGTCGACGAGAGACCTGAGGATGATTCTCTTTTCAGACCCTGTTTGTTTAGTGCAACTCCACAGACGGCTGAAGATTAAGCTGTTTCATCTGGCAACTGCTGTGAAGTTTGGTCTCATCTCCTGTGGCCGCTTCGCCTTTTTCCTGGCTTAGTGAAGTTATTGGTTTCTCTGAGAGTGAAATAGAGTTGAGCTTTGAACTCTTAAGTATGCATGGCTTCTGCCTGCTTCTGCATTCTTCAAGCCTGAGTGTACTTCCACTCTTGTGGAACTGGCTCGTAGTTCAGCCTCTGGTTTGTGAATGTAGCCGGTGTAGACTGTTGTAGACATTGTAACTGGTTATCAGATCTCCTAAAACCCTTGCAGTTTTATCTTCATTTTTGTAGACTGCCTTTAGAATTTGTGGTAGATGAGCAAGCTGAGGTATTGCACTTGTGTTGACTCAACACAGTATCACGACCAATTCGTATGTATTTTATGAGGTGGCTAATTCGTACGACCTCATGCGTACAAATTTGTACTTTTCATCTGAAACCAGAGTGATGTGTAGGTTTAGGGGCAGGGTTAGTGTTGGTCATTTGGGCAAATTCATACGTGTTGGTAACTAGTAAAACATGTACCATTTTGCAAAAAATGCAAAAAAAAGTAAGGTTGTACGAATTCGTATGAATTAGTCACTTCATAAAATATGTACCAAATTCAGTGTATTTTTACATTTTGATGACCTTTTCTTGTCGACCAGTGCCTGATTAAAGTCCTAAAATCACCAATAATTTTATTGAGACTTATTATATTTAACAGATCTTAGAATGTGTACATTTTGCCCATTCCAAATAAATTCACTTAAATAATTTATTTATATTAATTAAATAGATGTATTTTTTAATGAAACTGTTTTTCTGTTTAATTCATTATTATTTTATATATATATATATATATATATATATATATATATTTTTTTTTTTTTTTACTTTTTAAATACAATTATTTGTAATAATTATAAATAACAATGCAACACTTTTTCTTAATTTATTATTATAATTATTATTGCTACTACTTTTATAATTACTATAAAGGGTTAATAAAAAGGGTTATATATTGTGGGTTTTGCTCTTGTTCATCCAGTGTTGTTGTTGGTGGTGGTGGTGTGTGTGTGTGTGTGTGTGTGTGTGTGTGTTTGTTTGTTTTTGTTTGAACTGGCCACAACTTTAGCCACTGTAAATTTTGAAGAAAAAAAATCGCAACAATTTTAAAAAGAAAATCCACCATCAAACACTCAGCCATTATCACCAGGCATAATTACTTACATTTACACTCTGCTTATGGAAATCAATGTTTATTACCTAGAGCAGTGATCCCTAACCATGTGTGCATTGATTCTGTGTTTGAAATCACCCAACATAATGGATTTAATGCAAACCATTTATCATCATCCGCGCCGATTCTTTCGAGAGGTTTGTGTTTTTGGAAAGTCTTCTGTCAGGGAACCAGTGTTAAAACAAGACCATGTTTAATGTTAGTTAGTTAGCTACAACAATCCATAACAGTTATTTATTTTTTCATTGACAGTACATGACTCCTCTTGAAAACACTAAAAGGATTATATGTAGAATTTAGAACGCCTCATTATTTTCGACGTTAGTGGCTGTTGTGAACTGCGGCCAGCAATTAATGTGCTCACACTTACACATACAGAGAAGGCGATTCAGTGTCCTGATATACTCACTACACATTTTTTGCTCTTGTAAAAAGAAGTTGTAAAAAGAATACTACTCTGAACCTACAGTCTCTGACCCAGTTCGTTTTCAGGATTCCATTGTGTAAACTGGCAATGGGTGGACTCAAACAGATTAAAACAAAAACAGACGTTCTAACACAGAATGCACATTTTAAAGTGAAATAACTGTCTGTAGCATGGTTTTGGGTAGAAACAACTATGTGAAGCTGCAAGCATATTATGGTATTTTTAATGCTCTAGTTTAAAAAAAAACAAAAAAACTTTAATTAAAATCCAGACAATGTTGAAAGCAACCCTAAAATGAATATGTAAATATGTACTGCAGCCTTTGCTCTGAATACCAAAATAAACACACAATATCAGAGAAAACGTGTAAACGATGTGAATATGTTCTGAAAAAATTCACCTGTATCATGTCGACAGATGTAACAGGTAATGAAAATTACATAGTTATGACTGTTAGTTTGATTCTAAAGTATATTTGAGACTTTATACAACGTTCTTTCTGGTCCTCAAATCTGATTGGCTGAGAGGAGTGCTTTTCTCACGTTTCTCAACTCTTTTTTTTTTTATCACTCCATGAGTGTCATCGCAGATTTTACTAGAATAATAGCCTAATGTTTTTGTTCACAGATTGTAGTTTTGAAAGATTTCTTCAAATTTCTTCAAGAGTTCTTCCCCTTCAAATATGCAGTTGATGTCAGCATAAAACATCAGCATATTGTTCGCCCGCTTGTTGATCTTTTCGTGTTGTTTCTGAATGAAAACGCAAATTCATTATTTGCCACTAAGTGTCACTTTTGGAGCATTAAAAGCTCACAAACACTGCTTTAAAAGAAATGGACCAAAAACTGAGAAAACTTCTGACAAATAAGGCAAAAATCTATTCATATTTTAAGAAAAGGAAAGTGTTCTTTGAGCTTTCATGCATTTTTAACCTATTGTTTGGGACTTCCAAAACCAAAATATGAACCTTTCATAACCCATGGACTTAACATGAGTGGACGTAACATGCAATAATCCAACCGGAATGTCATCTCCCATTAGGAGCCAGTATATGCAATAGCAGTTGTTGTATAAAGGCAATATCCCACTCGTAGCCGTGCAATATGGCTATATATCGGCTGTAAATCATAGCCATGCTAATGTACATCCATATCTCATGGCTACGAGTGTTAAATTGCTCATACAGACAATACAGATCTGGCTGATGTAATATTACAGAATCACCACAATCAGTATAGGATGTTATAGGGCCAGTTAAAAAATACAACATTTGTTGTTTACATTTATAAACTGTAATCTAAGCTGACGATGAAAAGTGATTAATACATGGAAATTCTTCCTGAAAGCACTTCCTGATTGTTTTAATTAGGTTGACTTTGCAAGCAACACACTCAGCTGTTAGACAAAAGCAAAGCTACTTCAGTATAAGCAATTAAAATAGCAGCTTCAATCAGCCTGTGGATCCTTCTCCGACTGCCCTGACCTTGCTTTTAGTCGACAAGAGAAAAAAAAGAGACAGCAGTGGAATTTTCCGGACCAGCTGGCAATGAAGCCTGTCTGCTGAAGCTGAATATATTGGCGGTCCCAAAGGATCCCTTCACTATAACACTCCTGCTGCACTCTTATAAGAACACACTTGAAAAGGGGCACACACAGAGAGAGAGACACACAAATGATGCGCTTGCTTTGTTTTGTTGTTTTTTCCTTTTGAGAGAAAGCGAGAAAATATATTTATTTTGCCACATAAATATTGAATATATTCCTTCAAAAATAATTCATACTCTGCAGGAGTAAACAATGTGGTACCCAATGTGAAAGAGTGCGGCGAATCCAAAATAAACCTGAAAAGAGAAAGCAGGTAGGAGTGTTTAAAATGCAGCCTTGTGGCATGAAATTAGTCTGGGGAGCAAGCACGCGGCGGGCTGACGTCACAGCGTGCGAGCTGCAGAAGATCACGCCGCTGCAGTCACTTCCCCTTTTTTTTTATGTTGGCTAAAACATTCATCAGTGTTAAACTATTCTCTGAGGTGTATCCGGGCAACATCATTTGCAAGTTTTCACATTTAAGCATCTAATTACCTTGGCAACGGTGCAGAGGGAGCGCATGACTTGAAATTCTATATTTAAGTTGATTTTCATCATGCTGCCTGGGAAAACAAGAGCTTAGCGCTGGCAGAGTCTCTGTCGGCCTCCAAGACAAAATACAATTACAACTTAGTGACCTGATAAATTGCTAAAGCAGAGTGTTGCCTGAGCAGAGCTTTCTGTTTCTCGGAGACTTAAATTAAACTCGTTTCTCACTTAAGTTGACGTTACGTCATTTCCATGTATCACGTTCTGAAGGGAATGAGAAAATTAAGTCAATGGACTCATATTTTAGGATATTACCTCAAATATACTCAATAAGAGTGCTGCAGGATGAGAAGATGTCCCTTTTTATTCTTTTTAAGAAAAGTGCTGTGCAAGTTTATTCCATTAGAGCACTATGAGGTATGTGATTCATTATTAAATAAATAAATAAAACTAAACTAATCAGTAAACTAATCTTTTGCACCAATAATTTGAGTGAGGAGCGAAAGAATGGTTATGATTAAAAAAAAAAAGAGGTGATAACTTCTCGGTTACGTACTGTAACCCCCGTTCCCTGTCTGTCAGTCACTATGACGTTTTGTCGTGACGACAGACTGGGGTCATTACTTGGGAGCCCTGATTCGCTCTAATATAGAGAAAACAGCAATGAAAATTAGCTAGTGGAATTTGCTTGCTGAGCCACTCCCCCGCAGACCAGGTATAAATAGGGCAGCAGGTGCGTCCACTCATCAGATGTTTCTGAGTAGCCGAGAGTCCCTGGGCCCCCAGCGATGGGTCGAGGCTGTGGCAGAGGGACATAACGTCTTCCTCCATCAGTACGTAACCGAGATGTTCCCTGTCTGTCAGTCACTATGACATTATGTCGTGAAGACAGACTGGGGTCCATATGGAAAGAGCCACAGCCAAGAGCCCTGTCACAACCGCACTGCAATTCATTCTGACAGGCGTAAGCGTGTCGACGATTGCTGCGCAAGGTCGTAACCTTCCCAACACTCCAGTGCAAATTCACTTACCATGATAGCAGCAGGGATCAACGGTAGCCCCTTAGTGGAGTGAGCGTGCACACCCAGGGGACACAGCTCATCTTGGGCCTGGTACGCCAAGACGATGGCATCCACTATCCACTGGGCCAACCTCTGCTTGGAGACAGCCTTCCCTTTCTGCTGACCTCCGTAACAGAAAAGAGCTGCTCAGAGCTTCTGAAGCTCTGGGTGCGGTCCACGTACAAGCGCAATGCTCCGACGGGACACAACAACGCAAAGGCTGGATCCGCCTCCTCCAAGGGCAGTGCTTGCAGGGTTACCACCTGGTCCCTGAAGGGCATGCTGGGAACCTTTGGCACGTATCCAGGCCGGGGTCTCAAGGCCACGTGAGAGTAGGCCGGCCCGAATACAAGGCACTTTTCGCTTACCCGAAAATGCTTGGAGGTCCCAGACCCTCTGAGAACACTTAGGTCTGTTGCGTCCCATCCAGGAGCCACACATGGAGGTTCCACAGGTCTGGGCGCGGGTGCCACAGGGTGCCGTACCCCTGAGAGAGGAGATCCTGCCTCAGAGGTATGTGCCAGGGAGGAGCTGTCACGAGGAGCTTGACTTCTGTGAACCAGGTATGGGTGGGCTAGTATGGCGCAACCAGCATGACCTGTTCCTCGTCATCCCTGACCTTGCACAGTGTCTGTGCGAGCAGGCTCACTGGGGGGGAAGGCGTACTTTCGTAGGCCTTGCGGCCAGCTGTGTATCAGTGCATCCGTGCCAAGGGTCCCCTCGGTATGGGAATAAAACCACTGGCAGTGGGAGGACTCGCAGGAGGCAAACAGGTCTACCTGTGCTTCCCTGAATCGACTCCAGATCAGCTGAACCTTCTTGGGATGGAGACGGCACTCTCCCGGGGAGATAAGCTGTTGTGAGAGCGCCGGAACCGCTGCAGGGCTAAGTGCACTGCTACCAGCTCTAGGCTGTCGTGACGACAGTGTAGCGTGACACCTGGCCCAGGGGCACTCCGGCCCGCAAGAACACAGAGTTTCCAGGGACTGAATGTGCGATGACACTACGGGGTAATAACCACTTGGAGTGTGCCGCGGCGCCATGCCCATCTTGGGACCCGGGAGTTCAGCCAGTGCTGTAGTGGTCTCATATGGAGTAATCCCAGCGGCGTTACAGCGGCTGCAGATGCCATATGAACCAGGAGCCTCTGAAAGTGTTTCAGTGGCACCACTCTCCTGCCTTCGAGGGAACTCAGCCGTGTCAGAAACTGCTCTTTTGTTAAACGCCCAAGAGAATTGCTGGAACACACAGGAACTCTGTTGATCGCGTTGTAATGCCACACCGAACAGCCTCCGCTTGAAAACAGGTTTCTCTTGCACTGCGTTCAGGAGAGAACTGTAAAATCTGATGAGTGGATGCACCTGCTGCCCATTTTATACCCGCTCTGCAGGGGAGTGGCTCAGCATGCTAATTCCACTAGCCAATTTTCATTGGTGTTTTCTCTATATAAGAGCGAATCAGGGCTCCCAAGTAATGACCCCAGTCTGTCGTCACAACATAATGTCATAGTGACTGACAGACAGGGAACTGACTTTATGAGCTATGTAGCATTGCTCAAATACATCAATATTTAACTGAACCTCACAAAATATGGCCACATTTCAACATTTCAACTTCAGAAGAAGGTAAAAACAATGCATGCACATTATGTGCATTTTTATTTAAGAAAACCATAATATTTTTACCTTGTGGAATCATGACATTTGAGCCCTCTTAAATTTACTTTCCAATTTTTAAAAATTTATTTTTCATTTTTTAATATATCATGAGATTTGAATTACTCTTATATTCGTAAAAAGTTTATCAAATCAAATCAAAATAAATGTGTTATACTACTAATTATATATTCTGATTAAATTTTTTTTTTAAATATATTAAAGTATCTTTACTGCATTCTAGTAATAATATTTTTTGTTGTTATAATATTCTTATTAAATCAATATACTAGAATACATTTTTATTGAAATCAAAATAAATTAAAGGTATAATAATAAATAACACTTGCACATTACAGTCATAATAATGCAAGATTATTAGTATTCTAATTATGAGAATTCTGAGGTAGTTATCATGACAATATATCAGAATGCAAAAAAATAAATCCTAAAATAGCAAAATGTAACTTTTTAATTCTCCCTGTCAGTTTTTGCTGAAGTATGACCAGACGTGTTTGCTTGATTTTGTAACATTCATTCATGTTCCCTTTCATATCGTGACAAACTAAAAATCACAGAATCCCTTTTGCTTTCCCCCCACTGCGGAGATACATTATATGATGCTTTAAACTCTCTGTCCACGACGGCAGCATGCCAAGCTTCCGCAATAGTGTAGTGTGGTCAAATTCATTAAACACGTTATTGTCCTGTCCGGGATCTTCAGCCAGAAGGTACATTTCTCCCGCGTGGATGTCCGTCATGTTAGGCCGACAGCTGCTGGGGTCGAAGCCCACCCATAAGGTGTAGCGGTAGTCAGTGGAGCGGATGGAGTAGCCCATAATGCGGATGTCGGCGAGGTCGGGCAAGTCTGAGTTCTCCTGGATGGAGTCGGAGGGTCGAGGGTACTGGCTGAATGAATAGGCTTCTCTTCTGATCTCTCTCTCCGAGCTGCGGATAAGATGGGCCAGGTTTGAGCCTTCGGTGCAGAGCTCAATCTTAAAGGACGAGGACGGGCAGTGGTTCAGAGGAAGTAACCCAGCCAGGTGCGATAGAGTGGGGAAGACATCCACCAGCTCCACCACACTCTGAACTACTCCACCTGAAAGATGTAAAGAGGCATTGATGGGAAACTGAGATACAGAAACATTCAAGAACTAATAAATGAATGCAGGTAAATCTGCAATGTTTAGCATTGTATATATATATATATATATATATATATATATAGAGATAGATCGATAGATATAAAATGTGCATGGCTTCTGTTATATTATTATTCTGTAATAATATTTGTAAATATTTCAGATACGATTACATAAGATTTTTTTTTTTTTTAAAGAGTCTCTTATGCTTATTTATTTGATAAAACATGCAAAAAAATCATATTAAATATTATTACAATTACAAAAAAATCTATTTTCTCTTATAATTAGTGCTGTCAAATGATTAATTGTGATTAACCACATACAAAATAAGTTTTTATTTGAATAATGCGTGTACACAAATACAGTATATTATTTAAACAATATTTACTTGTCTCTATTTTATATCATTTATGAATATTACAAATATATTTAATAAATGTAATTATAGCCTGTTTTTCTAAAATACATACATGCATATATATATATATATATATATATACACACACACATATATACACATACACACACAGAACACGTACATATATAATTTAAATGTTTGGTTTGGATACTCGTTTGACAGCATTAATTCTATTTTAAAATATAATTTATTCCTGTGATGCAAAGCTGAGTTTTCAATCTTCAGTATCACATGATCCTTCAGAAGTCTTATTAATTCTCAATGCTGAAAATGGTTGTGCGAAAAGATTTTCTAATCATGATTCTTCGAAAAGATGAGCTGAGAGTGACTCCTCTGATTTGTAATTCACGAAAAATGTTGCAATCAAAACTTTTAATAAAATTAAGCTAAATCACGTTGATCAGATGGTATATACACGTTCACAGAAGACATATTAGATATCCAAAGAGCTAACGGCAGATATATTTTTCAGGTACTTTATACTATATTATTAGTGTCTGTATGGAGTAAAGTAATGTTTTTATTTTAAATGCAACCCAAGTGCTGCTTTAAAATACAGCATTAAATACAAACAAATGAGCATGACATCCTCGCACTGAATTTAGCCCCTATTCTCTTAGGTAAAAGGCCCCGGTTCTGAAATTTCCATGAAATTTACTGTTACGGTTACTGAATATAGCGCAGTTCATTAGAGCAACAACAAGCAACAATACAGAGCCCACTGTGAGAGCAATAACTCTCAGGACTTATTAGCTTCTCTATGCTGTGGCATTATCATTACTGTCATTACTCCGGCTGCTTATACTGGGAGTTTTCTAAAGATTGCCACAAATGTGCACTCGAGAGCTGAAAGAAAGAAACCCATCATGTGCTCACGGTACACTCTCAGTCAAACCTTCACATTGCACAAAAAAAACATTGGAGCAAAATAAGAATCAAAGCTCTAAATGGGCCGATGCTTTAGCCATAACATCTTTTCCAGAAAGTTGATATCACACGCTTGAGTGACTTCGGTTGGAGTCTCAGAATCTTGTGAAGGATCCTGCCGTCTCTGCGTGTTGACGGCTGCTCTGAGTCACATTACCTTTGCCAAACGGCTCCCGCGTGCCCTGAAACACATCGATGAAGGGGAACGTCTTCTCCCCAGGCCGAGGGAAAGGTGAGGTCACACCTGGCTTGTACACGATCAATGGCACTCGGGTGGCCACATCAAAGTTGCTGTATTTGGCCCACTCGCCATGTTCTCCTAATGACCAACCTTAGAGACAGAGAGAGAGAGAGAGAGTTAACCGTGAGAAAACTAGCCAGAATCACACAGAACAATCATTTCAGACAGTCTTTCTGGCCGTTTCTTGTGATTTAAGGCATAAGAAACTTTGAATTGAGCTAGCAACTTACAATGGAGAACTGTAAGTACAATTGAAAAGGAATTTAAAAAAAAAAAAAAATTTACCATACAAGATATAGGGTATTGTATAGAGAAATATTTAAAATTGCAGCAATAATCATAAATATGAATATAATTTTCTCAATTAAATTAACAATTACAATATTGCATTAATTCTGTTATAGAGTTTATGCTGTTGTTATTATTTACATAAGTGTGTGTGCATTATATTATATTATATTATATTATATTATATTATATATGTATTTCTAATATAATTTTGCCCTATTGAGCAAATAATGACCAGCTGCTTATTATA
>JAUYWG010000040.1:24461324-24495214 GCA_034779775.1 Enteromius afrohamiltoni
TTCATAATATACACAATGCACAGACATATATTATCTACATAAAAACTTTTATTTTGCATGCGATTAATTGTTGCCCCACACTGATTTAAATATTTTCTTTAAATTACTTTGTTCTGTCCAGCAGCTGTTTTTAGTAACACATGATCCTTGAGAAATCATTCTTATATGCTGATCCAGCCCAATCTCACAGTAATTCATACATATTTTACGAGGTAGTTAATTCATATAAATTGGTACAACCTCACTCTTGCGAATTCATATGATTTTTGCTAAATTGAATGTATTTTACCAGTTGCCAATGCGTATGAATTTGTACGAATGACCTACACATAACCCCGCCCTTAAACCTACCCATCGCTGGGAAATCGTACAAAAATGTCATAAGAAAGTATTTAATTTAACACAAATTTTCCACCTCGTGAGACTGCATTGGCTGATCCGAAAATGATGCTACTTTATTTTATTTTTTTTCCCATCAGCATTAAAGCAACACTATTATAGATGCAAGTCGTACGTCTTTTCCCAGATAAACATTCACTTTGTGACCCACAGTGTGCATTAGTTTGTTTTTTTCCTCATATTTGGTGACTTCCTGGAGGAAAACACGCGACACCGAATCTTTTCTTTAGTAGGCGGTTTGTATACATTCGACTTGAATCATGTAATTTTTTTATTCACATGTAATGTTGGATTCACTCACAAAAGCCTCTCATTTGCTGCCTAGCTCCTGTTAATTTTGGACCCTGACTTCAGTGTTTCTAAAGTAAATAACTAAATATAATTACAACCATGTAATATTCCCCTCTCTCCATTTTCGTTTGTGTGCCAGTGTTTACTCTTCCACGTGCCAGTGGTGGCACACATACCCTGATGTTGATGAATCCTGGTTATAAATACACACAGTCATCTTTTATTTTTTTCCTTGCCTGTTTTTTTGATCGCATAGAAGTGCAACACCCTGTTTTTGACTTAGGATGAAATATATATTACATAATATAGCATTTTAGGATGAATTAATCTGCATTGCAAAATACATTCGCTATAATTTTTATTTGCTTTTTTATGGTGTTTCTTCGCATTGGTCATGAGCCAGAGTTAAATATCATCGGATCATCCAATTCTTTCCTTTTAAAAGCAACATTAGTGGTAACAAAAATAACAATTAAAAAATGAGATTTGATTTTACCCAAACTTATTAAAGAAATGATTATAATGACGCATGACCTCAGACACAACTGCCATGTGAACCAGCATGCCCTATTCATACTGGACTATTTCTGTCTGTTTACCTGGCTGGTGTCCATCGTGGCCCCTGAATGCAGGTAGGGTCAATTAGAGCGCCTGACCACACAGCTACAGGCCCTTAATTGAATAAACAAGCCCACGTTCACACGGTGAGATGATGTGGTGTCAGTGAGCATGCTGTGTGGGCCCCGTTTCCCTGGAGTGAGGCTTAAGTAGCTCAAAGCATCCCTGGCTCTTAATGAGCTCCACCGTCCAGCAGGGTGCAGGTCAGCTCCTCTGCCTTCACAAAATAGAGTCCACCTTAAGGGCATGTGTGCAGATATTCTCCAAGTGTCATTTCCTGTCAGAGATTCACCAGCTCTTATCTTCCTTGTTTTTGTCTCTCTTGCTATTTTTCTTCAGATGGAGTCTCCGGTCTCCACCCCGGCCCCACCGCCGCTTCACCTCCTCGCCTCTATGGGAAACAGTGACATCGCCTCACCTTGTGAGCAGCTTATGGTGCGAACACGCTCTGTGGCCGTCAACACATCTGACGTGGCCCTGTCCACTGAGCCAGAGTGCCTGGGACCCTGCGAGCCGGGCACCAGCGTCAACCTGGAGGGCATTGTGTGGCAAGAAACTGAGGACGGTAAGAAAATATGCAGTTTTTGGAGCTTGTGCTGTTCAGATGTTCAGTAGACAGACTTTAAATTGAACTTGTGAAGAGGAAGAGACCGTCTGATTTACATGTAAAGCCGCCACGCTGGGGATGGTAAAGAAGTACATAAGGGAAAGTAAATATATACATACATACATATACATGGCCATGATTGGTTGTTATGAAAATGTGTAAAAAATCTCAATTTGTCCTGTGTCTATCAAGAAATATTATATTTTAACACTTATATAGGTCACTCTAGCAAAATGTTTGTTACTAACTTACCACAGTGATTTGTTGTTCCTCAGAGCTCATTGTATCAACAGAGAATAAGAGTTTCAGATTGGAATGGTGAAAAACAAGTCAATCATATTTTGTATGCATACAAGCAAGTATCTTTGTTGGCACAATGTTTGAGTAGATGAAAAAAGAGATCAAAAGATGAAAAAAAACAAATGAATTGGGTCAAAGATCCATAGAACTATTAACATGCAATTTGAAGTGTTCATTAGTTAAAAAAAGCAACTATAACCAATAAAGAGTATCAGAAAATGTTTGTTGATTCCTGAATTAAAACTTTTTTTGCATAATTAGATGTTTAAAGTTTTCAATTTGTCAGCCTCCAAGAAGTCAGAAAATTGTGGTGTTTTAGAACAACACCGTTATTGAGATGGTAAAGCTTGAAGTCATAGGGAATCAAAACCTGTTTAGAGGAAGATGATGGGTTGACCATCTTACTGAGGAGTGTGTCTGTTTTGTTAAGCCATCTATTTAATTTCACGTTACTGGTCATCATTCAAGTTAAATTATTTGGCTGTTTATACAAAGAACTGTCAAGCGCCAAACAATATTTGCTGTTGTTAAAACATTAAAGGGGTCTTGAACTGCCTGAGGTCCACTTATAATGCTATCAAGATTGTTACATCAGAAAACATCGTGATTTGATGACAGATGACCCCCTTCATCTAAACGCTCTTTTTGAATAGTAGACTCGGAAGTAAACGTCCACTGCCATGATTGGCTACCAGTTGTGTATGTTTGATAGTTTATGGTCCTTCACAGATGGAAACTGCTTGATTTGCTCTTTCTTATACTTTTCGTAACTCTAAAAAGGCAGTGATGCAGAAGCTGATCATCTCCTGCGGAGGTAGTGTTTAACCAAAATATTACATCATAGACTTGTACAATTCACATTTGTATGATTTTATACAATCAGTTTTGGAAACTCTGCTATGGGTGCAGTTCAGATTTTGCAGCATAGTGCCATCATTTAGCTCAAGGCAGTTTAATGTTGGTTTAATTTAGATATTATTAGATAATAAGTTGATCAGATATAAGCAGTTCTGCAAAAGGTGTTATTCAGCTCAAATAGGTTGGGAAATGTGTGTTCAAGTTTTAAATGGTTAATATTGTGTAGTAGTGCACAAGCATTGGATTCGAATAGAATTATTAATGGTTTTAGATCTGGGATATTTTTAACATCATCCATTACAATGTGACGTGTGAGGGCTATACAATAGATTATGGTTTTTGAGCATACGAGTCATAGCTTCCATGTTTAACCATCTTAGTAAAATCTTCTTAGTAAAAAAAGTAAATAAGCATTTTCCTTCAAACATCAAATACATGCCCAACATGACAAATGAGGGTGTAGAAAAGCTTAGTTCTAGTTATGATTCATTTTTAATTAAAGTAATAATTAATTTAGAATTAACTTTAATTGTGATTTGTTTAATATTTAAATAAAAAATACATTGTATTTGCATAAATAAGCCTGCCCGTTCTGTTCAAGAGTAATTATAAGAGCAGTTCGTACAGTACACAAATACCAAAATGATTAGTCCCTGTCCTCATTTACATATTAGTCTCTTGCTAAATTTCCCCCCAGGGATCAATAAAGTACATCTATCCTATATATCGTAGTTGAAAACACCTGCTTCCTAATGATTTCAGCCCCTTGTTCTGTTAACGGCTTCTTAGCCAGAGAAGTACATGGTGCCTAACTCATTCATTTATTCTGTCTTATTTATTTATTTTCATCTAATTTTTTCATGCAATTTTCATCTGATCATTGCAGAAACGTCTGTGCGTTCTGCTCTCTACATCCTCAGTCTTTATTGTCGAGCATAAAAAGGAAAAATCTTCCTCAAATCCCTAAATGAGAGCATATCTAGGCTATGGGTAGGCAGTGGAGTATGTGCCGCCCACACTTTGCCTGCTGCCATCCTCCCAGTGCCGCCATATAAAGGGCTGCCTCATCAACATTCAGAGCGCATTGGCTGTCTAAGTGTTTTCTATTCCTCTTGCCATGGGCACAGTGTGTCTGATTCACCCTGCTCCTCTGTGGCCACTCTGGTGCGTGTGTGTCTCTGACATGGAGATGGGACGTAGTTGAAGGGTCAAGAGGAAGAGAAAAACAGGAGCGTTTGTGTGGCCATTCAAAGCCTTGCCACAGCCAGTGCCACACTTCCACAACATCAACTAAATCTTTTTGCAGGACGGCTCCCTAACGCGAGGCTCCAATCATCTGCTCTTTCACTTTAGAGAGGAAACCATTGGTGTGCAGGTGTTCTCCACACCCTCACTCATTCTCTATGGGATGGTTCCACTGGTGTGCATCTCTCCTTTTGAAGTGTTATTTTTTTCTCATCGGGGTGTTGGACAGATCTGTTTCGTGGTGACACTTTGTGTGGGTGGAAAGTAGAGCAGCAAGATCCCGTGGCAGGGAACACATCTCTCAACCACTTTGAGATGTCTTTCCACTGTGCTGCACTCTCTTAAAGATGTTGCAGACAGTCCACCCACACTTCTCATAAAGATGACTTCCAAAGTCCTATCGCTGCCAATGTGTTATGTTTATTTTGGTTTTGAATCTCTATGGCAAAGAGGATCTGCCTTTCCGCTGAGTTCAGATCCAACTTTAATCAAACACATCTGATGATGAAGGTTTTGGGGGTTTGTTAAAAGTTACAGGTGTGTTAGAGTTGACTTTGCAGGTTGGTAAATATCTATTGGTGTGTTCAAGTACAAAGCTGGGAAGTCGTAATTATGACAGCAGGTGTGTTGTGATAACTCAGATTAGAGCCAGATGATGATGTGCCTTTTCTGCATAAAATTCAAGGTTTTTTTTATTTTACTCCACAAAATGATTAATAAATGTGCATCGGTGTTGTTGTTTTTATTTTATTCAATGTATAAAGGTGTTATAAATTCAGCATATTTCATTATGGTTGTACAACAAAATCAACATTAATATTGCATCCAGTGGGCGTCATTTATTAATCTAAGAGCACAAATCCATGTGCACAAATCAACTTACAACAGAGTTCACGCGTGATTCGTGAAACATTTGCATGCCACCAACCTCATCATACGAATGATTGCATGTTGATAAATGTGGCGACAGAAAACAGTCGTTATTTCAATATGGCACCCCTAAAAACACCCATGATTAGATGCCGGTTAAGACGTTTACGACAACGAGAAACAAAACCCGGCCATGGAATTGATCATAGCCACCGTTCACGCCCATATTGAGAAATACGTTTTGTGTAGAAACTGACTGCAAGCCCAACTTTCCGTTGTTCGTTCTTGTAGTAAATAAGGCCCATTGTGTTGGAAATTTTTCCTCTCTGACATGACTCGGAAGTCGGAAATGCAGGGCTTGAAATCCAAAGTTCCCTACTGATAATTACAAATTTGTGGTGACGTTTGTGCATTCAATTCGTAAATGCAATCTTTCTGACATGACTTGAAGGATTGAGCACCCAGCTGACTTGCCAGTACATTCTTATTTTGGATCGGCCTTATTTAGCACACCTAATTTAACTCATTAACTTGTTAGAAGGCTGCTCCTAGATGTAAAGGGGTTAGAAATGAGACAACTAAAATATGCAATGCAGCTGGGCTATCTAGACACCCTAAAGTATTGCCATGCTTTTATTTTATTAGTCTATCACTAATAATAGTTTGTTGCTTGTAGGACAGTTCAAACAATAAATACTTGTTTTTTTTAAGGACGGAGGGAATAAAATTAAAAAAATTAGAATTCTTCAGATTGCCCCTGATAGACTTCAATTTATGTAGCAGCTTTACTGTGTTATCTCCTATTCATTGTTCTATGAGTGCATACTATTTATTATTATTGCACTTAGTAATCAATAATTTTACGTAATTAATGAAATACTTTAGCATTTCTCAATTTTCCATTTTAGAAATATATAGTCATAGCATTGCCTATGTATGCGTTGCCTCCTCTAAAGATGCATTCAGTGCTAGCTTTCCGGCCAAAAGCAAGGCGTCTTGTTGAGGAGCATAATTTAGAGTGGCATTTGTGTCAGGAGCACACCTAGTAAAACAACAAATGTTGCCTAGGAAGCACGCTGAGCTTTAAAACAGAGCATCTATCTTCCATGACTTATTGCAGATCAAGTTGTTGCTGAGTCGCAGTGTCCTCCCCTGACTTCTCCAAATTAACAGTGGCGTGCTTTATTTCATCCAAAGCCCAGTTTGGAAATCTTATCTAGTGTACTGCAACCTTTTATTTGCTGATGGACATATTGACTTGCTCATGTTTCAGCCGAGTGCGTGAATCCCAGAATGGCAGGAGGTTAAGGGCAGACAGCTCTCAGTTCATGATGAAACAGTCAGAGGCAGATTGGAGCAATATTTCTAGGCATCACTCTGACACAAATCCCCTCTGCAGGACGCTGGAAGCAGACCAGGGTCGTGTTGGTGTGGCGTCCACTCTCACAAGCCGTGCATGCTGATGCCTCCAAATGTCAGCCCTAAATCTTCTGAAAGTTTATTGCTCTTGAAGTAGAGCCCAGAAAGCCCTCACCCACAGACTATGAAGGGCTCGGTGCCAGCAAACCTAACCGTGCCAAACGGCAAGGCTCATATGCCAGTATCCTGATTCAACCCTCTTTCCAAGGCCACCTCAACAAGCTATTCAATCAATGTGTTATTTTATTGCCTGAATTAGCTGTTGGTTCAAGAAAAACAGAGGCACTAGTTGATTTCTTCAGTATCTTTTCTCTTTGAATTTGCGTACTTGGCTATTCTTGCATTTCGCTCTGAGGTCAATAAAGTGCATCTTAACTCAATCAAAACCTTTCTCTTGATGATTTCAGACTTTTTAAAGAACCCATGGAATATCAGCACAACCAATTTTTTCCTGTGCTGATGTATTTCCTTTTAAAATGGAATGTTTGTGGATGGCAACTCCCTTGTTTTTATCACTAGGCTTCAGTTATGTAACATCAGCCATAAGCCATTATATTTTCACAACAAACGTTGTGTATGTTATAATTGCAGTTGTTTTATGCTTGCTTGATGGGGGGGGGGAAATAGCCTTTTTTTTAAGGGTTAAGCATGTCCAGCTAAAAAAAAACAATCATGACAAATTTATGTAGCGTTAGTTAGTGTAGCCTTTAAACTCCAGTAGGGCTGTTTTAATGAATTGTAAGAGTGCAGCAGCACACATGCCAGGCTTCTGTTTGTTCCACTTTGGCTACTGAAGGGCATCAGAGGTGAAATGCCTGCCATTTAGCCTCATTTAGCCTGGTTTCAGACAGGTGGCCAGAGAACCGCTAATGACTGCAAGTGAAATAGGAAGGGGCCCCGCTAATGTGCTCTTCGACTGACCTCCACTGACATTTTTCAAAGGAACGTTCATGAATTGAGCTCTCACATTTGGAGGCCCGCGCTATGTTTGGTTGAAAACAAAATTTAGGCCTACTATTTCTTTAGTAAGTAAAAACAATAACTAAAAAGACGTACAAAGAAATATTATGCAGATTTGTTTTGTTTGTTAGTTTCATTCAATTGAAAATATTAATATATTATACCAAGTAGTATACTGAAGTTTCAGTATACTCACAAAATTTAACACCATAGAGGCTTATCTTAAATGTGTCAACCTGACTGAGCCAGGCTTATCAGTACTGAGCATTATAATTGTGCCTTTCATGACCTATTAAGAGCATATTATAGTAATGTGTTATTGATTTTTGCCTGCTATTATGGCAGTGCAAAATCACAGAAACATCCAGTTTGAAACATCCACTTACCTGTCTGAGCTTCTGCAGCGAAACCTCTGAATCACTGCCAGATACAAGCATTTTCATTTGCTTCAGCTGTTTTCACACAATTGCAAAACCATTTGCAGAGGCGGCTCACAGTACTGCAAAGTCAGATGGAGGACACCATCAAACAATTTTTCTCCCAGAAACAACACGCTGTACTCCTTACAGCTTTTAGCTGGTGTGATCATGAAGTACACAGTAAAAATAGCAGGGCTGCTTTGAGAGTGCTGGCCTTAGGAAAACCTCCATTTGCACTATTTAAATGGGAGCTGTGGCTTCTGCAAGGACTGTGTTTGGAATATTAGTAATGAGGTGGAGAAGCAACCAGATGAGTAGTGCTCATGAATCAGAAAACTGACATTATAACTCTGCTGTACTACTGTGTCATTGAGTTCTGTATAGATAATGGAGATATTCTTGTCCTCTTTATGTTTTACAGGTATGCTTGTGGTCAATGTTACTTGGCGGAACAAAACGTATGTCGGAACACTTTTGGATTGTACCCGTCATGACTGGGCCCCTCCAAGGTACGTGAAGTGCTTTAACATTTCAAATCAAGAAAATTAAATATTCCTCTCTAGGATACTAGTCTCTGCTTGTCAGCCCCCTTTTCTTGGGACAACATCAGTACTCCCTCTGGACTTGTAGTAAGCCAGGTATATCACATCATAACCCTTAGGGAAAAGCCACACTATTAAAAACATGCACATCATCAAGCCTATGAGGGGATAAGAATAGAATCTCACTTTTGGCTATTTGCAAGAATCTAAATAGTATAAGTTTAATTTGTGAATTTGAATATTTAAATTAATCTTTGACATTTAAATCAATGTCTTGGTTGGTAGGAATGACTTTTGTATTATTAAAGGCTTCTCTTTTTAAATACTTGATGGCCTATCAGAGTGGTAAATGAATACTATTAAGGTAATTGTGAAGAACTTGTAAATAATTGTTATTTTTCTTTAAGGTTCTGCGACTCTCCCACAAGCGACCTAGAAATGAGAAACGGACGTGGTCGTGGTAAAAGAATGCGACCCAATAGTAACACCCCAGTCAACGAGAACAGCAACTCGTCTGATAACAAGGGCAGCAACAACAGCAAGACCAGAGCAAGTTCCAACAGTAAGGGTCGGCGCGGAAGCCAAAACTCCTCTGAGCGCAGGACTCCGCCCAACAGCAACACTGAGGACATAAAAGCCAGTCCCTCCTCAGCTAATAAGCGCAAGAACAAGCCTGCATCAGACATGGAGCCCAACTCTAGCTCTGAGGATTCTAAAGGCAACAAGCGTATGCGCACAAATTCAAATTGTGGAATGACCTCCTCTTCACTCCCAATTCCCATCATCAAAACTGAGACCCTTCCTCCACCTTTAGACCGTACCTGTCCCTCACCTGTACTGATTGACTGCCCGCATCCCAACTGCAACAAGAAGTACAAGCACATCAATGGCCTGAAGTACCATCAGGCTCGTGCTCATAACGATGATGATATTAAGCTGGACATGGACGGGGACAGCGAATATGGGGAAGAATCCTCTCTTCACCCAGAGCCTGGAAGTTGCAACGGGGCTTCGATTACACAAAAAGGTTCTCTCTCCCCAGCACGTTCTGTCACACCAAAAGGAAGAGGTTTTGATGCTCAGAGTCCCTCTCCTTCTCCTGGAAAGTTTGGCTCCAAGTCAAAGAAAAAGAATAGTGATGCTGAAGCAGATGTTTGTGGCACACCTATGGAGGGTTGCGAGGATGGGCCTTGCGTCACTGCTGATGAGGCTAGCAATGATGGCATAGACGACAGGAAGTCCAAAAAGCCAAGCAGCAGTGTGAAGTCTGACAAGCTGTCCCAGAAGAACATGAAGTCTTCCAGACCCATGGCTCCATCCCTCCCTTCTCAGCAGATGTACTCTTTGCAGCCAACATCATTTAGTGGCGGAAGCCCCAACCATCCTCCAGGGATGGCTAACATGTTGCAGGGCATCCCCAAGAGTCCCCAGCTTAAAGGCATTCAGTCTAAGTTGGGTGTAACTGGGGAATCATCGCCAATTAATCCAGCCTTGAGCAGCTCCAAGGACAAAAAGAAAAAGGACAAGAAAAAGAAAGATTTGGGCAAGGATGCAGACAGTCCCAAGCTCCCGGGAAAGAGTGGGAAAACCGAAGAGGGGAAAAGCCCATACTCTGAGTCCTCTGACCCAGGAAACAGGAGTGAGGGTCATCTCAATGGCTCCTCAGACCCTCATCAAAGCCGCCTTGCTAGCATGAAAGCAGAGGCAGATAAGATATACAGCTTTACAGACAATGCTCCAAGTCCATCCATCGGAGTGGCCAGTCGGGTGGATAGCAGCGGACAGCCTCTCACTCCCCTTCATGCCGTCACCCAGAATGGGGCCGATAGCTCCTCGGTAAAGACAAACAGCCCTGCATACTCTGACATATCTGATGCTGGGGAAGATGGTGAAGGCAAAATGGAAGGGGTCAAAAATAAAGTGGAAGATCAGTCAAGCAGGGACGGCGCAAAGAAGGCACTATTTCCCTCTCAGGCATCCTCCAAGGAATCTGCATATTATGCTAACTATGACAACTACTACTCTCCCAGTTACACCCACTCTAGCCCTGGTGGTGCCACTGCTGGTGGGCCTCTGCCGGAAGGGCAAGCTCTGAAACTGAAAAAAGAAGATGAGCAAGAATTGCCGGAAGAGAAGATGAAGGTGGACGTGCAGGATGAGCGCAAAGCTGAGGTCGCTTCAAGTCAGCCACACCAACAGCAAGCCTCTGTCATCCAGCAGCGCTCCAATATGTACATGCAGCCACTCTATTACAACCAATACTACGTCCCCCCATATGGATACCCAGATCAGGTTTATCACAACCATCTCATGAACACTAATCCATCATACAGGCAGCAGTATGAGGAAAGGCAAAGACTCATGTCTGAGCAGCACAGGTCTGCTGAGAAAAAGCCTGATTCAGGTGTAAAGGACAGAGAGGCCTCTCTAAAGGAGGACTGGAAACAGAAGGGCCCTGTTCCTCCTAGCCTAACAAAAGCCCCCAGCCTTTCAGACCTGGGAAAGCCACAGGCCCCTGGCAAACAGAGAGACACTTCCTCCGAACCTGCCAAGTCAGTCATCATCCCTAAAGGGGAGGAGGTCAAGCTGCAGCCACAGCAGGCTGAGGGGCTTAAAATGAAGCTCAGTGAAGCTGGCCATCATGGAAAGGATGACTCAAAGGCAAGTGTGGAGTCTGCCAGGCTGGGTATGGAGCAGGGCATGTGGTATAGACAGGTGAGGCAAACATTAACTAAACGGCAGCACAGTTCGCTAGAAAGGGATAATTCACAAATGAACATGTAGTCTGTTTTCTTTTTGTGTGCTTTAATTTATAACTTCTCAAAACCTTAACTTTACCATCTTTCTGTTTTCTGTTTCCAGTACCCTGACAGTCAGAGACCGCCAGATGAGGACAGAGACCGCGAACGAGACAGAAAAGGCAAAGATGACAGGCCAAGACTGAAAGACAGCAGCTCCAAAGAAGATAGTAAAGATGGAACTGATGGTTTGTGTCCTCCCAGCTCTGAGGACCAGCGAAACAGTGGGAAAGAATCCCGGCCCAATGCCCACATACCTTTCAGCTCCCCTTTAGCACAGCACCAACCCTACCTGCATTACATGCATGGATATCCTTTTGGGCAAAGCTACGATCCCAACCATCCTGGATACAGAGGCATGTCCTCTGTCATGATGCAGAACTACCCAGGTAAGACAAATAATCATGTTTGAATGGTGATGTTCATACAATGTTATTAGCATATTATTAAAAAAACTTTGTAAACTATGTTGCATAATTGGTTTGCGCGGATTGGCACACACATACTTGATGCAAGTTACTAAAAGGATTACATCTTACATTGCATAATTGTGGCAGTTACTTTCAAATATTTTTTTATTAGTTATAACTCAGGGTAACTAGCTATATATATGTCAACAGTTTCGCTAGATTTGTAAGTATGTCCTTTTTGTTGACCTAAAAAAGAAAACTGACCACTAATGATGATAATGCCCCTTGTGGCAACACATACTTGCGTTGCTTTGTTCAATGCATTTTGGAACACAATGATGTTTAAAATCCAGCTTGTGGAGCTAGAAGTGTTGGCATTCGTGTAGTCGCATAAAGCATGTTTTGAACCTCAATGTGCATAAAAAGTGCATAATAGCACTCGTTTAAAGTAGAAAAACAGTATTGTCTTCTAATCTTTAGGGTCCTATCTGCCAGCGGGATACCCTTTCTCCCCTTACGGCAGTAAAGTGAGCAGTGGAGAGGAGGGAGAAAAATCTCGCTCGAGCCCTACAGTCGGTAGCAAATCGGCTTCTGAATCCAAGGCCTTGGACATACTACACCAACACGCCAACCAGTACAAGAGCAAATCACCCACTGTTGCCGACAAGCCTTCCCATGAAAGGGAGCGAGGAGGAGGCGAACGGGAAAGAGAGAGAGAAATGGATCGACCGCGTTCATCTCCTTCCCAACGCATAATGCCACCCCATCACCACCTAGGCTATCCTCTTGTAGCCGGGCAGTATGATCTGTCTTATGCCACAGGTCAGCAGTCTAGTACTCTTACGTATTAACTTATAATTACTTATTACCTGAAATTATGATGGTTTTGAGATGTACCGACAAGCAACATCTTCAGTGAAATATGAGAACATTAAATGTTTATTTCACAATTATATAGTAATATATTGTGCATTACTACATTATCTTAACATTGAAATCATTACGATTTATTTTCTGTGTTACACAAATGAAAATTCGATTTTTTTTTTTAAAGATTGTTTTGGGGGGTATAATGTGAACCAGCACATCTTAATGAGATTTCAAATGCCTCACCTGATACGTTTAAGGGGAAAAACAAAATATTGCCGCTATAAAATATGCAAATTCCACAAAGAAAACAAAGATGTTCCTTAATTGCAGGCCTTTCATCGTCCGCGATTGTTGCCAGTCAGCAAGCCTCAGCCCCTTCCCTGTACCCACCAGCACGGAGGTGAGAATGGTAAGAGAAAACAAAGATCAAGGAAAGGAGATTTGGATTGTGTTAAAAACATCAATCACAGTGAAAGATGACCACAGTAGCTGCAAGTGTATGCCCATTTCTGCTTTCATATTGTGTAATGTAAAAGCTTTTTTTGATACCCAAGCTTACAAAGAAGTGTTTACAATTGCTCCACTTTCTTCGTGGCCCTTCTCTCTAAAGGTTTTGTTGTCTACCATCTGTTTTAGAGCATTGTGATTATCTAAGGCCCCTTAGATTGAGGCTAGGGCTTTTAGTACAGCAACATCACTTCAGAAGCCTGTAGTGACCTCTGGTGGAGACTTCTGTAATAACATCAGAAAGACTGCGAGACATGTTTAATAAGTGATAAACATATGCTCATATTTAATGTTTAAAGCTATTTGCATTTACTATGTAATACACAAAATAACAAATTCAGAGATTAACCATGTTCTTTATTCTAACCAGTGCGTTCTTCTTTCTTTCTTTAGGGAAACCTGATTGTCTCGCCCCTTCTTTACAAATAATCATGTGACTGGATCACATGGGGAAGTATATGGAGTTCATTTAGACATCAGTTGAATGGTGTTTCTATATTTTTAGTTTTTCTGCCGGAATGTGTGGCAGATTGATGTTTTCCTAGTATCTGTACCTCGTACCCCACTACAGACTGTGAGACCAGGTTCAAAGCCATCCTGCTCTGCTCAAAGCCCCAGCTGGCCACTGAACTATGCCTGTGAACTGGTGAGGGACGATTGAAAAGCAAGGACTGTCATTCCACCCACCCCGTGCAGGCTGTGACCGGACAAGAGGCGAGGGCTCGAGAGGACATAAGAACACAAAGACTGAAAATAGTTTTATCACACTGAGATAACTAAAGTTGTTTCCCTTTTTTATTTTAGTTGGCATCCCCACTGAAAACAGAAATCAGTTTGACCCACGGTTTTTAAATTGTTGTTCTCTAGATACCACCATTGAAAGCTGCAGATGTTATCTAGCATTGTCTCATAACTCTGTCTTTCTGCCAGTGGTTCCTAAACGGTTGTCATCGCCAAATGCCTCAAGACTGCTCTTTTTTTTTTTTTTTTTCCACCCCATTTCTCTTTTCTATCATCACAATGTTTCCATTTAAAGAGCATTATCAATGTTTTATTTTATTACTACCTTTTTTTTTAAAAAAAACAAACAAACAAAAAAACTGTACTATGTTCTGGTAACATCACGCTGTTTTTTTTTTAACAGTACCATCCAGTGAACTAGGAATCCAGGAACGTGTTTTAAGACGCATACCTGTCCTCACACAGCTGCTTTCAGCGAGACATTTCACTTCCAGATTCATTCGCGAGACATAATTTCAGCAAGCACTGTTTCATTAGAACATCACTGGCCGAGGTCCGTTTACTCCAGGGAATTCTCTTCGATTCCACTTGGTTATCCTTCAACTTGAATTTCAAATATCCTTGTTCCCGTCTTGGCTACCTTACCTCATCGCAAACAGAATTTCCGATTTATGGCTACGGTTCTTAAAAATGGATGTTTGTCAATGTGACCGATATAGTGAGTTCTTTTAGAGAGACGCTGCTGCAGCGGTATGGGGTGCGTGACACCGGAGGCCCAGTAGTTTCGTTCTAATTGTTCTGAATTCTTGCATGGGGCCACTCTATCCCTGAACACTTATTGTGGAAGTGTTGTGGTAACTCCAGCGTGTTTTCTGAAACCAAGTGAGCGTTTGACCCGAACATGCTTTCATAGCCCATCATGCTCTGTGTATTTCATGTGTCGTCCAGCATGGTGTACTATAGCACTAGAAATGTGACTTTAAACAGTGTCTCTCCTCAGGCAAAGCAAACTTTGGTTCTGCACCAAATGCTGTCGATATTCTTGGTTGCACACACTATGTGATGTCTGTATATGATGTACAGAGGAACTGTTTTAAAATGCAATCAAGAAACCATCGGATTACTTTTTGTTTCGATATCTGTCCCTAGGGTATGTTTTTCTTTTCCTCTTCGGTGTTGTCCTTTGCTTTATTCTTCCATAGCTTTGTATTGGCTTGCTGTCACGATGCTTGCTGGGGGGGTTTATTTTTTTAACATTCACTAGGTCCATGAAACCATTAAATGAGGCTTGGGAGTCTCTCAATCTTAAAATCTCAATTAGATGCAGCTCTCGTTGGATCTCGGGCAGTTTCCTGGTCGTTTGCTGCTGATTTTGGAACATATTTCACACAAGTGGGTAGATTTTTTTTAACAGGCTCTGTTGGAATGAGAGACGAAAGACAGGTGTTTGGAGGATTATGTTGGTTTGTGCACTCTCTCGTGTGTAAAGTAGCTATGAAAACAATGGCATCAGCAGCATGCGGCACCATGGTACACTGAATGCTAAGAGAAATGGGCTTTAAGTTACACATCCAGTATATTCATCATCATGTTATTAGGTACATTGGGATGTTTGAGCCACACAGAACAACTTTATGAATCATTCAAACCTGAAAAATGTTAATCTCATGGGTTTTGGCAGTTAAGATTCTCAGTACGAATCAAGAAAATTGTCAGTGCTAGTTTCAAATGGTGCTCCGTTGACTTGCTGTGATTTGTTGGAAAGAGAATGCAGTTGCATGCTTTGCGTCATTTACACGATGAGCTAACACCTCTTTCCTGTTGCGCTTCATCCCAAGTGTTTCTCAAAAGACAATTTATCACAGTATCAGGCCCCGGTACTTAAAGAATGTTTACATTTTTTTAATGGGTTTTTTTTTTTTTTTTTTTTTGGCTGTATCACCCAATTCCTCCTGTTCTTTCTTGGACTGTTTCTCTTATGTAAAGTGTACATTACCACGTTTCTTTTTTATACAATACTGTAACTTGCCTTTGTACATTTAGGCAAAAAAAATAAATCTTTTTATGAGACAATCACATCTGTCATTGCGTGGCTCTCTTCTGTTTTATAATCATTTAATAGCCCTTTTAGTTTACTTTTTAATATAAAGGTTTTTGTTGTCTTACTGGGGTTTTTTTTGTTATCTTTTGATGTTTCAGGTAAATTATTGTACTGAACACTGTAAAGATAAAGTTACCACTAGAGGACACTCACTTCCACTGTATCAGTGTTTTATTTTTAAATGCGTTTATTTATGCGTAAATCTTTAATAATTAGTACTAATAATATTTTCCCCACTTGTTCAGGAATTCGTGATAATGTTTTTTAACAAGAATTTTATAGGAGTTATGAAGGTTAGTGAATGAAACATAGAAAATTGTATGTACTGAATTGTTTTTTTTGCTCAGTTGCTGGAAGTATTGCAAAAGCTTCACCAATAAATATATTGGATGCATGAAATTCCAAATCCCTGGCATTTTAATTCACTTTCTCTAATGCTGTTAGACTGTCACATGACAACAATGAAATGTCTGAAAGGGTAATTGTTTTGAATCATCTGTGTATTTGCACAGTAAGAACCATAAAGCCCTTTCAGCTTGTGTAAAGTGCTTTGTCTCTAACAAAAGGCGCTTTTATATGCAACGTGATGCAGAAGTGGAGATTATGCGGGGATGATTTTGTGGAGTGTAAATGTAAAATCTGATTATCGCTGCTGCGAGGGGGAGGGGAGGGAGGGAGGCAGGGAGATGCTGAGGCAATGACTTTTCCTCTGATATCTTGCAAGGGCATGGAAGTACACTTTTCTTCTTGCTGCTTAGCAAGTCTGCATTGGACATCTGGGATTTCATGGGATGCACTATATATGCAGCCAGTTCTGAGGCTCCTTCAGCGGAGGGGCCTGAGCCACAGAGACGCTCCCATGGTCACAGCACCAGGACCTGTCGCACCCGTCACCGGTGAGGCCACAACGTCCCAAGAGCTTTGTGTTTTTAAATGAATCTGTTGCTCAGATCCATAATAGTATGTATACTGGCCGTTGGCCTATAAATGTATTTTTTACTAATACTGAACTTTAAGCTATTAAAGCTCAACTGATCTCTGTAGCTTGTGTTCATGCCGAAACACTTCTGTGTGCTTTTTCAGTTCTCAACTTTTGTGCATTTTCACTTTGGTTTTGATGTCTGAACGTTTCGGTTAACACATTCTTGACCGTGTACATTTGTTTTCTAGGCTTTAAATCTTAGTTTACGTAAAAAATATGTTTCCTAAATGAAAAAGCCTTATTTTTTAAGCTTTTTTTTTTTTTTGACAGTAGGCTAAGCTAGATTGAAACTTCAAAAGCATTTCTGGTGTGAAATGTTAAACACAAGCTTAGGGCGATAACTAGTGATTATCAGAATTTGTCAACCCTTGTCGAAAGGTGCTGGAATATGACAAATTAATGTTTTAACGAGTAAATGGGTGTTTATTCAGACTCTTTCATCTAGTCAGTCAGTCAGCCTGTGTAATGTGTGTGTGCGCGTTCATACCGAGAGGTAAATCCAGCGAGAGTTCCTGAAGCTTCCTAATAACACCACGAGTCTCTAATGCTGCTGACGCTGAGGCTCACATAAGACATCAGCACACCTATGACCCTTTATGAGCTCGGACTATTATAACACCGATGTGATGGCTTTTTCTTCACACTGACACCTCTATGGGATACGTCGAGCGAAGGTTTGGATATTTCCTGTCCGTCAGGTACGTGTTAACCAGCGCTGTTTCTCGGCTCACTATATTGGCGAACGTGGTGACGTCTTCTGTTTTGAATTCGCAAATATTGTTTGCGCGCGCACACGCCGAGAAGGTTGTGGATTTTGTTAGGTTGTTAGGCTTATTGGTTTGATTTGTGGGGATAATAGCCAAATTATTTGACCAGTGTGACCTATTTGCCTAAATTAAGTTCCAACTCCAAAGTTTGAGCCAAGCCATAGAGTTAAATATCAGAACACTACATACATCTGTGACTGGACGCTAATTAAGTTAATTAATGTTAGCTATGTTTATGTGCCAAGCTGCAACATTGCTTCGCAGTCAAGCACGCGATTTATTTTTTTACATTTATTATTAATAATAATATTAAATATTAATTTTAAAATATATTTAAATATAAAAATATTAATTTTAATCACAATAATATTTATTTATTTATTTATTAATAATAATAATAATAAACTTTTTTTTTTACATTTACTATGTTTATTATGTTACATATGGAATTCGCTTGGAAGCGCTGCATTAGTGATTTTAGATGTTTAGGTTGCTATAGAATTATTAAGCCTATTTATAACTCATACCACATCAGTTTTAATTTAAGTGGATATGTCTTAAAGCAGACGCTTTGGATAAAAGCGTCTGCTAAATGAATAAATGTAAATGTAAATGTAAATGTCTCATCTGAGTATACCTAGTAAGTTTTACTGTACAATTAAACACCATACATTTCTCTGCTTTAGTCTGTGCTAAACACTGGACAGACATATTTTTGTTCTGCTAGTCATTTTAACTAATCATTTGTAATCATTACTCTATACAAATTTGATATAAAGCACTGTACGTTTATAAATGGAAAGGGCAGTGGAGCAGGCCCGCAGGAGCTAAGGCTGAGTTAAGACGGTAATGTAGGTCACTCACAGGGAGAGTCCACAGAGTCTGCTAAATTCTTTACAGGAATGTCACCATATGTGAGATATGACATTTCAGTGTTTCAAGAATTTGTAAAATAGCCATAGTTTTTGCCAAAATACCAAAATCCATATTTCTGGATATGGTTTTACAGTAAATACAACAATAAATGCAAGGTTTTTTTTGCTTATGGTTATAAGGGCAGGGCAGGGGAAGCAAAATGTTTTTGAAGGTGTTCCAGCATTGTCAAAATGAAAGAAAGAGCGGCTGTCCTCAGTTTGACTGTGGATTGTTACTAACAAAACACATCACACAGGTGTCTTCCAACTTGCATGTCCTCACAATAAAATGTGGATACAAAAAATGGAATAATGCAGCGTGAATGGCTTGCAAAGTATCCATCAGAAAGCTCTCTTGTGTGTCAACTGCCTGGGGTGCAGTTACAGCCTGCAGATGTACACGAGAATGGGCCCATTAGCCTCCTGCAGTACAGCTGCCTCTCTGTTATTGCTGTGAACCCCCCCGAGGGCCCATTACAAATACAGCCAACCTCCTGTCATTGCCCGCTGTAAACTATTAGCACGAACAAATTATAGCACTTCTTTTATTGTTTTTTTATTTATTTTTGAGCGTTTTAGTTACTATGGCTTGTGGCTTATTGTACCTTTAGAGTGGTGAAACGTGCAAAACTATATTAGTTAAATGCTTCCTTCTCCAGCTTTCCTCCCTCTCTTTTTTTCTGCATGTGCCAATTTTGCAATCAGTGTTGTTGCCAGGTTTCAAAAAATTGACGGTGCGCCTTTAAGAGAGGCTTCTGTGCCTGTAGGCTAAAGTTGATTTGGCAAAGTGGATTAGCAGTTATCCTGTGATATTACAGTCTAGTAAACACACACAAATTTATAGAGAGAAAGAAGAGGAGCTCTGATTTACCTTCCGCATTAAGGACAGCTCTGTCATTAATAAAGGCCTCATATCATGAAATAAAACAGTTTTTAATAAATAAATAGAACCGTGCCGTGAAAGGAAAGTTTGGAGCTATAGGATCTGTTGAAGCAAACTGACCTCCAGCACCAGACAAATACATCAACACATTACAACAATTGTGATCGCTTTCAAGATTACACGTAAACCATAGCTTTCTCTGAACACTCTTCAATGTAGCTGGGACGTTTATCAGGGTACAAATAATGTACACTATAATTCATATCAGTGGTGATTCATCTTTTTGATTACAGGCCCATATGTAAATGTTTCTGGTTATTCTGCAGTAATTTAAAAGCTGTTTATTTTTAAGCTTTTTTTTTTAACAAAAGCTAACAGTATATGAAAGTAATAAAATGAGTCCTATATTAATTAAAGTAATTAGTTAAAATAAATAAAAAATGTTTGTTTAGGAAACAATACCTGATAAAGGTCGTATGACTGCAATGCGAAAATTTGCAAATTTGCAAACCATAGCAGTGTACAGGATATATTTTGTTGTTATTATTCTTTAATCACAAAAAGTAATTTTTGAGCTGTTTTTAATATAATATAATCAATTTATATCATAATATAATAAAGAAAATAAATATAAATTATATAGTTTCCATTATATAAATTTAGTAGTTTACACCTTTTTTATTTATTTTATTTATGTATTCTCTTTTTTTATGTATAAATTTAGTTAGCAATATTAATAAATATTAATAATTTTAAGCATGTCTATTTTTTGGGGGGGGGGGGGAATCTTCACGATCCAATTTGATCCGATTCCGATTTGGGGAGTCACAATCTGATTCCAAAATGATTCTTGATCTACAGTTTCTATGCTTTTTGTTTTTTAATCAAAAAGCATAGGAACAAACAAACTCACAAACGTGGTTTAGCTCACACCCAGATTAGGCCTTAGTTAAATGAAGATATTTAAGCAACTTTTACAAAATGCGTTTACATTACAGATGTGCATCTTGACACAGAACAATGACACGCAAGATATTTTCAGTTGAGACATTTTAGTCTGGGGCTAACTTAATCCAGAGAATATCACATTCTCAGTTCTCAATATTACTGCACATGGCTACATTTTCATATACATTTTAAATCAAATTTACTTGTTTATCATTTTATAAGCAGGCTATGTTTAAAATAAGTGCTCTTTGAGTATCTGAAAGGTTGCAGAGAATAGTTATGGGTTTGTTTATTACTGATAAAATCATAGACAGTGGTGGCTTTACCAGGCTGCATTCAGACTGATGCACAGATCTCTTGCCATATATCAGATGTTGTGCAGTAAATCCTGGCGTGTCTCCAGGGCGCACACGTGCCATATGCGGGGGGAGAATTATTATTTTTTAATTAAGGTTTAATCTTTAGTCTTATTTATATGTAGTATTTTATCTTAGTAAACTAAGCAAAATTACCAAAGCACCTTGCTAATGTTTATTTTGTTTTATTTCAGTTTTTGTTAACACTAATTTATATCTTGTATATCCAGGTTTTCCAAAGATGTGGGAACTGTTACTAAAACAACAAACAAATTTAAATAATAAAAATATTTATAAAAAAAAAAAAATTTTTTATTCATTTTTGTCTTATTTTAAATCATCCTTCTGCCCCTTGTGCATAATATTATAATCATGACAAGAAGATGAAACATCATTTAGGTTACTGTCATCTTCTTACCATTATCATGCGCTGGCTGCTTAATCCTCTTGTCTATGTATTTCTCTGTGTATTTTTAAAAACATGGGTTTGCGATCTTTGCACTTTGGCCTTCTCTCATTTCTGTCCTGAAGATGCATTAGCACTATGCCAGCAGGATAACTGCTAGTTAAGCGATTTGGAGGTGCAGCACACCAGCTGCGTATGTGCGACGTAGCAGCATGCGTTAATTCTCTGGGGTGCATTAAGCAGCGGATCAAATGGTGTGACCTTCAAAAACAGGAAACGGTCTGTCAGTGCACACACACAGATGACTCAGACTCCAGCCTAATGAAGCTTCCCAATTAAACATAACAAGGGAGAGAATAGGCCCAAGCAGCATTCAGTGTTAATGTGACAGTAGTGCAGCAGTGGTCCATTTATAACACCTTTTTAATTGCACTCCAGAAATAGCAGGTGCTTTTTTTGCAGTGGGTAAAGACAAAATGTTAAAGTGTGCGTGATGTGTGGTTTTGTTTGTGTCTGGATTGCAGGCCTAAGACCATGAGTGATCATCAGGATCAGGCTGAAGATGTCGGGCTCCTAGCGCCTCATGATCAGTCAGAGCCCTCGAAGGATGATGACATGCACTTCAGGCAAGTTGTGGCTTGACTGTTAAAGTAGACTCAACTTCGCCTATATATAATCTGGTTTTAAATAAAAGTGTTTTAGTGGTTAATGCTGGTGGGTGGCTTCCTGTGGTTTTAGTCAGAAGGTTTTTGTGCGTGGAGTTTACATGTTTTTCCTTTGAAGCTGTGGGTTTTCCTCACAGTCATAAGATATTTAATTAGGCCACAGTGTCACTATTATTTTTTTTTGTGATAAATTACAGACTGTTTATGTATAATGCATACAAAATTCATGACATTATTTTTTGTGCAATCACTCACTTAATCAGCTGTCCTTTTTAAAAACGTAAATGTTTTATTCAAACTTTTTCTAGGCAGCATTTATATTAGTTTCAAATTAAATGTCTATGCCTTTAAGCATAAGCCTTTTTAGAAAAGAATTTTAGAAGAACAAACAAAAAAAATCCTCATGTGACACTAAAAGGTGACTTTTTCAGGTTTTAAGTGCTATAATCAGGTCCCCAGTGCATCTACTAACCAATGAAACATGAAAAAGAGTAATCCAGTAACTTTTTATTAGGAAGAATTTTTCTCCATGTGTCTGAAAAAACAAGCCCCTCTGATATCACTCCCCCTTGTGACATTGCAAAGGGATCTCATTATAATAATACCCCCTTAATCTGTAAGTTTCTAGCTGCTGCATCATCATTTTGATTTCACAAGCAACAAAGACGTCCATAGACACATATATTACGTTATGTAAAAAGGGTCATAATTTGTCTACTTTAAAGGAATAGTTGAGCAATCCTGAATTTTTATTCACCTGCCCGCCATCCAAGTTTTTTTTTTAGGGACAGATGTAAATAAATTTAGCATCATGTCACCTTCTCACCAATGGATCCTCTATAGTAAACGGGTGTCGGCAGAGAGTTCAGATGCCTGATAAAAACATTACGATTCCACAAGTCATGCACACAATTCCATCAGTTTATCAGTTAGCATCGTATAATGTAAAAAGTTGCATGTTTGTAATAAACAAATCCTTCATAGGTCATCCAGTGCCACATGCACTTTTACACGCTGTTTGGACTGAAATGTGTGTTGGGAGTGTGTGTACACAACCACCCTACAATGATAAAGATCCACCAGTAGTTTTCTTTTAATTTCATAAAAATAAGTTGCCCCTTCTGAAATCAAGCCATTCTCAAATGCATGTCGGTGTGGCGTCACACAGACAGAGGCCACTCCCACAATAGTTGATTGACAGCAGCGTGTCACACAGACTGAACTGGTGTCTTACTTCAGACCCTACAAGCAGGACTCCTAAGAGATTGAGGTGTTTTGTTGTTGAATGTATTAATGAACATAGCAGTAGTGATTTACTCCTGACATCTGAGTGACTAAAGATGCAGAGGAGTAACGTTACATTTGGTTCTGAAGGGAAACACACCCTTGATCAACAGAAATGCGTTCATGTTCGCGAGAATCATTCTTGATCCAGCCTCACCTAAAGAAGCAGTGAGTATAATGTCGTTTAATGAATCTTTGCAAATGGCCTTTCCTAATAATGTGCTAAAAGTTTCGAGAGCGCCTTGGAAAAGAGGGGCGGGGTCAGCGGAGCTCGTGAAGATTTAAAGGGGAAGTACACAGAACTGAGTGATTTCTAAAGAGCTGTTTTTGACAGGGTAAAATGAGCGTTTTTACTCTATCTTTGAGAATTTACTATATTACAAACTTTCCATTGAGACCCTAAAGAATTACATAAGCTTGTGGGAAATTGGCATGAGTCCTCTATCCACGATATTGCTTTCTCCAGTGACAGTGAAAAGTCATCTTGTCTTAATAAGGAGTGAAATATACACACATCAAGCACTGTTTACTTGTGAAAACAGTCAAAAACAGTTCTAAACATATATGTCAGTAGATTTTGAGTAAGAGGACAATGGGGATGGACTTTTTCACTTGAGAGCCAACCATTTAAAGGGATACACCACCCCAATATGAAAATACCACCATACCTGTAAAAGATAAACTAAGAAGCTTATGACTGTACCAATGACTGGCGTACAATGTGCACTTTCAAGTTTGAGAAAACATTATGACGAGGACGAGTGACGAGGAAATGACACAAACATTATGAGTTTATTCACAGGCCAAACTAACCTTTTATGAGTTAGTGTAAGTGATTAAAGACACATTTTTCATTTTGGGGAGAAGTAACCCTTCTATTGAATTTGTATTGAATGTTTTAAGAGTTTTATTTTGGGACCGACACTAACTCACACTATGGCAGATTCCATGTGCAGTGTGCTTCTTATATAAGCCTGTTCTGTGACAGAGTGTAATTGTAGGAATGTGTCCAGATGGGGTTTAGCTGAGCACTATATCATGTGCTCGCACAGTCATCCGTTCTGTTCAGAAAGCTGACATCCACGGGGCAGAATGACTGAACAGCTCAGTATCACAAAGGCTGTATTGTGTTTCCTCTGTAAAAATCCAAGTTTGATGATCTTTGTCCCCTTTTACTTGCTTTAGATGAATTATTGACCATACACGGCCACAGGGACATATTCCCTTTCTGGCTCTAGATGCATTTTGGCTGTTTATCAGCCTGCCTATGCAGAACCTCAGCCAAGGGCATACAGACACCCTGCCAATCTGGTAACTCTCCACCTCCGCAGGCAGGGCAAGATGAGCCTGCTACTGTGACACGCAGCAGTCACCATACGCCAGAGCCCAGCATAATAAGAGCGTGTGACTCATGTCTGGATAGAACAAAACACGCAGTAGCAGCTGTAATGTCCCTCTATTTATATATTTCGTCATTTTTATGTTATGTTACCCATTTTTATGTTACCCTGCTTAAATAATAAAAAGAAAAACTTGAATGTAAAAGTAGTTTGCAGCTGCTGAATGAATGGTTATTAGTTTGAGACTACATTTGACTGGAACTCATGCTCACCAATGGATCCTCTGTAGTGAATGGGTGCCATCAGAATGAGAATAGCTGATAAAAACATCACAGTAATCCACATGACTCCAGTCCATCAGTTAACTTTTTGTGAAGAGAAAAGCTGTGTGTTCATAATCTAGTTGCTTACAAGCTGAACAAATATACTTTCGATGTGAAAGTAGAAAAACAGGTAATGGTCTTTTTCACTGGAAAAAGCGTTATTGATTTATGGACTCATATTGTGGCCATGGTTTGAAGTTGAAACACCTTAATAATGGAGTTGTTTATTACAAGCATGCAGTTTGTCATTTTACAAGACATTAGTTGATAGACTGGAGTCACACTGATTTGTGGGTTATTTATGTTATTTTTGACTTTCATTGTGACGGCACCCATTCACTGCAGGGGATTCTTACCCATCCCACTCTAAATCGGTTTGGATGAAGAAACAAACTCATTTGCATAATGGATGGCCTTAGTAAGCTATGCATTTTTGTTATGAGATTCCTTTGCTTCTAGTACTATTAGAGCTACAAAATATGCTGGGATACTGAACATTTTTGAGTATGAAAAATATGGCCCTGAAAAAACTATAACTGTTATAAATATTTATAGTCCTCGTAAGCCTCCTTTGCTTCTGCTCAAACTTTGAAATAAGTTTGTACGATTATATTAAAGTAATATGGAGTTCACTACCACTATATCTCAATTTGCATTTTTAAATATTCTTAAAGGGATAGATAGATAGGTGGCCTTACTCAGCCCAGTCTCAAGGTATTTATTCGTGGCAGGGTCACGTTTATTTCATTATATTCGTAAATCCAGCATGAATGGACGCATCCAATGGAATCTTAGTTTAAAAAACAAGCTGGACTTACCAAAAAATGAAATAAACGTGTCCCTGCCACGAAAAAATAGATTAAATGAAATTTTGTGATTTAGTCAGGAACTGCCGTGAGACTGTGTTGTAAATACTATGTACTTACATTTAAAATACTAATTTGATGCAGTGCACTTATTACATGTTTTACATTGTATCTATATTTTTAAAAAGTACCTATAAGTAGTTATATCTGCAATCAATTTTTGTTATTAACTTTATAATGAACAATCTCTTGCATCTAAACCCACCTCTCTCGCAACAAACCTGTCCCTAACCTTACCCACATCCCACCTCAATAGCAGCACAAGTGTTTGGCAATTCAATATAAACACAACAAGTAAATTATACTTGTTTTTTTAGTGTATAGTTAAGGCAACTTAATAAAGTGTGGCCTTATTTTCCTACAATTATGTTGCTCCACATCAGTATGACTTCTTAAGAACAAAAGCAGAAGATGTCTTGAAGAATACATGAACAGTTCTCAACATATCTTCTTTTACGTTCCACAGAAGAAATAAAGTCATACAGTTCTCAAGAATTTTCTTTTTTGGGTGAATAACCAGGATGTTCATATATGGTAAGTGTAATAAGATTGTTCTGTCAAAGGCAAGAAGTTAAGACGAGGGGGAAAGCACATTTAGTTTGTATCTGATGTTTTTCTATTTATTTCTCAACCAAGGCAAAAGATGGTGCATAAAAAAACTACAATTTTAACAGGCCTATGACTTGCAATACACACTGTATGCAGGCAGTTCCTATTTTCTGCACACCATACTCTTAAGTGGGTAGAATGCCATTCTGAACATGGCTGTGACAAACTCACCACACAGGAAGCCACATCATGCTGCTTCACACAGTATATTGTGTTTCACATACTTCTGAGATACTGCTCCTGATTTCTGTTTGTTTTTATCATTTGATTAAAGCATGAAAATGTTAGCAACTCAGAATCATCTATAATAGACTTTTATTTGCGTACAGCAGCACAGTGCAGCAGAAACAGTATAGCGGACATAATATTATCTTCTCGGGAACAATGATGTGTGAAAAGATGTTTGTGTTCTTGAGTGTGGGGGTAGCGGTGTTCCCTGTTATGTTGAATGATGGTAAAAGCATAACAGATGCATTTGTCCTGTCAGCAGCAGTACAGTGAGACGGAGGAAGATGTGCGTTTGTGCCAGAGGACTCTCTGCTGCACTCTTGGCCACGTGCCTGTGTTCCCACAGCTCTTTCTCTTAAGGGCCGTACAATAAAGAGGGTTAGTGGCCAGAATGACTGATCATTTTGTAATCTAATTTCTGAAAGCCTCTGATGTCATTAGTTGTCATTATTTCATTCTGGTCCGTCGTTTAAGTTGACATCAGGACGTTCCCATGGCAGAGTAGTTTTAAAGGTAAAGTACATCAGATGTCCCACTCTGTTAGCTACTGGACAGACACTCGTACTCCTAACTGAAGCCTATTCAATCGCGCAGTGAAACTGCAGAGGCCATTGGTCGCTTTTAGTGGTTTAGATTAAACCAATCGGCAGAGCGCCATGTTAGAGCGACCAATGGGCGTCACTCCCGTCGAAGCCCGCCGGAATGGGCGGGGCCAGCATGTACATGTGGTGACGCCTTCGCCGGAAAAGTTAGATGCATATGCTCGCGTTCGCCCCTCCCCCGCTGCTCCTTATGCGCTCGCTCGTTCACTCTCTCACGCTCTCACTCCTTTTCCTCGTAAGACGAAAGCGGTGTTTCACGTTGAGATTGAGCATGTGTGAGTGCGTTATGCAGACATAATTCGCCACCTCAGTGTGTGTTGCATATAGGGTCAGTGCACCTCTCTTTGCGAGCTGCGCTGTCCTCATAACGCTCTGGACGTGCACTACCCCGTTCGCTTGTTTTCATATCTTTCACAAAGTTCGGAGTATGAGAACACGGGCCTTTGCTGCATTTGCTCGCGCTCTCCCCTCCCCCGCTGCTCCTAATGCGTTCACTCTCTCACGCTTTCACTTCTTTATAATGTGGTCTTATTAGTTATGTGGTCTTTGCATGCCACAAATAAAGTCATTTCACTTTACTTAAAGCAAACAAAGACCAAAGTTATAATGTTATATGTTTAACTGTACATTTGCTCAATTACACACTATACAGACTGTATGCAGTTCCATAACATGGTAAGTACATACAATGGCTAAAACTAAGTACCTAATTACGTAATTACTCTATATTATGATATATAATGTGATATATCTATATTATATCTTAAAATAAAGTGTTACCTCGTATGGTTATTTTGATGGTAACCTTTAGACAACACTTTGATAAGTTACTTTGCAGGTACACCTAGTAGTCATTGGAGTATTAGTAGTGTTTAGTATCACTTTATTTTGATGGTTCCCCAACATACATTCTATGCATATTATTATTATTACTACTACGTCATATACCAAACTTTAACCTTAACCTAAAGCTACTAACACACTAATAAGAGTTATAGAGCTTATAGTCAGTGACCAAGGGGACCATCAAAATCAAATTGGGAAGTATTACGACTGATCTTAACACTAACCTCACAGCAAACAAAAAATATGGTATTCTTCATAATCATACTCTTAAAAGTTATAACCACAAATGTATAAGTAATTATAATGCCTTAAGAGTACCCTTATAATGTATTAAACAGGCTTCATAGGAAAGTGTTACCAATATTTGTAATAAAAATAAGTTTGTACAAAAATCAATTTCACGTGTTCCGTGAATGTCTTGAGCTCTTCTCTGGAAACGTTATTAGCGTCAGAGTCGTAAGCTTTATGTTATGGGACGAGCCTCTGCCTCGGGCCTGAGCATGAGTGTATTTGGAGGGCTGGGGATCATCGGCTCTGTCATGAACTCACCCTGAGGTTAACAAGGCTGCTTTTGAGCTTACCAAAATAAATTCCAAATTTTGTAGTTCACTTTATGTGCTTTTACCATAACATTTTCATTTAAACTGCATCACGTTGGATATACAGGTTAATATTTTCAGATCCTCTTACATAAATCTTTCTGTATCACAGGGTGCATCTAATAGATGACCTGTCATATGAGGACGTCAAGAAATGCTACCGTGGATCTGTAAGTACCAGATGATCGTTTTGTTTAACCTATAAATACAGTGACCCAACAAACGGTTAAACACTTATTTTAATACATTTCCTATAAGATGAAATATTTTACCATATCCTTAGGTTCTGTTTCATGGCAAAAACCAAGAAAGAAGAACTGTACAGCATTCTGTTAATATTAATGTTAAGTAACTGGAGAAGGAAGTGTTTTGCCCCCAAATGGTGTTTAGTACTGCATCTACCAGCAGGGGTTAATGAGACCATGCTAACTAACTAAACCTTGACCTCTGGTCATAAACACCAACAAAATATTATCATATAATTGGACAAAGTCGAGTGTCTTGAATGAGATCTGAAAAAAACCAAAACCTCTTTATACAAACAGTGCTGTTTTGTGAGCAGTAAACATCTCTTTAGTTGGCTTGAGGTGGAAAAGACACAACAAGAGCATTATTTTTATTGTTTTTAGCCATCTTGTAATTTGTAGTGGATATACAAAGTTACTTCCCCACAAGCTCATGAGTCTTAGCACTCAACACACGAATCACACACATTAACCCTCTGGGGTCTGAGGTGATTTTGGGGCACTTGAGATGTTTGGACAGGCTCTGATATTTGTGCTTTTATCAGCTTCTTATAACATATTATTGACCAACATGTATTTTTCTTGTAATCAGCACAAATTGTTCTACAACAATACGTGACAAAGATGAATGTACATGTTTGCATTTTAAAGAAAATATATATTATGCGTGGTTAGTAAGTTTTGGGAAAATAAAAGTAGCTAAAAGTAGTATCGGTGTATGAACATATTCCAGTAACATTTGACAAGCAGAAAATAGAACACTGAACTAATTTATACAATTAAAATCTTAATCTTCGCAAAAGATCTTGTTTCATATTTCCTAAGGAATAAATGCCACTTGGTTTAATATCTTGTCTTTCTTACATTTTTTAGTTCTGATTTCAGTGCCCAAATACTTTTTGGATCTCTGTACAATGGTTTTGATGCTTGTCTTAGACTAATTTGGTTGATTTTAAAGTAGATTGTATTACCCCAGCTTTGCTACTCTGGAAGTGTGAGTAGGGCTGGGTATCGACGTCAATACTTTTTAGGTACCAACCGAATTGCCTCGATACAACTGATTACTATTGTTCAGTAGAGGGTACAATAGGCTACTACAAAAATGATCAAAACAGTATTTCTTCAGGGTTTTAAAATTTTCCCTTTCCCTTTATTTTCCAACAATAAAATGAAATCATCATTTATTAAAAGACAAATGTTTTATGCCTAAAAAAATGTAAATACGCAACATTTTCAGAGGGGAAAGATTATAAGGCTGTTAATAATAATGCACTAGTGAAAAGGTAGCATAACAGATGTGTAAACTGAAAACTAATTGAACTTTATTAAATCTAATTTGCACTCATTTAATTTGGATATTTTTTTCAGTACCAATTTTTTTTTTTTGAGATAATGCCATTTTGTTAAAACCGATAAAGGTATCGTTCAGAAACCGGTATCAGTATACATTTTCTAAAGGATACCCAGCCCTAAGTGTCAGTAAAGTCTAAAATGACAGATATTGCCACACTGCCCCTCCAGGCCCCTATCTTATAGAATTAAGACATATTGCTTTTATTACAGCTTATGAACAGACAGTGTAGTTATACAAGCAGGGTTAAAAATTGGACTGGATCAGCCAATCTACATAATGAACATCCATCATACTAATGATCTGTTGTGCCTCAGTGTGCTCTGAAACGCTCTAAGCTGCAGGAAGCAATAGTGAGAGAGTGCTGGTGAAGATAAATGTGCTAGAAACAAGCCCACAAGTTTTTCCGTCAAGGTGCAGTGGGTGTATCTATTGCGTGTCTGTGACGGGGCAGTGAAGGGAGAGAGAGAGAGAGAGAGAGAGAGAGAGACGATTCTGAAGTAAGAAGAAACGCTGTGTTAGCTCACAGTAAGAGAACGAAGCTAAGTTGGCTTTTGAGTCCCGGGACAGTGGAGAGGCACGGGGTATCTGCGAGGCTGCCTCTCGTCTAGTGTGGAGTGTTTGTGTCGTGTCAGCATGCTCAGCTTGGTGCAGAGCTCACATCCCTTACGAGAAAAAGCCAGGCTGCAGAAGAGCTGTGCGAAGCAGCTGATTTCTCTTTCCTCTACTTCCTCACAGACCGTAAGCAAGTACAATGCGCAGTATCACAAGCTTTTCCAGAGCGTTCCCAAAGAGGAGCTCCTAATGAAAGGTGAGTTTCTTATCAATCTGCTTCCACTGCAACCTGTCTTACGTATTAGTTTGCTGCATCTTGCCGCTCCTTGTGAAGGCACCTTGTGGAATGATCAAATTATTCTTTTGATAATGCTGCTCTAGCTTCCTTGAATAACATATCGCTGTTGTTTTAAAGTAGACTCATTTCATTTATATTATATTATATTATATTATATTATATTATATTATATTATATTATATTATATTATATTAACAATTTACAAGCATAATTATTGTATGTAATACATTTAACGCTATGTAATACCTATGTTTTGACAACAAAAGGTTTTGCATAAAGCATGATTATATTAGATTATATTAGATTATATTATATTGGTAACACTTTACAATAAGGTGTCATTTCTCAGCATTAGTTAATGTATTAACTAACATGAACAAATAATTAACTGTGCATTCATAACACTATTTCTTAATCTTTGTTAATGTTAGTTAATGAAAATACAGGCGTTCATTGTTAGTTCATGTTAGCTCACAGTGCATTAACTAATGTTAACAAACACCAATTTTTTTTTTAATAAATGCTCTAATGCATTAGCAAATGCTGAAATTAACAGTAACTAAGTTTAATAAATTCTGTGGAAGTGTTGTTCATAGTTCGTGTTAAGTATAATGTTAACTACTGAACCTTATTGTAAAGTGTTACTGTTATGTTATATTATATATCAGTTGTTCACGTGGTCAGTGTCACTGATTTGACATGGATATCAAGATGCTTTGGGTTTGTTCAAGTGAAACAAGTCTTCAGAATTTGATGCTGTTCAGTATCAGCTTGCATGACTTGCAGATATCTTGTATAAGTGCACTTCTGACCTGTCCTTTAGTTTACTCCTGCGCCCTGCTGCGAGACATCCTGCTGCAAGGCCGACTCTACATTTCTAGAAACTGGCTGTGTTTCTATGCCAACCTGTTTGGTAAAGACATCAAGGTGAGCGTCACATATATGCTGATGATTATTGCTAGAAAGTTCATGCCCAAGAAATAGGTGCCATTTGTGTTAGAATATTTTTTAACATTTAATTTCGAAAACTGAATGTCACATTAAATTATATTTTCAGACAGTACCTAAGTACTAAGGCCTGTACTGTATATATATAACTGAGCACATTGTCAAAGTAGTTTCAGTGTACTTTCTAATAAGTCACTATATTGCTGTGTAATTGAAATATATCATTATACAATATATAATCAAAACAATGATTACAAAACCTATGTAAAGTTTAATATTTTTAATACAAATATTGTATACATACTGTTACATACTGTAAAAATAACCTATGTCTGTTACATGCAAAATATTGTGGAGATCAGTGGCAAAAAGTCTGAATGATTCAAAAAACAACACAAAACAGGCTGTTTATTGTTAATAAGGCAGTACAATAGAACTGATTAATAAATTGGTAAGGAATGATCACAGAATGACTGGTGTTTTGTGTCTTTTGGCCGTGCGCCACGTTGCAGTTTGTTGTGCTGAATTAAGCCCAACGTTATATCGCTCCTTTGTGCACCGCGTTATTTAGTAATTAGATTTAGCTGGTCCAGTTTCCTTCCTTGAGAGGGAAAATGTTGTGTGCAAGAATGTGTAAGTTAAGATGGACTTTGAAACAAGGAACTTTTTCCTTTTTTTCTGCCACTTTCCCTTGCCTCTCAGGTGGCCATTCCTGTTGCCTCTGTGCGGTTGGTGAAGAAACATAAGACAGCAGGTCTGGTTCCTAATGGCTTGGCCATCACCACGGACAGCAGTCAGAAGGTGCGTTTCCACTGGGTTCCAGGTCATCGACTGGCAGATTGAAATACAAAGCTTAGTCAGCATGTGCTGTGGCGCTGCTGCAAAACAGTGAAAATGCAAATAGATGCAACACTGAGATGAATCTTCAGTCTTCAGTCAGCATATCTCACAACTGTCAGCCTCTATACCTTTTTGTTTAGTTAATTCTTGTCAGCGAAGTAAGAGAGGTTTGGAAAGGAAGACCATTATTCAGTAGTCTGGCAACTGGCCAGTGCAGTGTATTGATTTGTTATCAGATATTACGGTCTTTATGAATTATTATTTGGAGATTGTGCTTTCACAGCTCAGTAAACTTAATAGAGATCAAATCTGATGTCTCTTTATGTTTCTTCTAAACTTTCTTTTGACTGAAATGAACATAGCTCAGATAATTAGGTCTTTTAGGATTCTAATGAGAAGCATTTGAGACCGTACTGAAATCTTTTGAGAGGATTTTTGTTCACTCTATAGCATCTTGGCAAATCTGTGCACAGTTTGTGTATTGTTTAATATCCCTAGTCCTGCAACTCTAGAAAAAGTTTAAAAATGTACCATTTTTAGAGGACAAACTCAATAAAGGAAAATGGACACAAATAAGGTATTTACTGTAGAAAGAGTATACAACTGTAAATATGGATAACATAGCTCAGATAATTTAATCTTGAAAGTATTTGATTAGAAATGTTAGAATTCATTTTGAGGTCTTGTGATTGCAGACTATCTTTTTCTCTTAATCTTATAAATCTAAAGAGGAAATTCACTGACATTTCATACGTCATTTTTCTTTCCGTTGGTTGTGTTAGTGGACTTAGCATTAAATTATTTTCAGTTAAGGCTTCAGTTAGTTCATATTACTGAAGAACAGATGAAAGCAGTCGTTTGATGATTAATGCCCGTGAATAGATTACTTTAAGGCAGTAAATCAATTCCTGTACAATGAAAGCAGAACAAACGGACATTGTGAGAAGTGAATATAGCTGCTGGTGAATGGTGTCAATTCTTTTATGCAGGTATATAAACAGCCTATATACAGGTCCTTTTCAAACAATTAGCATATTGTGATAAAGTTCATTATTTTCTGTAATGTACTGATAAACATTA
>JAUYWG010000040.1:24501459-24516597 GCA_034779775.1 Enteromius afrohamiltoni
TACAAATGAGACACATGGGCAAGGAGACACAATGAAAACAAAACACAAAAAGACACATGGAACGCCGGGGCGTGACAACCATAAAGTTATATTAGAAATAAAATAACATTTAAAACCAAATACAATACAATCCCAAGCAACATTACAATGTGTACTATTGTGTGTGCTAATTATTCAGTAACAAGAAACTTATGTACAGGCCACATATTTACACATTTGAATGTTTGTCATCTTAATATCTATCATTGCACCAGTCCATGATCCAAAAGTAATTTCACAACAATAAGTCCTTAATTCTCTCAGTGCTTCATACAAATAACCTAAAATGAAATTTGCGCATCTATTACACTTTGTTACAGTCTTACATTCTCAGAGAGTTGTTCATAACTAACATTGTATAGCCAAAATGTAGAAATTAAACTTATGTTTTACTATGGTTCATCATCTGACTGTTATATATTGCTGCTCTGCTATGATCAACTATACAAAGGAGGTCATCAAATGTCTTCCTCTGAGAGGATACCTACAAGATTTATACACCAATGTGCTGAAATAAAACAATACCAACAGTAAGCAGCAGAGGACAGTGTCAGACCATTGAAAACACAGGATTCAATAAGAGCACACAAAAAGCATATCAGCATAATGTTTGTTTTCCGTCTTATTAAAAATGTGCAGGTAAAAGGCGTAGGAGGATTTTCTACACCAAATTAAAACAAAATGGAATCTATTATAATTCCGTTTCTTTCATGTAATATATTTCTTCTCGCCAGTTAACATCAGATAAGATGTAGATGTAGTTAAGATAGATGTAATTTTACCTCAAATTTTGATATTGTTATATTACCATGTTACAATTAAACAGCTTATGATTGATAAATGTAAGCTTGTAGGTTAGCCTAAAGGACATCATGTGAACATCCAGGAACAAATGCAGTGTTTTTGCCTTTAGGTCATGTGCCTCATGAACAATTAAAACTGCCTCACAGGTCTCCAAATGGAGTAATATTTTCAATGTGAATATAATATTTTTAATGTAAATAAAACTCTTTCAATTTTCAATGACCTGTACTAGCTTCGTGGCACGTTTCATTCCCCTTTTCACAAACATACACTATGGTTATGCTATGGATGTTGTGTTATGTGTTTTTTGCTCACACTTTAATTTTTCTTTATTGTGTTTTGTTGTGTCTCATTGTAGTATTTCTCTAATAAGCTTCTGTAATCTAGACAATCTTCGCAATAAGGCTTATGAAATATTCTAAAGCCACATTTCAAAATCAGCTTTCACTTTCTACATAAACGGCCAAAATCAAAACAAATAAACAAAGAAATACTGTTACCTTAGCTTTTGTTGTACAGACAAATACAATAGAAACATCATTAAAACAGTTTCCTAATGTAAGCTATTCATCTCATTCTGGCTTTTTAGGCATAATAAATTTGCACATAGCAAACTGCTTTTATTTACTGGAAATGAGAAATGAAACTGAGAGTCCCAAACCCAGTATCTCATCTGTCCTGTATCACTGCACATCTGCCAGTGTTACCTGCAGATCCCAGTCAAGACTCAAATCAAATGAATCAGTTATTTATCATGCACGGACACACTTTAATATCTTATACACTCAGGATTCCTTTGATACACATTAAACATTCAGTGTTTCTTTATAATGCAATTGAGGGCATCTGAGTACAAATGTGCAAAGGATTCTTTTTAAAACAGATAAATAGAAAGACAACTAAAGAGAGGCAGGGGAGAAGAGGAGACGTGCATCCCTGAATGCATCCATGAAAAATTGAATTGGAGGGCAAGAAATTGTGCTTCGTGACCTCCACAAGGGCTGGTGAATAATTGAAAACTCTGATAAAGCTGATCCTGTGGATCAAAATGATCATGTTATCAAGACCTTTTTATGTGATATGACACCACTGAGAGAAATTCATTTATAATGACACATACAGTAACAGTGATACAGGTAATAAAATATGCCACTATTATGGGTTATGAAAGGTTTATATTTTGGTTTTGGAAGTCCCAAACAACAGACTGGAATGCATGCATAGTCAAAAAAGACTTTACATTTCTAATAATATGCATTTATTTTTACCTTATTTGTTCAACGACTCACAAACGATTTGTTCAACGATACATGTTAGACCAGTGAAAGGAAATCCACAATAGGAACACTTTAATCCATTTTTTTTCAAATATATTAGCAAAAAAATATTATTTTTATTATTCACTTTTTAAATAATTGGATATTTCTTCATTTTTAAAATGCATTGATTAAATAGTTTACAGTGCCTTATAAGTCAATATTGTTCTGTAGTGACTCATTGTAGCCTGTGCCCACCCATACTTCCTTTGACGCTACATTCATTTTGCGAGCAAAGTTAGAGATTCCCAGAGTTCAGATTCCCAAAAAAGTGGGAACCAATGAGAAACTAGTGATTATTAAATTACAAATTAACATGGAAAGTGCACATGAATAAGGTAAGAAACAAGTGTAAAAAGGTTGTTAACATTTTTCGCTGTTTATCAGGACAGCCCTGGGGAGCAATCAGAGCAGCCTTGCTTAATGTATACTGGGCACTTATGAGGTCTGTCTTTGATTATGGCTGCATAGCATATACTGTATGTCCTCAACAGAATCCAATATGAAGGTCTTAGACACACTACAAGCTCAGGTTCTGAGGATCTGCAGTGGATCTTTTAGAACATCCCCTATACCAGCAATGCAGGTGGAAATGGGTGAAATGCCACTAAGAATTAGAAGAATCCAACTGATGTTATCATACTGGGTTAACCTTAAAGGGCAATATGATAAAATATTTTAAATAATTGTTGGGAGCATGACAAGTCAAACTTCAGAAGCTTTGGTTGGATAGGTGATGCTAAAGCAGAGAGTTTAGAGCTACATCAGTTGCAGTACAGTCCTGTTGTTCCAATATCCCCTATTCAGCCATGGTTATACCCATTACCTTCTGTAAACTTGGGCATTCACTTGGAAATCAAAAAGAAACCCAAAGAGTTGACAGTGAAGAGCATAGTACAGAATTATTTAGAATTACATTTCCCAGGCCATACATACATATTCACTGATGGGTCAAAAGATCTAAAAATAAAGTGTGCTGCTTCAGCAGTGCACATCCCATCTGGCTGGCCCTGGAATAGATAAAAGAAAACCAAATTCATAATGCAGTTGTCAGGTAATACAGTCAGGTAAATCATTCAGGGGTGACCTCCTCAATGAAGTATACAGTACACTATTCCATCTAGAATTAGGAGAAATAATAATTCACTTTCTTTGGGTACAGGCACATGCTGGTGTTGAGGGTAATGAACAGGTTGACAAATTAGCCAAACAGATCTGCAAATCCCTGTGAGCAAGGCCGAGGTCAAGATTCTTATAAAGAATCATGCCAAATCAATCTGGCAGAAATACTGGGATCATAATGGAAAAGGTAGACATCTATATAGCATCCAAAAACAGGTGGACAAGGGAAGAATGGAAGGTAGGAGTAGGAAAGATGAGGGCATGATAACCCAATTAAGAATTGGTCATACAGGGCTTAACCATACACTCAAAATAATAGGTAAACATCACACAGGAAATTGTGACTACTGTAATCAGCCAGAAACAGTAGCATAAGCATGTTTTATTTCACTGCGGACAGTATGAGGAAGAAAGAAATAACCTTTTTCAGTCATTAAACACAGTGAAACATAGCAATTTTAGTCTTTCTGGCATCTTGGGAAAGACATTTGGTCACGTATACCATTTTGTTCTCAGGTTTCTCAAAATGACTGGCCTAGCCCAGAGGGTTTAATTAGTTTTTGTTTTTTTTTCATTTAGTTCAATATCTACCGGTTCCACACTCCAGCCCAGTTGGTGGTGGTAATGCTCTTACTTAAGTTGGTCGCTAACCGCCATAAAACCCTAAAGAAGAAGAAGAAGAAGGTTAAGCCCGCCTCCCAGAAGGCGGGTAGTAAGGTAGCTTGGCCAGACTAAGCTCCTATGAGCTTTATAGTTCTCATAGCTTTACTGTACATTTCCATTAGGCTTAAAGACATTTTCTTTAACCCAGTTACACAAGACAATGTGTAATTCAGTATACAGTTATAACACCTGTTGGGGAAAAAACAAAACAAACAAAACAAAATCCCCTTTTTGAAAAAGGTTTATATACATTAAAACAAACATGGTACACAAACCACATAGTCAGTATAGAAACCTAATTGCTTTTTATGCAGGAAAGCCTAGTTAAGGATCACACTCAGAAGTGGTAAACATGTCTAATAGCCCTGTGTCTACAGTACGGTTTGAGATAGCACTGCAGGTGAGAGTGTTGTGTTCAGATCACATGAACAAAAACTGTATTTATTACAACATGCTATTGGTGGGGTGACTTTGATATCCCATCAATCACAGCCTGGCCCCTCACTATAATAGCTCCCTAAGCTCATTGCATTGTTATAAATACTTGGCCAGACCAACCAGGCAATGCAATTACTGTGTTTAAGAGAGCCTATGGACAAGTAACAAATGCCCTTAGAACATAATTGCATTGCTAGGGGTTGCTTTCTGGTCAGGTCTGAAATTATGCTTCTTTGGATCGATTTCATTCAAACAGGAATCATTTGAATTAAGGTTGTGAGACTAGGAGACGGTTGCAGATAAAACAGATGAAAGATTCATTCATTTACTCTGGTTTGACTGTTGTTGTAGCTGACAGCAATGAATTTGACTTATTTTGTTACTACAGTTAACCTTTTGACTATCATGTACAGTACCACGACCAGACTGCTGCCATACCGAAAAAGTGAAATAACCCTCTAATTTATTGTACATGCTTGTTTTTTCTCCTGCCCGGAGAAATTATTGTGGGTTTTATTATTTATTATCTGCTGTATGTGTGTGTGCGGTTCATGTATACAGATTCTTGCCTCTTGTCTCTCTGCTAAGTCAAATATTACAAATCTAGGAGTAATACTTGATTCTTCTCTGGGCCTTGACTCAAATGTAAAGTCTTTATCTCGCTCATGCTTTTTTCATTTGAGGAAAATCTCTAAACTACTGTAATGCTTTTTTTTACCAGCTTGGACAAATCATCTCTTTCTCACCTTCAAGCCATACAAAATTCTCGTTCTAAGCGTGCTCACATTACTCCCGTTTATATTCTTTACACTGGCTTCCAATTGATTTTAGATTTCGTTTTATTCTTGTTTTAACATACAGAGCACTAAATGGCCAAGGCCCAGATTAATTGTCCAAGCTTTTTATAAAACACACTACTGCTTGTTGTCTTTGCTCACAGGCTCAGAGTGTGTTGTTTGTTCCCCGTACACGACTGAAGACGTAAGGCAACTAAGCCTTTCAGGCTGTGGCATCAAGGCTGTGGAACAGTTTACCACTACATTTACGTTTGGTTGACTCTGTGGAATCTTTTAAAAAGCAGTTCAAAACTTTTTTTGATTAAACAGGCCTTCTGTGAATGGTCATCTTTTTAAATTGGGCTACACTGCCATTGTTTGTATTATTTAATGTTTTATCTTTGTGTACAGTGCTTTGTGACTGTCTATGAAAAGCGCTTCACAAATAAACTTTACTTACTTACTTACTTATGTATACCCTAAGTCACCCATAATTACAAGATATGCAAAATCTTTGTACTTTGGGGATAGCTTTTGGTCCACATGAGGAAAGTTTTGTGTGAAGGTTAGGGTATAGAAACTATAGTTATAATAAGTTATGTACTAAATATAGTACAATAAAAAAACATTACATCAATGGAATCTCCCCGTAAAACTCAGAAACCCTCTAAGTGTGTGTGTGTGTGTGTGTGTGTGATAGAGAGACTTTGTGTTTTGTACTTATGAATATACATAGTTTAAAATGATATCACAATAAATATTAAGATCTAAGATTAAGAAAGATAAAGCTGTCTTTATTTATAGCAAGTAAACTAAAATAACCATTGTCTAACATTTTTTCTTAAGCAATTATTATAGACCATTTAGCTTTTGTTTATGGTTATTGTTTATTCTAAATTTGTAATTGGTGTAAAGTATTTTTTTTTCTGTATTGCTCATTCATTTTATATTTCCTCAGCAATTAGCCTAAAATCTATTTATTCTATTAAACCAGTTGTTTTTCATGGCATGTCTATGGTGGCCGAGAGAGCTCAATGCGCTGCAACTTAAAAAAACACATGCAAACAGAAAAAAACACAACACATTAAGAACACGTCTTTATCAATTTGACAACAAAGGCGCTACAAATTGGCAATGCAACCAAACACAGAAATGCGCTGCAAACACAGAAAAGTGCTGCAAATAGCATGGATCACAACGGAAATGTTTCAGGGAGACCTCAAAAGGGACAAACCCATCTGAGAATAACTCTAGCTAACATAGCATTAAAATAATGTTTTACAGTTACGTGTGTAACTCGTCAGAATAGTCTAATAATATCCAAAAGACTGTACGATCAGGTTTGCATGTGTTTTCTTCTGTTTGCATGTGTTTTCTTAAGTTGTTCTCTCGGCCCCTGTACATGTCTGTACAGGAGTAGAAGACTGAGGTTATTGTAAACAAAGCAAAAATTCTACAGCCGTATTCTTTCTGTTAATCCCACAAAACCATAATGCTCTGGAACATGTGAATGAATGGAGGCTCAATGTGACACCCACACAGTCAAAGCAGTCTTTCCAAAATAAATCTATGTGTCAAAACTTTGTGTCATGACCCTAAATGAGAAAATCTTTACAAATCTTGAAGACAAAATAGAGTATTGTATCAGTGTTTCAAGCTGTTCAATAATTAGGCCAATAATCCAACATTCACAATATTAATAATTTTGCAATATCTGAGCTTTCAGAAATCCTCCAACCCCCTAGCTCCACCTGTCTACATCAGCTCCAGGTATTTAATGCATGCTATTTGTTCAGCAGCAGCATGTATGTGGATTCACTGGCAGTAGTGAGTCTCTGTACTTACTCTGCAGCAACATAGCAAATCTACTCCACCAAGACCAAATAACATTGTTATTTTCACTATCGTTACCATATAGAATATTTCAGATATGTTTAATATCTTTAAAAACATTCATTTCAAAATTATGTCACAATCCCTTCAAGAAACGGTTGTTTTTTTGCTTCATAAATGTATTTCAGAGAGACACATTGGATGAGCAGCAGGGTTCTGGCCTCCCTCTTGAGGATTGGCAGCATTAGTGGAGAAGGGTTCTGACCCCTGGCTGAAAGAACGAGGGCACCACCTAACAGACGCACTTCAGGTGTTGGGAAACCCAGGGAGCTGAAGCAGCAGATGGGGAGGACATGACCTGAGACTGCTGGGACAGCTGGAAGCCTCACACCCCCTCTAGCCCACACACCTGTTATTTATTATGTTCAATGCATCACACTTGCCCTAAGGCCCACCTTAACACAGGCCTGAGCATCACTGAGACGCACCGTGAGCAAGCAGGGCATAGAATATTGCTGGAATAAAAGAATGATAAACAGCTATTGTTTGGGCTCTTGACACGGCTCATGTTGACTAAAATGATGCATTCATATGTGTATACGATACAGTGAATATGAATATGCCATTTAACATACAGCATGTATTTACATAGGACATTTAATAGGACAGCAAAAGAAATTAGAAAATGAGATGAGTTAGCATTGTTGTTACCGACTGTATGCATATACAATGCTCGGACGCGGTTGTCCTTAATTGCTTGGACTGGAGAGGGGCGTCACAGAAAAAAAGATGATTAGGAACACAAACAGCACTAACGAGTGGCTGAGGGAGCGTTAAATGAACCTCAGATTTCCCAGTGCTCTTCTACACCCTCCTTATAGTGATCATCTGTCTCCATTCTCAGAACAGGTTGTCAGAAAACTGAAATGGACACTGCTGCCTTCCAAGTGTAACAGCTTTTTATGTGATGATTGAATGTGAAAATACTCAAAAACTGGCTGGTAATGAAGTGACTGTGCAATGTAAACACTACTCCGGAGAGAAAGAGGTCATACAACATCTGGGGGCTGTTTCAGTAAGGAGGTTCAACCAACTCGGAGTTTAAACTTGAAGTCTGAGTTGACTTATCTTGACTTAAAAAACTTAAAACATTTAAATTATTTCAATATTTATGTATATTAAAAAAAAAAGTAATATAAAGCAATAAATAATGTAATGTGTGACGTTTATTCCCTTTTCACTTGAAAAAGTTTGGAACTGGCCATAATTTTGAAGTTATTTCAGATGAAATTGCATTGAATTACATACTGCATAGTTTCTACAACAAATTTGACAAAACAAGAATGCATATTAACCTAATGTTCAGTGGAAATGTTTAATGTAAGGTTCCCACTTTTACACACATTGATCAGTTTAAGATAATATTCCACAAATTGAGTTTTTAAAATATTTAAAAGTGCACTTGTTTGTCTGCCTTTTTTATTGATCAAGTGGTAGAGGTTGATATGAAATTTAGAATATAAAAATAGTTTTTAGAATGAGTAATAATCCCATTAATCTAGTTACAGTACATGTCCCTGTTGAAGATCAGTGAATTGAAGCTAATTATTTAGTTTTTGCAGTAATATCAAAGGTAAAACTCAAAACTATATTATTAAATCTAATTGTAATTTTCATGTAGGTGCAATCCAAACGGTAACGCTCAAACAAAAATAGCGTTTTGGAGAAAAGACAAAAAAATCCACTGGGTCTCAAAATCCTTGTCCGACGTAAAAAATTTAATTCTCTTCGAATTAATAAATCTTCACCTATGGGATCCTCCAAAAAAGGACAAGCCATTCTCGTAACTTTGTTCATTGTGTGACTGAAATGTGGGCATTGAATGACTAAGGCTAAGGTGAGAAATACCACTTCATCTTTAAAAAAGTGGTGGAGACCGACAGAAATTAAGAGTTTAGAGAATAAAACCAGCTCCTGACAAGATAGGTTCACAGAGTAAGTTACCACCGTAACTGACTCTGAGTAAAAGTTACGTCTCTTTCAGAAACAGGCTTGACGTTGTGCGGGGGAGGACTTTGTACATGTATCGACTACAGAGTTCTAAACAAAGTAACTGTACCTTTCAAATATCCTCTACCTCTTTTCCCTGCAGCCCTGGAGAAGTTAAGAGGAGCCAAGATCTTTACGAAAGCTGGATCTGCGTAGTGCTTACAATTTGGTGCAGATTCGACAAGGCATGGAAAACTGCCTTTATTAATACCACTGGGCACTATGAATACCATCAAGGAACTGCAAAGGTTTTTGGGATTCTCTAAGTTTTATTGTAGATTCATTGATAATTATAGCAGCCTGGCCAGCCCCCTCATCTCACAAGAGTAAACCAAAGACTCTCACTTGGAACTCTGAAGACTCTCAGGCTTTAAAAAAACTGAAATCTGCTTTTACCTAAGCACTTATTTTAACCCATCCAGATACTGAAAAGCCCTTCATAACTGAGGTGGATGCTTCCACGACTGGAGTCGGAGCAGTCTTCCAGCAGCAAGGGAATCCACCACAGCTAAAACCGTGTGCCTACTTCTCCAAGAAATTAATGCCGGCGGAGCGCAACTATGACATCAGGAATAGAGAACTTCTGGTGATCAAGTTGGCTCTCGAAGAGTGGATGCATTTGTTGGAGAGGTCAAAACATCCATTTCAGGTACTCACCGATCATAAGAATTTACAGCACTTACATGAAGCTAAAAGACTCAGTCCACGACAAGCTCTCTTCTTTACAAGGTTTCAGTTATCCATCTCCTATCGACCCAGACCCAAGAATGTCAGAGCAGACACTCTGTCCTGACTCCATGATGTCAAGGATGAACCTGAATCTAAATAGCCCATTCTACCCAAAGAGATGTTCCTCAGTCCCATTCAGTGGGTTACCCCTCCAGCTGCCGTTGATCCTGCTCCAGCTCCTCCGCCGGGCTGTCCTCGTAACCTGCGATTCGTTCCTGAGGAAGAACGCATACCCCTCATCCACACTTTGCACGTCACTAGGCACTGTGCATCCAGGAACCAACAGAACCCTCTCACTCCTAAAAGAGCAGTTTGGTGGCCCTGGATGGAGCAAGATGTGCAAAGGTACGTGTAGGGAATGTGCGATGTCGAAGACCCCTAAACACCTGCCATCTGGAAAACTTCTGCCACTTCCCAGACCTAATCGCACCTGATCACAACTAGGGGTCGAATTCATCACAGACCTGCCCACCTCCGGAGGAAACACTTGTGTGCTTGTAATTGTGGACCGATTCTCTAAATTCTGCCGTCTCATCTCTCTGAAAGGTCTGACTTCAGCATGGGAAACAGCTCAACTCCTCTTCTATCATGTATTAAGACCTTACGGATTACCTGAAGACATTGTCTCTGACCGAGGACCCTATTTCATTTCCCGGGTATGGCGGGCTTTCTTCCGGCTCCTAGGTGTGACCGTTATTCTCTCCTCTGGCTACCATTCGCAGGCTAACGGACGAACGGAACGGAAGATCCAGGAAGTGGGGCGGTTCCTCCGTACCTTTTCCCATGGCCACCAGAACACCTGGAACCAGTACCTGGGCTGGGCTGAGTATGCCCAAAACTCCCTTCGTCAAGCTACATAGGCAGAAGACCAACACAGATGCTCGTCGCTCTGAAACTCCAACGTATCAAGTCAAACAGAAAGTCTGGATATCAACTCGGGATATTCACCTACGCCTGCCCTGTAGGAAGCTAAGTCACAGGTTTGTTGGTCCCTTCACCATCATGGAGCAGATCAACCTGGTCACCTGATCATCTACAACTCCCACCTCACTACAGAATCCATTAAAACATTCCATGTTTCTCTACTCAAACCGTGTTAACACCCTCTTCTTGTCCCCACAGAGCCTGGTGAAGAAGAACCCCCTCCTCCCATGGTTGTTGACAAGGGAACTGTCTACAATGTCAAGGAAGTCCTGAATTCCAGACATCGTGGTGGTAAACTGGAATATCTTCTAGACTGGGAAGGTTATGGCCCAGAGCAGTGGTCTTGGGTTAAATAAACTCTCGATTTTACATTTTTTTCTTACCACGTTGTCCAATCCACTTCATTACAGACACAAACCTGCAATAATTAAATTACACAAATGTATCTAATCCCATTTTATTAACCAATGTCTTTGCTGCTGACCTTTGATGATCCAGTTCAACCACACTTACAAGCAAAAATGACTGTGCTTCATTGTTTTGTTTTTTTTCTTCTGTATTCTTTTACAGATGTCAGTTTACTTTTTCTTTAGCCAGAGGTTTATTTGTGACACTTTTGAAAGGGCTATAAATAGAACTTCTTATATTAAAAACAAACACTCAAGCTCTGCCCATATTTAAAAAGTAATGCAAAAGTAATGTAATGCATTACTTTCCATAAAAAGTAATGTAATTAGTTTCTTTTTTTAGGAAGTAACGCAATATTGTAATGCTTTACTTTTAAAAGTAACTTTCCCCGACACTGGTCATTAGGGATGTAACGGTATTGTAAATACCGTCGTTCTGCAATATCAATTTTTTCCCATAATACCGTGGTCGCATGACTCGATAAAATGATAGGTCTTCTGAGAAAAGTTTGCTTAAGTGAATGGAGCAAACGGGAGGTAGGGGGAACTACAATTCCCATTAGCCCAAGCATGCCCATCATTCTTTGCAGTCTGTTGTGACTATTCAGACCCCCTTGGCAACATTTTTCCCTAAAAGCGACACATCTAGAGACTTTTTGGACAAACCTTAATTAGTTTAGTTTTATTTTAGTATTACCGTACCGTGAAATTTTGATACTGTTACATCCCTACTGGTCATACCTTTTTTTTTTTTTTTTTTTGAAAATTTATAGAATATTTAAAAGAATATATATGATTAATCTTTTTTTTGTAACATTAATGTTACTTTTTAAGGTGTCCTTGCAGAATAATAATAATAATAAATTATTAAAAACAACACAACAACTCTTACTCCTAACTTTTTAAAAATTTGTGTATATTATATTCTTTGTAATGGTTTGCTGAAAGCTGTCAGATCATTTCTGTGGCCATTTCATTTCATCCCATCTGTTTCCTCCTCAGAATCTCTAATTTAGCCTTCATCAGTCACTCTGAAAAATAGATAACAGAGACTTCCATTGTGTACTTTAGCGGTGATTACTATGGGCAGCAGCCTGCTAGAAGTGGCCAAGAAAGAAGTATCAATTTTCAGAGGGTCTACAGCTGTACCACTCCTTAGAGATTTGTTATAAAAGCAGCCAGGCTTTTGTAAAAGACTGAATCAAAGAAAAAAAGTTATAGATTCAGATTCTCAAATTCCTTTTTTTAACAATCAAGTGATGGTCCAGTCTGGTTGAGCAAGATGGATGTTCAGGTTAAAACCAGATCCAGCTGGTACTATTAACAAACTTCTTGACCGGTTTGGACAAGCTACTACTAGGTGTGTGTGAATCAAGCTGCGGCTGGATTTAACTGATCAGGGATGAGATTATTTGCAGTCGATGTTTTGCCAATTGCATATATATGGAGCCCTATACATGACATGAATGCATTATATATAATGTGTGCATGTTGTGTATAGGGTGCTCCATAGGCATAATATAACTTATAAGATTGAATAAAGATATACATGCAATTGGCAAAACAATTGAGAAACTATGAGTTATATATTTATAAAAGGTCTGAAGTATATACTATATGTTTTAATTTAATTGTAAATAAGTTGCTATAAAAGTATGCAACAGGGTTCTTCTTTTACACAAGTGTTGTCATGACATATGAAAAGGATTTTGCTCATTTCAGTAATTGACTCGTCTTTGAGATCCTTTGAGGACCACAGGTTCCCTTTGTTTGAATGGATGACAAGCAGAAATTATGTACCACTCAACAGAACAGAGGTGGACCGTTCATTGACAGGTAAATTAAAAGGGGGCCCAAACATGAAGGTTTGTCCCAGGACATGTCATTAACAATTGTTAGCTGTGAGTGATGATGATGTCATGAGGACGCTTCATTCAGCGCTAGGAGTCATTCATTTGGGGATTCATCATAACTGAGTAACTTGTTTGCTTTTGAGTCGACCATTCCTCTCTCCCTCCTGCCTGAACATCCATCCCAGCCACCTGTTACCAATCAGAAAGCTAGAGGGAGGGAGGGGAGGATTCTGGGATTGCAGTGATGCCCCAACAATCCACAGAAAAATGGAGGGGGTTTGTAGAGCTCCACCTCGACTGCATGTGGTGTTCTCATAAATCATCTTCTGTCCATCATTCAGAATGGCTGCCAAATCCCTGTGGCTGTGAGCTTCGAGCCAGCTCTCTCACATTACCTCCAATGCTAGTCAGTCATGCTGAACCAAGATCTAAAAACAACATAATACAGATGAACTGCCTGACAGTCCTTAAAACACTAAATTGCCCAGAAATGCAATATTCTGTGAAGTTCAAATAAATAAGTAAAAGCACATTTGACTAATGTGATACGATACATACCAAACTTTTTGCAATATACAGATTGAAATTGGACTCATTACTCAGTAAAATATGTGTGCACGCAGAACTCTTAAATCTGATTCTCTTTCGTATTAATTCACTGGTGTCATTGTTGTCGAAAATCTTTGTTTGTTCCTGATAGCTATTGCATTTGTGTCCTTTTAAGATTTTTTTTACAGATTTTTGTCTTTTAATGTTTCATTGAAGAAAAAAAGAGTTATGGAACACTGCTTGAAGCAATATGTGTATGGTTAGATAATGATCAAAGGGGGTGAATACGCTAACACAAACTGTTAAAGCTGCAAGAGTGGTAAAAAAAGTGATAGATTTGTAATGAAGGTGGGTAAATTCCTGTTTGGTCATAAACACTTTCATCTTTCATGAGTTGTTGTTTAGAAGGAAGCTCACATCTGAGCTTTATCTCTACAGAAGACAATTTATTGCTCAAAGTTTTATATTTTATTACTTTCAATGTATTTAAAACAGAAAAAAATGTGATAGAAAACAAGTAAGCTACTGACATACAGAATGTACATTAAGAATACAATGCAACAAAGTTCAGGTAAATAGCATATCAGATTATTTGGTTGTGGAAAAATTATTACCGGTAGGTTCATATTCAAACGTAAGCACAGTCTGAGATTGTGGAAATAGCATAGCCTAAACATCTGAAGATTTCAGCTCCAAGCCTAATCAAACACAACTGAATCTGCTAATCAAGGTGTTCAAGGTTATTTGACACATCATGTGTGTGACTGATGTCTGCTGGATGGTAGCTCTCCAGGAGTGGGGTTTGAGTTAAACATTCAGTTTAAATATTGTATTAAAAAACACTTTTGCTATTGCGAAATGGGTATGACAGGGTGGTATGGATAAGTTCAAGATAGGGTTTAGCTGTAAAGGCGGGAGTACACAGTGCTTTTTTTGAGGTCGTAAGAGCTCGCATGCGTTTTTTTTGGTTATTGGAGGAAATAATCATCTCTTCTCGTATGGTCGGGGCTCGTATGGTGGGTGAGAAATTACGAGACGAGCAGAGTGCCTTACAAGCACTTCCCGACCTCACGATCATTTGTAAACATGTCAAAAAACTTCGGGAGTTATCAGTTGAAAGCGTGACGTGTGCTGTTGAACGAGTAGATTTGTTGAGCAAACTGGAAATGACCAATCCAAAGCTAAAAAAGAAAACCACAGAAGAAGAAAGATGAACATGGCAGCGCCACAGAGAATTTGGACTGTCGAGAAAGAACAAACTAGCTGAACTCTGGCAAGAACAGTGAGCACTTTATGATATATCGAGCAACATTTAAAATAATATAATAAATAGTATTAATCCATAAAAAAGGAACTGTCGATATTGATTTCATTCTCTGCCCTTCAGCCAAACTCTTTGCCATGCCCTTCGTTTTCTTTTTTGTTTTTTCGTAAACCATTGCTGTCACAAAGAAAAGGATCTGTTCCTCAGAGTTCATGTTTTGGCACGGAACTTTGTGAATGTGATAGCCTTGGAAATCGGCAGGTTTTAAAATCATGCTGTGTACCACTGCTGTTATGAATGAGGAGACGAGAGACGTGCGGATTTACTTGCTAGCTGTTTAATGAACAAACTCAGAGTACAAACGGGCAGGGT
>JAUYWG010000040.1:24516697-24599943 GCA_034779775.1 Enteromius afrohamiltoni
GCAATTTTTATTAAGATGATAAAATTGGGAGACTTGTTAATGTTTAATGCTCTTTTATGTTTGTATTTTTAAAGATCACTGTTATGATGCTCATTTCAGCTTTTCAAAGTATGAGCATGTTTTTAATTACATCTTCTATTTTAATGTCTCAGTTTCCCCCATTATAAAGTTCATATAGAGAAGCAGTTTGTTCATTCCACCCTGTCACATGACTTACCACCCCGTCACAGGGTCATTTTGTTAAAAGTTTATGAAAAGAAAAGAAAATGTTATAGAAATTATTGTTGAGCGACATTTGTATTATGTGGATCAATCATATTAATGCAACTTTATTTGCATTTTTTAAGTGAATTAGTTTTTTCACTAGAAAAACCCAGACCATTGAAATGTAAGAATAAAAAAAATGAATTAGATTTAAACACTGTGTATTGATGGATGACATTTTACTATTAGGAAAACTAAAAATGTTTTAACTAAAACTAAAAAAAAAAGTTTTACTGCTCTAATGGCATACATATTACCCATAACGGGGTGGTAAACAAAAGGTGTCCTTGTCTGAAAAAAAAAGATAATATTAACAAGGCGTTTGTGCCTGAGGTGGGCTAATATGTTTTTTAGAGGGTTAACATAGATTAATTATTTTACTTATAAGTAAAATAATTAACTAATCTATGTTCTATCATAAATATGTGATATATCATATACAATACAATACAATACTTAGACACACCTACATAACTAATTCATTTGTTCTGCAATGCACAAAACAAAAATCTTCAGGCCAAAAATGACAGCTGCACAGTACGGTGCGGTCTTTTGGCTCAAACCCCTCTCTCCTGAGTGCTATTGCCCATGACTGACGCCTCTGTTTATCACTTGGGAATCTACAAACAAAACAAATCCAAAAGTCTATAGCATTTTTGTAGTGTACTTCAAGGAGCATAGCCACGTGAAAGCAGTGTGAATGGGCATTCATTCACCAGGGAGGACGACAGAAATAACTAACCATAGTGATAAAAGCATCCACACTGACCATTGACAAGCAAGTCTCTCCAAGTGTTAAATAATGTATGGCTAAAATGTGATGGGTTCTGATTGCCTATTAGCTTTTAGCTTTTTATCGTTCTCAAATCGCTTCTTCATATGGTTATAGTTTATGTGTGAATGTCGTCATTCACATTAACGATTAACTTTACAAACTAACACTGACACAAACTTTAGGCAACCTTTTACCATCTTGCAATTATATTATATTCATTGTTGGTTTTCTTCAACTTACATTAACATAACTTAACGTCACCTAGCTCTTTCTTTCATAGGATAACATTAACTTCATGGTCATCATAATGAACAGTAACAGACATGACCTTGTCGAGCAAAATAACTTTACAGACTACAGACTACTAACTGTGTGGACAAATTTCCAACATCTTACCATCATATTACATCAATGCGCTTCCTTCAGACCCCCGACACAAGATGGCGGCGATGTTGGCGTATGCTTAAAGGCCCCAAGGCATATCTAGTCAGTATAGATATCTATGGGGAGTTCTGGGTGTTTTTTGTTTTGTTGCTATGTGATTCCTAGGTATTTGCCCATTTTAGGCATAAACTCAAGGTATTCTAAATCATTCTAAATGGCATGAAGTCCTAGTGTCCCTGTGATCTTCTCCTGTGGTCTCTAGTTTTGGCTCATGTTCTTCCTTCAATGTTGCTTTTGTGCTTTTTCTGGTCCGGCATACTGAAAACAACAGCACGTTGGTTAGGTAGGTTTTGAAGCTGGGATGCTGGTTTAAGCTTGTCCTTTGCTGGTTTATGCTGGTCACATGCTGGCAAAGGACCATCCTAAACCAGCATCCCAGCTTCAAAACCTACCTAACCAGCATATGCTGTTTTCTTCAGCAGGGTCAGTAAAGTATCAGCACGTTCTCCTCAACAGCACACATGATTTGAGGGATCATTCATGTCTGTAGAGTCGACAGTGCAGGATGGGTTCTGTCTTAGCTAACACCACTTATCTCTATATCCAGCCGTGTGTCTGTGTGGGACAGTGTGACTGGTATTATGGGATGTCATTGTGAGTGTGGATGTTCTCTGTACTTCATCCTCAGGCGAAATGATTCAGCAGCTTCACAGCAGATTAACACCGCATGCTTGCGTTCAGCAGAATCACCGCCTAAACACACACATTAGCGCTTGTCTGTGTTTGAGTGACTCTTGTCAAAGGACGTGACTGAGGGTAGAAGAACACGCTCTTTAACTTTTGTTTAGACGGTGTCAATACCAGATCAATCGAACTCCCACGCTTTGCACAGAATTGCACATGAATTCCTGCAGTTTTTCTGTCTGCGATTATCGCAGAGGAGTATTGCTATCTCTTTTTCACTCTTGTTCTGTTCTGTGTGTTCAGTGTGTGATGGCTTTTCGAGATATACTGTAAATGCAGATATAAAGTGAGGTCTCAGCATGTCACATAGCATTAAAATTTCACACTCGTTTTGCTCGTGATTATGCCAGAGGAAAAACAAACTGAAAGAAATGCTGGGAGGTTTGAGCACTAGCGTGAATGTATCATTTATTTTTGTATTTTATGAAGAAATGATGAGCTTTATGAGCTAAACGCAATGCAAACGTGCAGAGGGTGTTGCAGTCGTTCTGAGAGGTTGTCAGGGTGTTGCTAGGTGGTTGGTTTTAACATTTGTTATTGGCATTTATGTCATTCAGTATTGAGTTAATGATTCCCTTTAAAAGTTTACATTCACTCCCTAATGACTAATGACTAAACAAACAAAGGCTAAGAAGAACGAACGAACAAATTAACGAGATACATATTCAGCAAATATGTATTAAATTAATCAAAAGACTGACGAACAGACAGATGGATAGATGAATGGATAAACAAACAAACAACAGAATGAGAGAATGGTAGATAAAACAATAGAATGAAAGAACTATAGATCTTTTTTATTTATGTTCTATTTTATTTATTAATTTATCTTATAATGTGTGTGTGTGTGTGTGTGTGTGTGTGTGTGTGTGTGTGTGCGCATGAGGGAGAAACACAGCAGTTTGTTCATGCTCCTAAACCTCTGAACTGTACAATCACACTGTGGTTTGGTGTTCATGCAGTTTTTGCAGTAATGGTGAAGTCAGAGCTTCAGCATCTCTCACGCGCTCCAGCATCACAGCAGCGCTTCTATAGAGACTCTCAGTGAAGTGTGTGTGTTTCTGAAGCGCCCCGAGCATGAATATGAATGCGTGTGCCCTGTGATTGGCTCATCCGTGGTTGATTGACGTCCTTTGACAGACCCCCGCCTCATGTTATATTAAAGCTCACCAGAGATCCCGGATTCATAATTCAGACTCCGATTTAAGACGTGACCAACATTACATATGAAGCGCTCTGTGGGTTTTTCCGCATTAATATGAGCCGAGAGCACAGTTTAAAGGGACTGTGTCATTTTCACACAGTGTGAATTAAAACAGATACAAAGAACTGGAAGAGAAGCTCACAGATGTGAATAACAAGCTTTTCTGTTTTGCTTTTGTTCCTCATCTAAATGACTTCCTATGCGCCCAGTGCTTAACACGGAGGAATCGATATTAAACAAATCTTGGCGTTTGTGCTGGAATGGCATTGACAAGCTGGTGGTTCACATAAATGCTCGTCAAAGAAATCTGTCTGCTGTCAGGATCACGTTCATCTGTTATTCTGATACACTCAATGCAGCATCATGATAGAGCTCAGTCAGAGTCAATGGCATATTTTGCATTTAATATGCTGAAGTGTCTTAAACGTATAGCTGACCCAAAATTGCAAATCCTGGCCCTCATGTTGTTCTAAACCTGTATAGTTTCTTTCTTCTGTGGAATATATAGGAAGATATTTTGAAGAATAATGGTAACTGAGCATTTGATGGTAGCCACTAATATTAGCTGAAGTCAATGGGGACCATTGCACAAATGTTTCATAATATCTTTCAGCAGAAGAAAGAAATGCATGCATGTTTAGAACTTGAGGGTGAACATTAATAAAATAGTTTTCTGTGTGATTTTTATTTTTTCAAAGCTGATTTTTCAGCATCATTACTCCAGTCTTCAGTGTCACATGACCCTTCAGAAATGCAAATGAGCATTGTGATTGAAGGAGGGATGAGTCACATGGGTCAGAATCAGGACAGGGACATTATGTGATTGTTCCACTATTTTTGAATTACTTTGCTTTCAGACTGTATTAATATCATGTCTCTCTTAAGATCAGTAAAGCATTTCTGTATGATTGTGGTTCTGCAAATATTAGTGACGTGAGCGTCAGAGATGAGAGCAGCACGGCTGATACAGTGTGTTTGTGTGTGTGTGTGTGATATTGAGGTCAGACTGAGGCAGAGACTCAATATCCAGCTGAGATACAGCGCTGTGTGTTTACCGCTGCTAATAATGTTGAGAAGCAGTTGTCCACTTCAGATACCGGTCTGAACACTTCCTGTTCCTGCAGTGCTGCTGTCATCCGCCTGTCTATCTATCTAAACACACACACACACACACACAAATATTTTAAAATGTATAACAAGCATGTAAATGATACATGATAATAATAATCATAATTATAATATAATAATCAGTTTTTGATACGTCAACATTTTTCATAAATTAAAGATAATGTAGAAATTATAACTGAAATATTCTGCAGTTGTTTACACCTAAAAATAGATTTTTTAAACAAAAATGTGAAAAGTGTGTGTGTAAATTATGTTTATCTAAAAGTGTAACAATTCAAACAGGTTTTCTATAAGGGGCAGGTTTATGGTTACCGATTAAAAAGTGTGTGTGTGCGTGTCTAAAAATCTATAAAGTTTCCTGTTAGGTGTGAGCCTAACTTAAGATATTTATGTCTGAGCCCGATCACAGCCCGGACTATTTTTTTCCTCATACTAATGACACATGCCCTTTTTTGTGTGGAAAGCCCGTTTTTACTAACATGAGAACATCATGTGACCGAGCCTGACCCGACCCGTCGGGCTCCGTCGGGCTCAGGTCGGGTATCCATCCTCTACTATGAAGAGTCCCCATAAACCACAAATACCAACATTGTGTGTATGTGTGTGTTTACAGTGTTGGCCAAAATTATTAGAGCACTAGTATTTTTAGCGGTTATGGTTTTAAGTCTGAAGTGAATGCTGTGGAGCAGTTCTGTCGTCTGATATCCAGACATTAAATATGTGCTCTCCAGCTCTCATCACAGTGATTTATTGTGCAGCTTTGTGCAGATGGAAGTGGATGAGCTCAGTGATATTTAAGCAAGACCTGGACCATGAACTCATTGACATCACTTAGCAGGAGTTGCAGGTGACCAGAGGGAGACACATCAGAATAATGAGCTCATTGCTAGCAGATTTGAGCATGTTTTCTAAACAATATATTGCATTGCATGTGAAAAAAGGTGCAGCTATGACGTTCTCCTTACAAGCTGATAAATTGACATTTTTCAACAGTTAAAACACTGAGCAAATGTTCATTCATGTTCGTTTGGCATTAAAATAACGTTATAAATTATGTCTATTTAAGCACATAGGGGTCCCAGTCATATAATATTTAGTTTTACCAGAGGTAGAAGGCAAATCATGTTTGTGTGTGCATATGCACTACCAGTCAAAGATTTTTGAACAGTAAGATTTCTAATATTTTAATATTCATAAATAACTATAGTACTACTACACTCTTCAAAATAAAGGTGCTTCACGCTCAACAGTATTCCCTTTTTCTTGAAATAGTTCAATAAAGAAACTTTAACATCATAAGAAGGAAAGAAGGTTCTTTAAAGAACCTTTGACTGAATGGTTCTTCTATGGCATTGCTGTAAAGAGGCTTTTAAGCTCTATTTTTAAGAGAGTAGTTGTAAATTATTTTTTTATTTCTTGCAATAGCTTTAGTAACAAGGTGGAATGTTTGACTATGACAAATGCATCCTTGTAAATAATAAATGAATGCACTACGTCAGTTGTTTGGCATTAGTTGTGTGTTGCGTGTTTTGTGTTTGTTCGTCGGCTGTTGTTCTCTGTTGTATCTGAACCCAGCTGTCTCTCCGAGACAAAGCGGCAGTAAACCTGGCATCCTGCCTGGCTTCATGAATAATTCACGACATGCTAAAGATCTCTTTTAATCTTGATTTTCGTTGTGGCTCGTCTTGCTGCGTCGTCAGCACATTTCGTGACCCGTCTGTGTGTGTGCGTTTGTGTAGGTGTGTGTTCCCGTAAACATGTCTCTACTGTTACTGGTGTGGATTGAATTCAGCTGTCCTTCAGTCACGACGGATTCCTTTAACCCTTTCAGCGATCCAATCTCAAGTTCTCATCCATCAATTTGTGGGCATGCGTTCACCCTCTTTAAACCTTTCATTTGCCTGCCGGTCATAAGCATATTACAGTGTTATTTATTACTTATCATTTGTAATAAGCGATTTTGCTTTGTTGCTCCGTCAGAGCGCAATGAATCAGGTAAACAAGCCAGCTGTGACCTCAGACGTATGCCCTCCGGCACAGTGTTTGTTAAAATGCCTACTAATGGGGATCTTTAATATTAATAGCATCCTAATAATTAATATGAAATTGCCAAGCTAAGGGATAGCCAAATAAGCATATAAATGAACACCAAAGGCAGCAAAACTCTGACAACGTTTATGACTTTTGGCACAAGTTTGCAGAGTTTTAAATAGCACAACGTGATTTTTGTACAATTACTTGAGGAACATCATATGACTTCAAAACAATATTAATATGCTGGGAGATTTGAAAATCATCACACGTATCCAGCTATGTTTTTTAATAGACTCTAGGTTTGTTCAGTAGCTCACGGAGTACAGGGATGTACTTGAGAGACGGGGAAACTTCGGTTCAACAAAACAGTTCAAATCTGCTTAAAAGGAAGTTGAAATGGCACGGTTGAATCAACAGATGCCTTAGTTAACACTATCAGGTAGGATTAGGATTGGATTTGGTGTAGAGGAATATTTCCAACATGATAGAGCATTAACTTTTAGCAACAGTCCCCGGATATATCAATTCTAAAACGCCGCAATACATACCTATATCAACACATTAAAAATGTACAAGGGTTAACAATAGTGTTGCACAAAAAGTGCACTGAAGTACATATTTCTATGAGATCAGGTAGAAAAATGCATGTTGTAAAATGCATATATACACACACTTATTATATATGTAAGCTGCTCTGCAAAAAAAAAAAAAATATATATATATATTGGTGTTATGCAAGCAATACTGTCCACTGAGCAGCATCGATTCTTTAGCTCTGATTTAAAGAGAAGAGATCTGCAGCGCCTGAGGAGATCTTCACACCTGCACTTCTATATTATCTTCTGTGTTCCTTCCTGTCTGTCTGTGATTACAGCATTTTTTTTTATTATTATTATTTAAAGGAACTCTTAAATGTGCTCACCCTCAGGCAATCCGAGATGAGTCATCAGGTTTGGAGAAATGTAGCAATATATCGCTTGCTCAGCAATGGATTCTCTGCAGTGAATGGGTGCCGTCAGAATGAAAGCCTAAACATGTTCTAAACACATCACAATAATCCACATCACTGTAAGTCCATCAGTTAATGTCAAGCCAAAGGTTTCTTACTTGTAAGAAACAAATCCAAAATAAAGTAATCTTTAACTTCAATCCGTTGCTTCCGGCAAAAGTTGCTATAATGCATAATAACGAAAGAAAGTGATTTTGTCAACAAACAAACAAATATATCTGTTGATTTTGATGTGAGCAGTCTAAAATGTCAGCAAAAATTGCATGAATTACATGAATGATGCATTCATTGCTGCATTATTTGATTGGAAAAACAAACAAAAACTTTTCAATGTTTGTAAACAATCATGATTTATTTATGTCAGGGAAAAAGGCCGTGGTCCCTTTAAGAATAGGTGTTCCTTTATTTGTTCTAATGCACCGTTGTTTCGAATGAGGAGACGAGAGACTTGCGGATTTACTTGCTAGCTGTTTAATGAACAAACTCAGAGTCCAAACGGGCAGGGTAGGTGAAGGCAAAACAATAATGGCAGAGGCAGAGCAAAGAGTGGTCAAAGTCCAGGCGAGGGTCGGTAACAACAGATACAATCCAGATAGACACGGAAACAGGAAAACACGGGAACACAGAATGGCAAAACAACGGGGGTTGACAGTGCAATGGACCGTGCAAGACAAACAAACAGACTGGTATATATACAGGTAAAAGTAGGTCAAGGGGTGGAGCAAACAATGAAGTACCTAGACAACCAACGAGTGGGCGGAGACAAGAGTTCATTGCTGAGAGTCCATGAATGAAAACAGACGTAAACATACACACACAGTTAATGGAGAGCTGGAGTGCCATCCAAAGTCTTGCTGGCACATCCAGCTGATCGTCACAACTGCGTCCATAAACAATGTCATTTGTGTGCGTGGCCATACTGTCTTCCGACTGTACGATTTCGCACTGTGTATTGCCGCCTTAAGGGATGGTCAACAGTGTAATTACATTTAATTACAGTAATTGATTACAGATGTAATTACATTTTTTAAAAATATAAGTACAAGTATGTAAAAACATGTATGTACTCAATAAGTGCACTGTAATAAATTATTAATTTAAACGTAAGTACATGGTACCATGTGTGTACTAGAAATAAGTGCAGGCAAAAACCAAAATATACCTTGCTGTTTCATCATGTCTCATCATGCACGTATTGAAACGGATGGCCCATCGTTTATCTGTTGTAAGTTCTTTCATTTGTCAAGCTGGAGCTTCAAAGCGCTTTGGGAGGTTGGAGGGAGGGAGGGTTTTGGTTACCCCAGATAACTCAGCCCATGTGGTGGGAGCTTCAAATGTCATATTGGACAAAAGCGAACAGAATAGATTAGTTATTAGCGTGTGGGAAGAAAGTCGCTTTGAATGTTCAATAATCAGATTAATTTGACAATCCCACACCTTGCTTTCCCGTCATCCTGCTGGTCTCAAATTTATTGTGTTACCTCTCCCTTAAAAGACTGCCTCTCAGGTGTAGTGTTTCAGTGTGAAATGAGCTCGCTCCCGTCCGCCCGTGTCTTTAGAGAAATGAGGCTGTATAATGGAGCTGGTTGTGTGCAGAGAATATTGTTCGGCAGATAATGGCCTCCGTGTTAGACTACACGAGTGTGTGCGTTCTGTTGTATAAAGGAGAGAGCTGAGTGGGTCAGGGCTGTAGAGTAGCACCTCATCAGTCATAATGACCCGGGTGAGGGAGGCGGGGTTTGTGGGACAGATGCAGAGCCCTGGATTTAGTTTCATTAGATGTTCCCTGAAAAGCCTGTGGAATCTACTCTCGGAGTTCAGAGTTTGTTTGCAGAGCTCTAATGATAGATGTTTACAGTTTCCATGCCGTCTTTCCACTCATACCTCAGCTGAATGTAACGAATGCATTGTTTAATTTCTACACAAGGTCAAGCAGAGCTATCGTATGTTGAGCATGCTTCAACAAATTGCCTTTTCTACTTTTTTCTTCTCTGTTTGAGATGTGTTTCAGACATTGCACAAATACAGAATTAATTCCTCTTTCAAATCTCCTTGCATTTAAGATACATACAAAGAAAATTATGTACAAACACCAGTCTGTGATTTTAATTTATATATATATATATTTATTTTTTAGAAAAATCCTCCGATCCGTGTATAAGCCCCATCTGTCTTTTGCAGTTGATCCGTGAAAATATTTTCAAAACGTATCCTGACTTATACTCTGGGTTCAATATGTTAAGTGCATACACATGCATCTACACATGCATGATCTTCAAAAATGATGCTTTAATTTTCTCAAACTATGATGTACAATTAAATTTGTCTGTAATTAAATCAATAGTTTGCACAACATATTAGTTTGATCGCTGTGCTTAAGTGCATGATTTGTTAGTCATACTAACAAGACATAATACTTCTAATGCTGTACTTCCAAACACACCTTGTGGGAACATGTAGATTTTAAAAAACATCAAATGCTTGTACTTTGTTGGTAACAATAGAAGAGCTTGTAGGTTTGTGACTATTTTTGCAACAATGGAACTTGCATCCATAGATGTATAGCAATGTTTTCGGTAAACACAATCAGTAACTGGGATGTGGCATGGAGAGTAAAGATGTAGCTTTTGTCACTTTTGATGCTCATGTTTATATTATTTTATATTGTTTTATAGTGCACTGCAATACACTGAAGTGCAAGTAGTAGTAAGTGAAAATGCCATCTAATGTTATTTACACTTAGCATAGCTCATACTTAGCATATTAGCATTGCATAGCTTCAAAATAACTTGATGATAATATGAAAAATATGAAAATATTTGACTTGACTGCAATTTTATCTTGGCAATTCTAAGAAATTATGAGGGTCCCATTAGAAAAAAAACTGAGAAACAAAAATCAGTTTCCTCTCCACATCTTCCTGCTGTCATAGATTTGCAATATTGAGATCTCATTTCTTTTTTATGGTCTACGTTTAGGCCTCAGAAGTATAAATGCACATTCCCACAACGAAACGAGTTACTCTTGCACCAGTAACATTATCTGTCCTTAAGATGACTTTTTGAAGATTACATCTTTCTCATTATGCTAATACATTATTCCCGCTATCAACTTGAGCAGTATCAGATGTAAACATCCTCTATGTGCTTTATTAAGCCCTTGGGAGGAAGAGCTCCCTCTCCTGAAAATCCAGGTTTGTGAACTTAATTAGATGGATCCAGCAGATAGAACATTCCAAACAGATTTATGAAAACAGCGAAATTGCTTTTATTTATACTGAAGATGACAGACTTGACCTATGTGTTGCAGAACAAAAAAAAAGCTTTTTATTTAAATAAACATATATAAATATATTCTTTTAATTGTAAAAGTTTTCCAAATTGTTCTGTAAATTTTCCATGAAAGTATCACAAACAGAAAATACAGAACAAAAAGGAAAGCTGTGACTGTGAATAATTCCTTTATCTGCGTGCTTACAAGTTCAGAGCCTATACATTCACTTTTCCAAGTCATATTGTTGCAATGCATCCATAATTAGCTATGTTATACCTTGGGTACCTGATTATTTCCTTCTACAAAGCTTGAATAAAATCACTCACCAGTCTGTTGAGGAAAAAATAAGAACACTGTGCCAAATTGGACAACCGCTGTGAAAACTAGAAAATGGTTTGGATTTAGAAAAAAGTGTGAGTGCTGCGTTTAGGCTAGAAGGCCATGCGTGTGTCTGTACGTGTCTGTGCATGCATGCCTGTGTATCAGGTGTGTGTCTGTATCACGCTGTGGCCTTGCGCTGAACAGCTCTGAGGTGATGAATAACACATTATGGTGATTGGTTTTGTCTGCTACCTGCAATCGCTCTGCCGGTGGAATACGAACAGCCTGCTTTATTACAGCCTTTCTCTCTGACTTACACAGTACAAATGATGGGCAGAATAAATTGGGCAGAGAAAATGGAAGAGGAGCACTTTGGAGAGGGGCTCGTTACTTAAAAGACTGAATAACTGATTCCACCAATAAGAATACATCTTTTTTACTTGTGGAAGAAGAATTTGGCTTACCATTCATGGGCAAATGACTATTGTATAATATGTATTCTTTTAGTGAAGAAAGCACATATACATTAGAGTGTGTAGAAGAAGAGCTTTTAGACTACTTCATCATAATTGCGTCTTTAACTGCTTAGTTAAATTAATTATGTCACTGTTTAAACTGCCCTGTCAATCATCTTGTCACAGTTAACATCCTCCACATTTCATTTTGTATAAAGTAGGCGAGAAATGAAGTTGTGGGTCTCCAGAGAGTGAGAACTCTCCTCAAGTTCTTGCATAATGATGCATTTATAAGCTTATAAGACTTAAGGTTTACAATATTGCTTAGATAAGGTAAAATGCGTTTAATACTAAATTAATATATAGATTATTAGTTTAAGATTAAGTTAGATATTGATTATTCATCTACTTAAACCCCTTAATCTCTACTGCCTCTACATCTTTACTTAAGACTCCACCATGTTTGTGGTTCTGAAAGAACATAAAAGTATAGTTTACCCAAAAATTAGAATCCTGTAATCATTTACTTACCCTCCACTCGTTCTCTACCTGTATTTAAATTTTTTTCAAAGGAAGATATTTTGAAGACTGTTGGTAACAAAAAAAACAACAACTTCCACAGTGTTTTTTTCCTCATATTAAAGAAGTCAATTTTTTAAATAAAATCCATTTTGATTTCTATGCTCATTCAAATGTAAAATCATATTCCTATACAATTAATTTAAAATGCAAATTCTCCATTATGAGTGCTTCCTCAATTTGAAAGGCAAACAATGCTAGAATCAAACAATTACATCATTATGTACATATCAGCGTCCAAGAAACTTTGTTTTAGACCCTCATTACAGCATGAGAATGCATGAACTCACAACACAACATTTATGAGGAAGTTGGCATTGCGTTTGGTGCTGTGGCATCGTGCCTTGGCTGGCAGAGCGCAGTATATTCTGGCTCTGAGACCCAGCAACGAGGGACCGTTGCCAGTTGGTGCTCATCAAATTATTGTTGAGCTGTCCCCGCCAGTAAATTGCTGTTACACCTGTTCAGTAGAAATGGAGGAGCTCTAGCAGAGGAAGCCCGTATGTCATGCCAACACCAATCCCTACTGCGTATCCCAACCATACCCTGTCTTACATTCACAACAGCCAATAATCAGCCTTATTCCAATATGCTTCAAAATAAATAACAATGTAAAACATTGACAGGATGAAAAAAGGTACTAGTGCTTTGTATAGCACTGTTATCAAGAGTATTTGAAACTAGCAAATTTTTAACAGTTTAAATAATTACTTTATTACAAATGTAAAAACAGTAGTAGATGTTAAAATATTACTTTAAAGGTCCGGTGCCACATGCACTTTTTCAAGCTGTTTGGACTGAAATGTGTGTTGGGAGTGTGTGTACACAACCATCATACAATGATAAAGATCCACAAGTATTTTTATCAAATTAAAAGAACAATAAGTTGCCCCTTCTGAAATCAAGCCATTCTCAAATTCATGTCGCTGTGATGTCACACAGACAGAGGCACAACGCAAATCATTCATGATCCAGCCTCACCTACAGAAGCAGTGAGTAAAATGTCTTTTAATGAATCAAGTTTCACTATGAATATGGCTAAAAATACTTCAAGAGCGCCTCGGAAAAGAGGGGTGGAGTCAGCGAGCTCATGAAGATTTAAAGGGGAAGTACACAGAACAGAGTGATTTCTAAAGAGCTGTTTTTGATAGGGTAAAATTACTGTTTTTTACACTACCTTTGCTAAATTTTAAAACAAACTATATTACAAACTTTCCATTAAGACCCTAAAGAATCATATTAGCTTGTGGAAAATTGGCTTAGTATGACTCCTTTAAACATTTTATTTTTAAATATAAAGCGAGAATTACGAATGATCTTTTGCAACTTTTATTTTATTATTGATTTGAAGAGTGTAATTGATGTGAAAACTACTATTATAAGATCTGAGAATGCTAGCAGGAAATAAAGGTATTCACAGAAGAATGAAATTAGAAAGAAGTAGCCTATGTTACCATTCTGCTGCAATAAAATCTTTACATATTAATAAATATTGAATTGCATTGGTTAAAGCATGTTTAAACATTGATCTATATTCAGAAATCCTGACAGGGATCGAAGAGTGTCAGATGCCTTCAGTGATACAACATGAACGCAACTGCATAAATGCATCAATGGATTCAGACAGATTAGTAATTAAATAATGATTATATATAGTTTAACAATCAGCCACATGCAGCTTCAAACAGATGTGTTATTTCTGAACTGTTCAGCTTGAAGCAGTTGGCAACAAATGATCTGATCTCAAGATAATGCCCTGTCTACCTTTTTTCTGATATGACAATTGTTACACTACATATATACATTTATGCAAATTATACAAATTGACTGAGATGGAAATATAGAACACAGGCTGGATTTAAATAGATGTTGGCTATGTGCCTTTATAAGAAACTAACAAATCTAAAAATAAACAAAATTTCCAGTTTGGAAACTATTACTATAGATGAATTATCTGTAACTACATAAAGCACGTTAGACCAAAAGAATTCCCCCAAATATTGTCTCGTGAACCACAGTTATCAAAGAAATTGACATTGAGCAAAATTGCTGAAATGTTAAATTGTCCCTATTATGGATAATGAAAGTTTCATATTTTAGTTTTGGGAGTCCCAAGCAAGAGGTTGACATGCATACAAGCTCAAAAGGTCATTTCTTATAATATGCAATTTTTTAAAAATATGTAAGAAGAAAACCTACAGATATCAGATATCCTAAAATGGATTGCAAGGAAATGAGCTTGACAAAGTTGACATTTGTAATTAACCCAGTTTATCATTAGTGCAGGTGGGTCTAAATGTGTGCTCAAGTAATCTTAACTGATAACAGCATTCCATTGTTCAAGGAAGTTTGCTCCCATGTTCCTCAGTTCCTCTCCCACAACAAAACTCTAAAACCTCAGAATCAAGCAAAATAGTATAGATGTATAAATGTATTCTCTATATTATTTTAGATTATTGTAGACTAAAGGGCAATTCCTTTCTTCTGATTACTGCACAGTGCAGCTTCCTCTCGGTAGAACAGATTATCGCGCTCATTTTCATGTTTTGGAATTCACCGTTTGTTGAGACTGATCAACATTTCTCTAGCAGAATATTTAGGTTTGTTAGTCAGGTTGTTTAGAGTGAGCCATTCACAGTGTTTACAGTATTGATGGTGAGCAGAACGCACATCTGGGAGATCCATCACACTACAAATATGAATGTTTACACTCTGTCAGTAGATTTATCTCCAAGTATAATGCGGGTCCCGACAATTCAGTTTAGTTTGGTTTCCTATTGCGTAAACATCTGGAACCCAAGTATTACCAAGACTCTTTCATCTCCCTCGCTGTCAAGGGACTAAAGTCAGTTCATGGTTTCCCAGATTGAACCTTTTCAGCATCTCGTGTAATTCTTGGTAGTTCATATCTTTCACGTCCCACTTTTTATATCTTTCTAATTTCCCAACTCCCACCCCACTACAGCATGTTTCATCCAAATACTTGACTTGGATACTTGAACACAGCACAGTATCTGTGTTTTCTGATAATTTGCTTTGGCAAGCAAGCTTTTGCCAAGAACATGTATAAATAAACACAAATAATGGCCAGTGAAGTGAAAGACACAGTTCCAAAGAGTCCAAGGTCAGTGACTTCAGGAAAAACAGAGAAACAGAGTACATGCATATGCATATTACTTTCCAAAACTAATTGCTACAATGTATGATTGCACATAATTTAAAAAGCCTAATTACTTCCACATTTGCTCTCAGTTTTTTTTTTTTTTTCATCTTTTGACTCAAACCCTTGTACTGGATGTTTTTATTTTATAGTACACGTAATAGATAGAAAGACAGACAGACAGATAGATAAACATTTGGGCTGTTCATAATACCTCATTGTTGTCCTGCAATATATGCGGTTACTACGATTGAAAGAACCCCTTTAAGTGATCACATTCATTCCAACAACAACAACCCACCTCCTCTGTCAGGAAGAAAGCTCTTAACCACACGCTCTTGCTGGGAGAATGTGGAAATGCAGCCATTTTAGCCTTTTAGAATTAAAGAGCTGTGCGTTCAAAAAGTGCTGTTTCATTGTGCTCATTTTATATGCGTAACAATTGGTTAAATAAACTTCTTACATTAAAGCCTTTCACATCAATTATTCAATTATTCAAAACTACAGTAATCAATCATTCCATTGTATATTCTTTAAATAAAGTGCAGCATTTCATCTTGTTTTACTTTGTTATTAAGTAGTCTATCAATAACACTAACAAACACTTGTTTTTCCTTGACAAACTAAGAGGCTTTGGCTATGCGATGCACAAGACACCCAGAATTTGTTCTGAATTTGTGGCAGGCAATTTTTGGGCATTCCATCTTGGTATGGCTCCCCTGCTGTGCTGCGGGACAAGTCAGCCTCCACATGCTAAGCCCCCCGGTGGGGTGACAGATGACCTACCCACTTAAGATCATTAGTCTGTGCTCTCTACGTTTCTGATTTTTTAAATCTTCCACCCAAATGAACTGTTCTCTGCTTTGAAATGCTTTCAAGTTAAGACAAATTTAAGGATTTACTGTTTGGAAAGTTCTGTTTTTCTAAGATCTAAGATCGTTTTCATAAGCCACCCTGAGAAGTATAAAGGGATTTGTGTCAAAACCACTGCCGTGTTGTAGCATGCTTTCGAGTGCCACTCCAAAGAGAATTCACTACCTGCAGCCCCCGGAGTATCATGAGAGAAATCTTTGGTGTGTTAAATCGAGAGAGAATATTGGTTACAAACACAAACCTTACATATTATTGAAAAATAGCATTATTTAAAGAATTTATTCTTCAGTTTTAATCTACAAACACAAAACTGTGATATAAATACAAATATACCCATATGAGAAATCCAGTACTAAGGGCCAGTTTTACTAACAGTTGGCGCCACAAAAATAGTTAAAATAGTACTGTCAGGTTTTACTGTGGACATAGTTTTTTCTGTTCAATGTACATTTCTATGAGTTTCCCTTTCAAACACGGGAGGAAAGTATTAAAATTAATCATGCAACGAGATTTACTAACACTTTTGCGCCTTTAGTTAGCACCCCAAAATGCACATCTTAGACTATTTTGCACTTAAAAAGAATGCAATATGTTGCTAGGACCTATTATCTGAACATATCATTTGCCAAGGCATGTTATTTTTAATTTGCTTCAGTAAATAAAAGACGACTTGAAACCCTCAAATAGGAATCATGCAATACCATCCCGCTGAAAAAACAAAGCAAGCTGGTTAGGTAGGTTTTAAAGCTGTGATGCTGGTTTAAACTGGTTTATGCTGGTCCTTTGCTGGTTTAAGCTGGTTACGTGCTGGCAAAGGACCAGCATAAACCAGCAAAAGGACCATCTTCATCTTCAAACCAGCATTCAAGCTTCAAAACCTACCTGACCAGCATATGCTATTTTGTTTTCAGCAGGGAGGTCAATCAAAACTTCTGTCAATCCTTCTTTTTTTATCCTCCAGTTTTTTTTCAATGCACTGTGGCTTATTTATTTATTGATCATTTGTAAGTGTTTTATGCATTTCAGCCATGTGTTTACATGACATTTTAGATATTTTTGTATATTGTTGATGTGTAAACATCCAAAACATGAATTGCCCTCTGAACTAAAAATCTGCTTGTGCCAATAACTGAAACCAAATGCTTCTGATAACTGTTATCATTTATGGAATTTTGTTCTGTGCATTAGTATGTTTAACCATTTAACCAACTTTCCCCCAGTCCACAGACAAGGCTTAAGCTAGTCCCAGACTAAATTGCATGTTTGAGCGGTCTCAGATGAAAATATCTTGCTCTGACAGATCTTAAAACATGTCAGTGTCATTGTTCTGCGTTAAGATGCACACATGTAATATTTTCTAATAAGGCATTTTTGTAAAAGTTGCTTAAATATCTTAATTAAACTAATGCCTATTCCTGGCTTAAGCTAAGCCCCATTTGTGAAACTGGGCCTTTATGTTTTTGACAAAGTTGTGTAAGTAGTGTTGATTTAACTGAACAGGGGCCTGGTCCATAAAACAAGTTTACCAAATAAGCCAGGCTTTTGGCAGATAGCCTGACTTATTTCAAACCAAATTAACTGGCAATAAGTTAGACTAACTGAAATAAACCCGGCTTATTTGGTAAACTTGTTTTATGGAACAGGCCCCAGGGCTGGCAGCAATCAGGTCTGGTTGGTAAGAATGCATTTGGTCCAGCTGAACCCCATTAGGAATGCTCTATTAAAAGAGTGTTTGCACAAAACAAACATTTTTGGCTAGAAATGGATACATTTTATGCTGTTTGGTCATTTATTTACATTACACCAGCTTTTGTGGGACCTAAAAACACAAATCTTTAACAACAGGATTTTAAGTTATTAAATATTATACTGTTATCATGTCTGTGTCTGTAAAAAAGGTGACACGCATATTATGTGTTCAGTCTATGCCCGCAGGTATAGGTTGGAGAGCCGTTTCTTTACAAAGTGACATTGCCAACTAATTGCCTGGCATTCTGCATTTTGTCCATTTTTTGCAGATCAGTGTCAACATTTTGGCAGAGTTGCTGGCTGTACACCAAGTCTTTCAAAAACGTTGACAAAAAAGTTTGTGGTACAATCACTGACATGTGAATGTGTGCTCTTAATAATTGTTTTTGTGTATTGAGTATTGAGTTAGGTACAGAGGCAAATGCATTTTTCAGACAACTTTTTTGCTTTAGAATGATACAATAAAGTTATCATACCAGTAATACCATGACATTTTGATATAGTGACCAGCATTTGCTCACTCACATCTGCATTGGCAAAAAAGGTTACAACTGCAAACCAACATAATTGTACAAGTTCATTGCACAAGCGGAAAACATTTAACTTTGAACAGTATATGTTGTTAATATTTTAAAATGCAATAGGCTTTCATTTGAAATAATGTTTGTGACATGTTTTGTAAAATGTGTCCATCGTGCTTATTGATCTGGCTAATAGCTTGCTGGAGAGTGTGATTATAAGTAACTAAATGCATAAACATTAGTCAGTTTCTCTCACAGAAGCCTTGGAACATAATGTTAAATAGACCGCTTTTATAATACTATTATGGTGCTTTTGCATCTTTTCTACAGTTTGAAAAATTTTTCAAAATGTGTCCTAGAAGTGATACCGCGTTGGAGAGACATGATAGTGAATAAATGGTAACAGGTGAACATAAAAACACTTGGGAGAAAGAAAAGAGTAGATGCAATATCAACAACACAAAACGCATAGAAGGTGAAGATATACTACTCTGCATCCGTCACGATGAGTCTGGGGGCTGTAATACTGACAATTCAGCAATCGCTAGTGTCCATATGACATGCAATGTCCCCGTCCACAACCAAATAATCTGCCTTAAATTAATAGGGTTCAGTGCTTACAGTGATCAGCTTAATTCCGCCAGCGTTTTCTAAACCTGTATTAATCCCTGTAATCCTCAGCAGTTTCACTGCCAAGTGCTTTAATCCTTCAGCCACCAAGTGCGAAAATTTCGAAAGTAGCTGTGCAGATGTAGAGTTCGCTTCTGTCCATCATTCCAACTTTCAAACAGAGGCTCTTGAAATCCACGCAAGGCTCTTGCAAAAAGCGAGGATCTCTGTTTTTTGGCTAAGGAACACGCCGAGGCAATCCCAAAGGTTTCAACTAATCAAGGGTAGCATGTTCAGCTGCGAGTGGTAAGAGATCTCATATCACTATTAGCATAAAATAACAGCCAGCACCTCATGCGTACATCCTGTACATTGCTGCAGTTTCACCACAGCAAATGTTGTTTAATACACAAGAGGTAAATGGTGAATAATAATTGCTTATGCAGATTAAAAAGGATGTAATGTTACTGAGGTGAGCAGTGCATGTGAGAATTGCCTCTAATATCCCGTTCACACCCAAAGGATGAAAATATATACACTGCATTTTCACTGAGGAATTTGCTTGCCTTCCTTTACAAAACAGAAAACCGATTAAGGAGAAATCAGTCAGAAGAAACCAAGAAGAAAGGACCACGTAATAATGTTTTACAGACATGCTCCATTTCAATTAGCTTGAAATAACCCAATGGCACATGAAAATGGTAATCATTCATTACCATGGTATTACTATCACTTGACCACGTTTAACTGAGTAAATCTGCCAGTAGATGGAGCTCTTCCAAGTGAATGTTTTCAGAGTAGAAATGAAAAGGTTGCATTTTTCAGAGGCAGCTGAATGAACAGATTTTTGCAGAAGTCGTTGAAAGTGTTGAAGACTTTTCAGTTTTTAACGTATAAAAAACAACAACAACAAAAAAGCCTTTCCATGAAATATAATTTAGAGAGAATATTTAAAATGTAGGCCTATATGCTGGCTACCAGCACCGGAACCAGTTACATTTTGATATAGTATTTGAAAGCCTGTGATAAATTATGCCACTTGGCAAACGTCATATAGAAGTGTGAGTACAGACGGTTGGCACAACATAACATCCCCATGGGAATGTTTGGCACAACATCCCAACATAACTCTTTAATTAACAAACTATGAAATACTAGCTAATTTGTGGCATTGGATGTGTGTTTGTTTTTCCCTCAAGAACTTGAGCAGTAGCTGGATGCCTTAATGTTTGTTTGACCACAAATTAGGCTATTTCAAGTAAAGTTGTAAGTTATGTTTTTTCCTCCTAGGTGTTGTTTATTTATTAGTTCGTTTTTAAGTTAAGCTTTACACGTGTACGTTATACAATGTTGGCAAAAACAGGTTGCTAGCTCAAAGAAGTAGGTAAGGTACATCCTTGTGTGTTGTATTTCAAACACATGGTTTTGAGTTTAAATCTAAAGCATTCAATTGTTTAAAATCATGACTTCAAATAGCGTTCAAGATGGATAAAAGGTTAAAGCCATTTCTGGCTTTTGGGGTGGCCACGTGAGATAATTCCTGATCTCTTTGTGATCCAGTTCCGGTTTTCCCAGGGTCCGATCTGAATTCCTGCTGCTCTTTCTCTCTCTCTCTGAGATCAGTGAAAAATATCTCCAACCGTCCAGACTGGCTTTCTCTCTCTCTCCTCACCTTTACACATTATGTCTTCCCTGACGCTTCTCATTTCGCTCCTGTCCCGCGCGGCGTTGGTTTAATCTCGGAAATATGGATTGACTTTGATTTTCCTCGGTCGCCTGTTGAAGTTTTAAAGCGCATTTCTCGGGCTGGTCGTGCCTCTGCTCAGCGGCGAGCTTCATGTTTCCCTCGGCAACTTTCGGAAGTAACTCGTTCCGGATGTGTCCGCACTGTTGAACTGATCCGTGCGCGCGATCGGAAGGATTTTAAATACGGATCGAGTTCGAGGCTTTTCACACTTCTTATATTCGTGTTCAAAGTGATGGCGGAGCGGGGAGCCCGGCTGCTCCTCTCTCTTTTCTGCCTCACGATCACAGTTTCACATGCTGAAAAAGGTAAGCATTAAAACTTTCTTTAGTGCCACCCGCCGTCTTTTAGTGTGAAAGTGACAGATGTGCGTAAATCTGTGTAAGACTATGTGTGACTAACATCTAATAACTTGTGCCACTATCACAACATCGAGGATTTTGTGCAGTTCATAGAACAGAATAGGCTCATTGACTGCAAAGGTGTGACCTGCCATTAACACCTTCACATTTTCACCTGGATAGAAAACCTCGTAGCTTTATTATAGAATAAGTCGCCGAACTGGCCTCGTGGAAAATAAGTAAATTAAGTCTGGGTAATTATAGGCTAATAACCCCATTTATGTGGAAGTCCGTGCTTTTCACGCACTGTTGGAAAGTCATAAGGCTTAAACACAAGTCATAGATCTTTTGCATCATATTTTGTGAAAACAAGTGGTTAATCAAAAATTATTTATTGCATGATACTTATTTTCACTGCACACTTGAAAGAGAGAAAGCGAGAAAAAAGAGAAACGTGTTTTGGGAAGAACATCTATCCTATTGTGGTGGCTGTGCAATTCTGGGTTGAAGAGTGAAAGTGATTATACTTTCCTCTGCTTGAACCAAAAGAGAATACCTGTGACGAAAACCATTGCTTGCATGTATAATATTTACACGGGAAAGACAGAACAAAAGCTACATATATACCTGAAAAAGGTGCATTTATACAGATTGGTTAACGCTGCACATATGCAACATTAATGCATTTACACTGATTATAATTTCTAAAACATTGTAAATAAATAAATAACTGTCACGAATAATGAAATATAAACCCTGACATGACAATAGCAAAGTTAAAGATTGCGTTTCATTTACAAAGAGGCAATGCAGCAACAGAGGTGCCTCTGGTACAGGGACTGAGCAGGATCAGAGCTACCATATTTTTTAGTTTTATGTGCCGCTCCATTGCATTTTGGAACAGAATATGGATCCAGCATAGAGCAGCCTTAACTCAGCTGTGTAAATACGCCTTTAGAGAAGGTGATTGCCAATTGAATCTATCAATCATTTGTTAGTGCATTCATAACATTTGTTCAAATTGAATATGAAAAGGCTCACATTTAATTTGCGTGATGCATCATTTAACTCTTTCATTAGTATTGGCAGCATGCTTTCAGCAGTTTGGATCCGTGAGCTTGTTTATTAGGATCACGTACGGTGAGAGCAGGCCGTAGTGGAGTTTGCGGCTGGGCTGTCTTGCGTGCGGAGGCTGATTAAAGCTGCTCTGCTGCATGAAAAGCAATGTGCTGTGGTAAAAAATCACAGGCTTTGCTGGAGATCAGTACAAAAGAGAGGAATGGGGGGCTGGGAGGAATGGGCAGACTCTGTCTGGAAAGTAATAAAACCAGGAGATTAAGGGGGGAACAGGGAGTTCCTTTGGGAGTTTTGATTGATTCCAGAGAATTGGACCTACATGCGGAGAGCGAGTTTCAAGTTACTAATTGTGGGGTCCCCTTCCGAAAATATGTGTTTATTTGAAAAATGTTTTTTTTGGAGGTCCTGAAACACACGGTTTTGAAAGTTCAGGTGACCTACATCTCACTGATAACGGCATTCCAACTTTTCATTGTGCTGGAAATAGGCATGTCTTCATGTGAGAGTTTTGTTGTGAAAGTTGCATCTTTTTTACGTCTTATCTGCATAATCCTGCTTGGAGAGAATTGTGTGCTGATGGCTTCCCCGTGGACAACGTAAACATCATGCTAAACTGTATAAACACCCTCACAACCTTGTCTGCAACCACTCAGCGCTGTAAGCGATCTACTTCCTTCGCAGAGGCCTTCATTGGACAGACCTAAGCAGTACCTCAACAAAAGGACAGTGTTTTTCTAACAAACTTTTTTTTCATTAAAAACATTTGGTTTTATAAATCAAATAATTTAATATTTTTTTAATGGCTCATTAGAAAGCTTAATAATGCTGAAATTACTACCTATTTCACATCATCATAAGGTTAGTGTAGTAATAAAGTTGTTATTAGTATATATCATCAAAGTTTCAGCAACTGTAAATGCCCTAGAAAGCCAAAACAGCAGCAAAAACAACAAAACTTTTGGTTTTTTTTATTATTCAGTGCCATGGCATCTTTTTAATGGTACCAGCAAAGTGCTTTTTACCAAAAGCTGTGCTGTATTTAACTTGTTTTAAGAATGTAGAGAGATATATTTTTATCAAAGATAAATTGATGCCTTTTCTGGTAATATCCTGTCAGTGCAATTGCCTGTTTTTCCATAGAGTAGCGCATTTTTGTGCATTATAATTATTATCCAAAGTCATCATTACTGTTGCAGCTGCATGTTTTCAGATGTCAGGCAACAAAGAGGATCAATATCACAGTAACAAATTGAGTATTGTCAGCAATTGAATCTCGCTTGAAATAGGGCGTCGCAATAAGCTTCAGCTGAGAGATCTAGCCTTCAGAGTTTTATATTAATTTAGATGGACAATGGGCCCTTGGCTAATTGCCTAATGTGCAAATGAAGGCTTGATAGTAGCATGTAAGTGGATTATGATTGATGGAGTTATTTGTTTATTGCACTAGCGGCAAAAGTGCTGGTTAATAATTTGACCTGATATTTGTCAGCATGTAAATTGAGATTCTTTGTGAGGAAATCAAACCCTTTAATTGTCCTTGTATTAGGTGATATGGCATTGTGTAGGTATGTTTGGGAGGGCGTGTACTTATTATTTCATACTGTGTTATGCAAAATTGGATTTGAATTAAATGAAATTGAATGGATACACAACTACATTCGCTAAAAAGAGGATACAATCAGTGCACTCTTCAAAGGATACTGTAACCCAGAATGCAATGCAACTCAACTTTCTTGATTTGCCATTAGATCAGACAAAGAAAATAACTCCGAATTGGAGTGTAAATTATCATATTTTGTTTCAGTGACACAATGAAAGTCGTGGTTTTTAAATATGCCACGTAGTGAGATCATATGGCAACAATTTGGCGCACTTCAGTTTGAAATGTTCAATGCACATGCTGTTTCAATTATTTAAAAAAAATAGTACAGTATATAGTAAGTGGTTTAAAAGCTCAAGTATTCCATTCCAAGCTTGCCTTTACTAGATTGGCTGTGCCAGAAAGCCTTAACATCAACACAGTCTGCTCATCAGCATTTCTTATTTGGTGGTCTCTAAATTGAGGTATGAATGGTTAGAGCTACTTGTGAAAAAAATGTCCAATTATTGAAATGGTGAGCTTCAGATGTATGAGATTATTGGAAAGATTTCGGAGCCAGCTCTGCTCAATTCTGCACCATTACCATCAGTAGTGTATCATTATGTTACTAAGTGCACTATTTTAGTGTAGCTTTTGAGAAAATGACCAGTCTACGCAAATACACATGAGTTAGTATACAGCCTTTTGTTGTTGTTGAAGGAATTCCGATGAAATGGTCATGCCTACGGAATGTTTGGTGGTCAACACCCTCATTTGGGATCTGAGTGGTTGCAGTTCCCAGTGGATCTCTGTTTGCTGGTGAATTCTTGCTGCCGTGTCTCTTGCCAGCCTCAGCAGCTGGAGAAGATTATGATGCATGCGTGATATGAAATCTTGTTCTTGGTAAAGTGAAGCAAAATCCAACTAGAGGTTTTGATAGACATTTGCAGTTTGTTCCTTTTGGTGTGATCGTGCTCGTCCTCACAAATCTAGAATTAGGCTAATATTAAACTGTGTTTGAATAGCTCCTATTATGAGTAGCTTTACAGTATCTTTTTTATTACATGCAACACTATTAGTATACGCATGTACATATGTAGGGTAACAAACTGGTAAAACGTAACTTGTCGTGCATCAGTGCATGAGTTTTTTTTCCAACTATGGATGGCAATGGTGTAGTGAATTTTGCTTTCGCCAACCTAGGGTTCGAAATCGTGTAGTGATGGGTACTCGCGTCACCAATGACCTTGTGATATTTGGATCACGTGTCACTTAGGGTGTGGTTATGAGTTCATCACATAAGAAAGATTGGTGGGATCTCTAACTTGTAGAACCTTTTCTGTATCAACAACACATGGAAGACACAAGTGTAGTAAAATGGATTTTAACAAAAGATAGACAAGAGTAATCACAACTACTAAAACAATACAAATGAAATAGAAATCCAGAAATAGAAATAGAAATAGAAAGTCCAATAAGATGCATAAAGCAAGATGCAAGTGTTCAGGTTGGGTGTTGGTATATCAGAGTTATGTTATCTGGAAAGATAAACTGTTGCTACTCTGAAAGAAATAAGGTGTAGAACCTTATTATGCATCAAACAAATATGGAAAGCTTATTTGTTATAAACTGCAATCAGCTATATAATACCTAATGTAAATTAGAAAATCATATACTGATAATACACAACAATGCCAAGGTCTCTGGAAGAGGTTTGGATAAGTTACAGTCCGGTAGTGGTGACTTTATCCACTGGTTGTGCTGGTAACAATGCAGTGGGGAAAGGAGCAGGAATCCGTTTCGACAGCCTTGAACACAAAGAGCTTGAGGATGCTTCTCTCCTGGAGCACCAAAGGGTCCTAAGATCTGGAACATGCAGATATGGTCCCTGGAACATGCAAGCAAAGGTGCCTTGGGGAGAAGGTTTGAAGGCGAAGGTTAACAAATGTCTGTATGTCTTCTGCCTCTTTGAGCTAGAGACTCAGAACTTGGTCGAACCGCTTTTTCTCTCTAGGAGGGAGACTCAGGACGTGCTGCATCTATAATAAAGACTCTGAAAGAAGTCTGAAGGTAGATTATCCCTTTCCTCGCAGACTGAAGGCTCAGAATGTGGTTGCATCTGTTGCTGCCTTGAAGCTGGCAACTCTGTTTTTGCCTCTTTGCACACAGTCCAGAGGTTCAGAACGATGGTGGTTCTGTTAGTGTCTATTACCTTACGGGACTCAGACTCAGAACTGTGGTTGCAATGTTGCAGTCCTCTCCTTGATCGGACTGGAGACTCAGAACAGTTGTTGCTCTTGCTGCATTCCCTGTGACAGGGTTCAGACTCAGAACTTGTATTCTGTTAACGTCTTTTCCATGGTAGGACACAGACTCAGAACGAGGAGTGTCTTTTGGGAAAGGTACATTTATCTCTTTCCAATGAGGAGGGGATTGTAATTTGGCGCTTTCCATTTCCATGCTGTGATTGGCTAATTTCATTAGAGCAGGGGGATGGGGTGTGGCCCACCCTTCTTTCCTCCTGTGAAACTTATTTGCATAGTCCAAACACAAAGTTAGAAAAGTGTCACTAAAGTTTTACTGGTGCATTTCTCACTTACCAAACCATAACCAGAATACATTTAGCAATGTTAAAAACGCATAAAGTCTAAACATGATGGAAGAAGATTGAACTGTCTTGCATTTATTTGTTTGTCCGTTAACAGCTGAGTTTGTGTAAGATGTTGCACTACACATCGATGTCACTGAGAATACTTATTTTTTTGAATAAGTATAAGATGTGTGTGTTGTAGTTTGCATCAGATTAAGGTTTGAGAACATAGTTATGAATGGATTTGGAGGGAACTTAGTGAACTCTCTTTGTTTCACCTACTGCTGCTGCATCCAGAGATCCTAAGGAATTTATATGGCAATCAAAGGCCAAAACCTTCAAGTCAATCCGTTGGTGGGTGAGTGGCAGAAACTGCATTTTGACCAATGAGAAGCACTGTCCTTCCAGATCTTTTTTCCAAAGTTCTTACCCTCTAAGAGCTGTCTGGCCGTTGTCCTAGGTTTTATCTGATGGCGTTGGACAGTTTGCTCATGTTAGACCATCAAGATCCAATCAAAATGCAGCAAATGTCCCGCCATAAACTGTGCCCCTGGTACAATGGTGACCCAAAGCAGCCTGGTTACAAACTTTTTTCAAAATATTTTAACTTTGTTTCCTTGTGATTTCTCCGCAACGTTTTTCACAGTCAGCACCAAACCACTGAAACCACCAATAAGAGCTCTCGGTTGCGAGAAACCATTTTTCCATGTGCAATACCAGTCTGTTCTCTGCTCAGTCTAAATAAAACCCATTTATTGCTGACCCAGTTAGTTTGGAAAGTTTAGATTTCATTCTTCTTTGCGACAATGCATGGGCAGCTTGGTTGCTCACATGCACTACAAAATTAATTAGCATTGTTCTCTCTTCATCTTCCGGGGCTGCTAGTTGAGCTGTCATGAAATGGGGTCTGCTTTCTTTATGGCCTGTTGTGTAGCATTTCAGTTAATCACAGAAATCTGAAAGAACCAGTCATTACAGTCTCCAAACACCTGCTGAATATGCTGACAAGCGAACTTGTTCTGTAGTTTCCTGTTCTCACCAGTAAATGTTATATGTGAGTAACGACAGCATGAACTGATATCTGTGCCAAGCGTCCCAGCAGACCATAGCTGGGAAATCATTGAAGGTGATTGAAGCACCTTGTTGTACTTGCGCATTGCTTGAACGCTGATGACGGGCACTGCAGGGGCTCTTCCCTTACGGCTCTATATAAGGCCTCAGTGTGGCAGAGAGCTGTAGTCTGTGGATGTATCACTGAAGATGGATTGTGAGTACTCTCTGTGCCAGTCTGCCTGTTGCTCTTGGCAGCTCAAGAAGTGGTTAAGATCTTCTCGAGGTTGCCTTTTGGTTTATCGCAAAGGTCCGGAAAGGGCTCGTCATACATGCCTGCTTGAAAAGCAAACACTTTGCTCAACCAAGGAAGTGTGGAAAATGGAACACTTGGACTCGAAATATAAATAGTGCAGTATTTGCTCATGTCTTAAATGTAAATTAGTAACCTGAATTTTCCAGTTGTCAGTAATCATTAAAGGTGTAGCTGGTTAGAAAATTTCCATTTAAAAATATTTTATTCTGACTGTGTTATAAAAATCCATATACCTTCTTTGATTCCACTAGTTACCAAATGAGTTACAAAAAGTTACAAAAAAATGTGAATATATCGACTGATCCTTTTTTCATGCAAACTGGAGCTGCAAGCTTTGAAGAAGAACGACATAGGAGTGAAACAAATGATGGAATATTCTCTGAATATTGGACAAATAAAGGCAGGATGTGTCAAGGTTTTCATAACAACAAAAAAAAGGTTTCTTAAGATGCTTTTCTGTTAGAATGCATGTTAATTACGCATTTCATTGTTGGAATGTTTACAAATTTGAGTCTTTGAAAGAAGTCAGGTGGATACAGTTGCTTTTTTGTGTGTGAGGTGCTTCACTTAACTTTCATGATGTTTCACATCGTGCTGAAATTTTCTACTCTTTGTTCTAGTCAACGGTAGTTTGGGTGGTTTCTAGAGTTGTCTTGTCTCCATTTATATCTTGTAGATGGTCTTGCAGCTGTAGTGCTTGCAATATGAGATATGAAGAATTTCCTCCCGATGGTTAGTATCAGCGGGAATGATGGAAACCAGCTGCTCTGGGCCCCTGACCTCAAGAATTGACCTCTGACCCTATGATGGATAAACGCAACTAGAGAAAAATAGCCAGGGGAAGAAGATAAAGCCAGAAAAGCACCTGCAGAGTAGGCCTGACATTCCAGCACTGGACCCTTGGACACGTGTCACATGATCCCACCAAATGTGTTTGTATGAAAGGAGGCATCATTACAGGGAGGCCAGCTGGTACTGTAGATGTCTAATGAGCTGTTTTTTGGAAAAGACCAACTACCTGTGGAATAAGTATGCCTACGTGGAATCTGCGCCTACAGAAAATCCACAGAAAGCTTCAAAGGTTTCCAGAAAATGATATTAGAAAAATGATATTAAAATGATTTAGCTGTTACTGCAGATTGGATATGGTCCTTGAAATAAGTAGTTGTTGCTACATACCTATGCAAATGTGCCCCTTTTCTTTTAGGTACATGGAAATAAAGCAAATTAGCTGCGAACGATTGGCATTTAATATTTGACTAGGTTCAAGAATGCACCCCCCCAAAGCAGATGGAAAACCTTCCAGGGCCTTCTTTTTATCAAAGGTACACAAACAATATTTTTCTTGTTTCTGTTGTCTCTCACCTTTATAATAATGTTTGATTTTGGTAATTGGACAATATTGGAAGAGATAGCTTTCGCCCCTGATTTTCTGCAGCCGTATCGGGTCCATTATGTTCATCGAAAGGCAATTACAGGAAGCCACTGTTCCGGGATCTTTTTTTTAAGTATGGTAATTATACAAAATACTACTTTTATCTTCCATTTCACACCTCTAGACACTTACACAATCGCCCCGCTTCATCTGAATTAGCCTAAGCAGACTCATGTACACAATAACTTGATGATTGGATAATTAGCAGTCGCAATCAGATGATATTACAGTCATTACCCCTTACATCTTTTCTGGGGCAAAATAGAAAACTCTCCTGATTTTTCTATATCTAGTTAGGTTTCACCAAGTATTTCACAAAGAAAGAAGTTAAACCCCTCTATTGAGCAGTGGACCAGGCCGACCCACCCATACCAGCCCACTTCTTAGCCTTACTGCTGCTGCCTGCATTCCCAGCATGGCTAGGCCAGTAACTCACGGTCAGGGTGGTGTCGCACATTGCTTGCCGAAAAGAGGGGGGTCAGGGGTTCAATTGCTCCCCCTGGGTAAAGCCTTAGATACATAGTGACTGTACAGCTGCCCCACGCTGACTACAGTGGTAATTAATTTCTAATGAGGGTTGGACCACTCGCTTGTGCCAGCCTGCATTGAGCCCACAGGCTCCAGACATATTCTTCTATGCCCCATTTGTTTAAAGAGTGTGTAATATTCTCCAGTAGGTCAAAAGTTCCATTCTGCTTTATGATGTCGACTCTCCTAGTGTAATTTCTCCTAGTAGCTTTTCAACAGTTTCATTTCGCAATATGGCGATATGAAAAAGATTTGTCTTTTCGATCTCCTGTGAGATTAAATGGAGTTTTTTGCACTCTTGATTCTAGTTTAATAAACTTATCCCCATTCAATTCATTTTTTATATAGTTACTCCCTTTCTTTCTCGTTTATTGCTCTTAGTGGAAGATCCCCTTCAGTGCATTCAATTGCTTTTAATTAAAGTAGGTGACTTGTGTATTGTGGTTTTGGGTCAGTGCTAGAGCGGCTTGTGTTGATAAAATTTCCTGAGAGGAAACTGTACTGTGAAGTACAGGAAGCCATTAGGAAGTCTGGGCCTCACATCACATCCAGCCCCTCGTGTAAGCACTGTGGATGAGCTTTAGTGCTAGTGAAAAAAATGTTTTTATTGTAAAATGAACAATTCCTGAGAATCTAAATAATCAGTGTTCTCTGAGGCAAAGTTTTAAATAAACCGTATTAATATGTAGTTGCTTCGGTGCTCTAAATTGTTGTTTTTGCTTTATTGTGCAGTTGTTATACTGGATGGTTGCTAGTAGTAATGTGCCAAACAAAAAGATTCGTTAAAACAGCAAAAGAAAAAAAAATGTTTTGGAGGACCTAAAACATTGATCGCAAAAAAAAAAAAAATTGCTGCATCACTAATTGGTTTCCCACTGGTCCAAGTCACTCAAGTTATTTTGGAAGATTTTTGCGTTAATTGTAAGTTCACTTGTTTAGAAAAGAAACAACACAGCTATAAGTTATCAGTAAGATTTCATGTCTGTTCAAAATTGGTATGACACAAAATGTAAAGTGGAAGCATTACTATTATTGCTTATAATTAATGCTGTTTTGGAAGAACTTAGAATTTTTTTTTTGAACTTTTACTCATGGTTTTCAATATTCAGTGGTCTTTGAAATTAGTTGATATCACCTTAACTGCCTTACACAGCAGTCATATCTCTTTTTTTGACTGATGTTCAGTTTTTAGCCTGCTTTAGAGAACCGAGAGTCTACGTAATTTAAGTGTACTGAGAGCGATGGTCTTCAGAATGAGATTTACCTATTATAAACCATGGTTCTTTTTTAATGCTTTGTTGTGCACAAATTGATTTTGGGTCCTTGACGAGCTCTGGAACTCATTCAGGTTGTTGTTATCGAACCCTTGTAACTGAATTACTCAAGGTAAACCTTTCCTAATATAATTTCAAGCCTTGCCGTCCATTTTCATCCGGCGAGTCCTTTCCGCTAATGAACAAGTAAATGTGACCGTTAAGGTTGTGTGTTTCTGGTGCATGGCAAATACCAAAAAAATGAATGATGTCTACTTGCACTTTAGATATCTTCACCAGAAATGTTACACGGAGCATTGATCACCCATGAAATCACATATCGCCAACCATCACTCCAGACCTCACTGGAAAATTGACTAGTAGTTAAGTGGTTATGGAGCTGTGCTGTATTGGGCCCCTGAGAACCTCCGCAATGCCTTGCTATGTGTATCCCGTTGTGCGCTTTTCCTATTTGAATTTCAATCAGCGCTTGATGTGTTGTTATGTGAAGGCATGGGGGGATGGAGGTGAGCTGGAATATGTGGCGTGACCAACGGAGACTCATTTGAGGCTCATTTGTGTCCGCTCGCGTCCCAGGGGGCACATGCCGTAAACTGCAAGCCGCTGGGCTTGCAAACACCTCTCCAGCTAGCTCGTGCTGATCTCAGACTGGAGGTGGTACAATCAATATTAACCCCCTCCCTACCGCCTTCTCCTTCTCTGTTGTGTGTCACTTCATCATGTGCTGTCACATGATGAAGTGACCACACCTTAGTTTGCTATATTGAATTAAATGTGCTGTGGCAGCAGCATTGCGCCTTTAGCCCATGTCTTTCACTCCACGGGCTTCACGAGCATAATTGTCTCCTGGACTCCATTAACCAGCCATATGTTTTATGGGTATTTACCATAATGTGTGATTGAATTATTCCGCTTGTGACACCGTGTGTTTCTTACAAATGCATTGCATACTGGGAAATGCTAATTCTGCAGTTTCTCTACCTTTCCATATGGCGCAGAGTCTTTTCGGTCTCTGCGGTGTGATACCAACTGAGCGGTCTTTGAAATGAGATTGTAGCCGACAGTGTGTAAAAATACATTTAAGGAGAACGAGAAGGACAAAGCTTGCCAGATGAATGACAAATAATTCATGTTTTTCAGGTAGTAGCTCCACCGAAAGCCACATTTGATCCATTTCCCCTTGCAGCCGACTTCCATTAATAATGGATGCTAGTTTCTCCCCCATCGGAGTCCTGCAGGGCACAAATTCCCCCTCCCAGCCCCCCACATTGCTCCACTGTGGTTCCCATCATTGACTATCCCGGTTAGGTTCAGGGCTGAGCTTATACATCATATCGTGCTCTGACTTACTCCTATTGTTGGTTTAGCCAAGTGCATCAGGAGGTGTCTGCTTTGTTGTGTTACAAAGCCAACTGCCAAGAGATGACATTTTAATAGAAATGCTGCTCTCTTTTGTTGAGGTCACACTGGACAATGCTTCAGATACCTACATGCTGTGCTCAAGGAGCCATGTGGTTTTTTTTATCCTTCTCTTTTAGCAGTGGCACAATGCGGAGGGGTCAGGGGCTGCATGAGCGCTGGAGATTTATAGCTAGTTTAGAGTTGAAGAGGAAAGCTGTGAGACATGCCAAGTGTATGATGTAAGAAACTGGCCAGGCTTACCCCCACTGCCACAGCGAATGAAGAAAGTGATGAATCAATGAGGAAAATTAAAGCATGCCTCATGGTGATCTGATTCAGAACTCTGAATCCTGGGGGAAAAACTAGGGCATACCAGTTTAAGAGGTTCAGTGGAATATGCTGGTTTGTTGGAGGTCTTAGACCATATCTAGGCATTGTGGGTTCAATAGCAGGTAGTTTATACAATGGCAATGTTTTTTCGCTTTACAGGTCACATGGCATGTGCAAATAGTCATATGATCATTTATCGATGTATTATAACCTCCAAGAAACACATAATACATATTAGCTCTTGTGTTTAAGTGGCTTTAAATGCTTAGAAATTTTAAACCGGCGTCATTTTGCAATACATTTTTTAGCAACATTTCTCAAATATCGCCAAAGTTTTGCGCAAATCTGTAATGGAAACGCGGCTAGCTGTTAGTTCAAGTTAGTTGAGGTCTATTAAATAATATTATTGGACACAACTTTTGATTTTAATAATATACTAGTAACAATTTTAATTAAGATTAACTGAGAATAATAATAACGCTTTGAAACAATTTTTTCATTATTTTTCATCATTTCATGTTTACAGATATAGCAAACTAATGTTTTGTTTTTTTTCTTTTTAACGTAATATAACATTTTACATAACTTGTCTGTTAAACCTTTGCAAATATCACCAGCTTAAGGTTGTTTAAATCATTTTTATGGTCTTTTAGGATTTATGATGTTGTATTGTTAGTGTCTATTGTCAATTCCTTTTGAAGTTGTGAATATTTCATAATTTACATACTGGCTCTATTCATCATTGAATCGAAATAACATCGAACTAAAATTAGCTAAATAATGAAGATTATTATCTTCTGTGTCGAGCTGCTTTGCAGTTGAATTTGTTTCATAATTGATGATTTTTTCCCGTTTATTAACGTAAAGCTGCTTTGAAACACTATGAATTAAAGTGATATCTAAATAAATGACTGTGCCTCAAGGTTTTGAAAAACAAATGCTGCCGAAGATCATCTACCGTAGTTGAAACTAGGACTTTCAGGTTGTAGTTCTCATCTAGACTAGCTTGATTTCTGCCAGATTGTTTACTACCACCTTCTCAATCTAATAACACATCCACCTCATTTGATCACATACCAGCATTACCCATAATCCTCAGAAGCTCTACTGCCACTGAAATGGGAGGCAAGAGATGTGTATGAGGATATGCTGAGAGGTTTACTCATCCGTTGAGGAGCTAGTCTGTAATATCTTGCTGTACAGTGGTGCCTGGATTGATCTGGCATAGTTGAGTGGGCTTCTGGAGAACATATGTTCACTTTTTCCCATTTCTGTCAGTAGCAGAACCTGAATTATGTTAGGCCAGTGTTCAGACGTCCATCACACCACCACCATTAACAGTAATTGTTAGAGAAAGAGCTCTTCTGTCTGGATGTGGTCTGAATCACATCTCTTCAGCCCCCACGCTTTAAAGATCTTTGCCCAAACAGGTGTTTTTCTGCTTGAGTTACGTTCTTTTAGGAGCTTATTAAAACTTGATTTTAGAAGTCGTCGTTAGTGAATGCTGACAGCGCTTGTTTAGTAATGTGTGTAAACACCACCTGCTTGAACTTTGCAAATTATGAAAATTATCTGAAGGCTCTGTCTACAGAGCAGTTTATTCATTCGATAATTCGTCCGCTCATTGCGTGTCACTTATTTCACTTCTGGCTTTGCTTTGGGAATCTCATTTTCGTTCAAGTTTAAATCGCTCCATTAATTTTCAGAGTTAAAATTATTTCCAGGGTTTCGAGGGTGTGTGTCATCCTAAATGTGATTTCTGCTGTCCATCAGTCTTTCTGTCATCTCATTGATCCCTGTAAGTCATGAATATGTAGAAAAGGCTGCTGAAAAGGAGATGGGAGGAGTTATTGATGTTTGACATTGAGAATGTGCTAAAATAGCACTGGAATCATTTTCTCTCGACACAGAGATTATGAACACTCTGGAGAATTTACCTCCATTTTGTTCACTCGCTTAATTCATTATTACTATTGGGAATGTAGAAGGTCTTTCTGTCCTTTTGACATTGTATGGATTTAGGTATTGGTTGTGACTTTAAACAGTATTATTTATATGCTGTTATAGTATTTATTCATGTTTTGAATTAGCTTTCATTTATATATTATTTTCATTCGTTTTTGTAATTGTATGTGCTTGTAATTTTAATTGGAGTTATTTCGCCTAGGTGTTGCTTATTAAGCCCTGTGCTGGGCAATATATCGCATGATATATTTATGCGCATCTCATCAGTAAAGCCGGTTCTTTGATTAGAGGTAAATCTCCATCAGCTGTTTTTAAATTAAGTGGCACTTAATACACAGAGCCATAGATCACTGACAAGCTACGCAATATCACATTTAGTTTCACAGGTGATTCATTTGCGATATACTGAATGCAATATTGAGTATCAATCAATTAACCATGGATACACCACAGTATTCGTAGTAAAACTCAAATGACTATATGTAATGTAATCTCTGCAACGCCCAGATCTCCCACCTCTGTAATAAACACGGAGATGCTAGTTCCATCCGAAATTAGTAAAATCACAGATATTAGGTAATGATATTAGGTAAAGTCTGTGTTTGCGAGCTTTAAATGCTCCAAAAGTTGCATGTAGTGGCTAAGAACCAATTTGCATTTTCGTTCAGACCCAACGCGAAAAGACCAACAAGTGGGTGGGCAACATGCTAATTTTTAAAGTTGGCTTGGGACTCGTTTTAAAAACGACTTGTTTCAATGATTCGGAGTAGACTGTTTCTTTTGAGAGACAATAACTTTATACTGTGCACTTTCAGATTTGAAACTTTGCAGGATGCGTTCGCTCACGTGTTGGGCTGATAGACGATGGCATCACAATGTTGTAATTTTCAAAGATCCATAATAGGGGCACTTTAATTCTTAGGGAGAGAATTTACCTAATTGAAGTTTGTGTTCTAATACCTAATCATAAGCAATAGCTATAGTACAATATTAAACACCTGGAGAATAGATGTGACAGCAGAGAGTGAACAAACAAGCAGAACCCATGATATATGGAGACCAGGCCTGTGGAAACAAAACTAAGAACTGTCTTTTTTTTTTTTTTTTTTTAATGATGATTGCACTTAGTAATTACTGTTAACGCTGGTAAACCTCAAAAGCTACTCAAAGAATTCTTACCAATCACTGTTAGAGGAGACTGTGTGTGGAGCACCTTTCATAGCGGTGCTATTTGCCTATTGCCATGAAATATGCTAATTGCTTCTGTACAACTGCTGTTAAAGCAAATATTTCAGCTGCACCACAGACGTGAATATTTTTCATAAGCGGCTGGCATAAGCAGGGTTATATGTTATTATGAGAGATGCGCATGAATAGTGCATGAATAATGATTGTATACTGCATATCAGATCTGTGTCTGCTGGAAAAAAATGATCATGTTATGAGATGGTGTCATAAAAGACAAGGAAGACATTATTACATTAGTTCTCAGATATGAGCGTTTCTCCACCCGGGGTAAAAAAATCCTTTTTGAAGCTTTTGTTTTGATGCTCTGTACTTAAAGCATTATGTCTGGGACAAAAATCTGATTTTGATCACAAATGACTTGAGAAAGAAATAGGAAATGACATCTTTCAGCCACTGCTGTGAATACATTTCTCCCTATATTTAGTTGTATTGAGAGCCATTTTGTTTGGTCACTAATCAAGAAAACGGCCAAAATGTTGTTTAAAGAAGGAATATGGTCATGTAAACTCTCATTCAAGCAGCACATAAATGTTCAAAGGGAATCAAATGAGCTTTATTTTGAGATGATTTCTATTTTTTATTGTGTGTTGGTGTTGGTCAGTGGCTTGGCGGCATTTTTACTTTTCCAGCAGACTTTTAGCAAGCATGGATGGTTTTTAAAGGGATTGCAAGGGTAAATTATAAACTTTACACTCTTTAATTAAGCGTACCTTGTGTGGTCTTGGATATTTTTACATGTCGAGTTTGAACATTTGCAATCTGCTTCATTTAGACTGACACCTCCCACTCTGAGAGTTTGGAAAAGTGGTGATAATGTTATGCTCAGCTATGGGAAAAAAAAAAAGATCACGGAAAGAAACCACAAGATTTCAAACTGTGGCAAGCACACAATCCAAGAATTCATTTCTAATGATGACTCTGTGGAACTTGATATTACATTAAAAAATAAATAAAGAAGTAATGGAACATGTGAGTTATATAACCGATATATTATACAAACTATAATTAAGATTTTTTTTTAAATGTTTTGAACGCGTCTCTCCAAGGGTGCCTTTATTTGATGACAAAAATAAAGTAAAAACAGTGATATTGTGAAATACGATTATAATTTACTGTAATTTAATACATTTTAAAGTAATTTATTCATGTAATGGCAAAGCAAATTCCATTAACTATTACTTTAAAAAAAGTATAAATAATCCTAACTTTTGAGTATACAGGTGCTGGTCATATAATTAGAAGTTGATTTATTTCACTAATTCCTTTCAAGAAGTGAAACTTGTATAATGTATACATTCATTAAACACTGATTTCAAGTGTTTATTTCTTTTCATTTTGATGATTATAACTGACAACTAATGAAAACCCCAAATTCAGTATCTCAGAAAATTTGAATATTGTGAAAAGGTTCAGTATTGAAGACACCTGGTGCCACACTCAAATCAGCTAATTAACCAACGAAGGCTTTTAAGTGGTCTCTCAGTCTAGTTCACAGTCATGGGGAAGACTGCTGATTTGATAGTTGTCCAAAAGACTATCATTGACACCTTGCACAAGGAGGGCAAGACGCAAAAGGTGATTGCAAAAAGAGGCTGGGTGTTCACAAAGCTGTGTGTCCAGGCGAAGGGAGGGAAAGATGTGGTAGAAAAAAAGTGTACAAGCAATAGGGATAACGGCACCCTGGAGAGAATTGTGAAACAAAACCCATTCAAATATGTGGGGGAGATTCACAAAGAGTGGACTGCCGCTGGAGTCAGTGCTTCAAGAACTACTACCCACAGACGGCAAACCCGCTTGATCTTAACCCCATAGAAGATTTATGAGGTATTGTGAAGATATGCCAGACCCACAATGCAGAAGAGCTGAAGGCCACTATCAGAGCAACCTGGGCTCTCTTAAGACCTGAGCAGTGCCACAGACTGATCGACTCCATGCCACGCCACATTGCTGCAGTTATTCTGGCAAAAGGAGCCCCAAGTAAGTATTGAGTGTTGTACATGCTCATACTTTCATGTTCGTACTTTTCAGTTGGCCAATATTTCTAAAAATCCTTTCATTGTATTGTAATAAGTAATATTGTCTTAAGTAATATTCTAATTTTCTGAGATACTGAATTTGTGGTTTTCATTAGTTGTCAGTTATAATCATTAAAATGAAAAGAAATAAACACTGAAATATATCATTTTTTTGTGGAATGAATGTATACATTAAACAAGTTTCACTTCTTGAATGGAGTGAAATAAATCAACTTTTTGAAGATATTCTAATTATATGACCAGCACCTGTATAACAGATTGCAACAAACAAACAAAATAAAAAACATACAAATAAATAAAATAAAACATGTATTTTTTTCCTGAGCTCAGATTAGGAAATTGATTTTTCTCAAGGATCATGTGACACTGAAACCTGGAGTAATGGCTTTAAAAAAAATTCAGCTTTGCATAACAGGACTAAATTACATTGTTGAAATATATTCAAAAAGAAACAGTCCCTTTAAATTGTAATAATATTTCAAAATGCCACTGACTGTTAAGAAATGAGTACCAAGACATTAACTCATACTAGTTTAAAACCACATGAGTAAGTCAGTGGTGACAAAAAAACCTGATTCAGCAAAAAACAGTTTTGCTGAAAGTGAGACAAATGAATATATGATTTTTGCAGCAGCGTTTTAGGCAGACAGTCCTTGCTGGCGGTCTGCTCTATTAGGCTGATAAATACACTGTGAAAAAAAGAAGACGATGTGCTGTTGTGCAATGCTTTCCAAGCCAGTCATGCCCATGATTTTTTTTTATTTGTTTTTTTTTTTTTCTGTGCATGACCAATTATTTGTCCATACTATGCACAGCCCTTATGTTCATTTTCTCAATCCATCCTCGATGAATACATGTTCCTGTCTCCCATAGACATTTATTAGCATCTTCTAATGCTGCATCCCTCAATCAGTGGCTGGTTTTCTCCCATCGGAAGAGGAAGCCTCTCCCCCCTCGCTTTAACTGCCCCTGCCCATGGGACTTCATAAATATCATTTCATCCAGTGGAGCCGCTGACATGGAGCAAAGGGCCACCATAAATAATTCATCCTTAGTCCTGGCTCCCTGTTTAGGAATTCACACCGCAAGATCTTTACTATGCAGGTTTGGAGCAGTTCATGATCCAAAGACACCTCTCTCTCACTCTGAGTGCGTGTATCCTCCTCAGGTCCTTTCCAATATTTTATGTACACTTTTGGTCTTTGTACAGGAAAACCCTTGATCTTTGCCATCTTCTTTCTTCTGCCTGGCCGTGCTTATTTCTTTTTACTTTGCTTGGTACTTGTCTTTTCTTGGGGCAATATTTTGTTTAAGGCAAAAATGTAAAATAGATTTGATTTGAAATCTCTCGCTGCCTCAAAAGCGCCGGTTTCAAAGATTTTCTTTCATGACTTATTCACAATCTCTTAAGTCTTTAAGATTCAAATATTCCCCTAGATGGTTTTATACTATTAGCCTTGAAAGGCTTTTAGAATATCTTCAACATTAATCTATTTTATTTGAACCTTTTTTTTTCCACAAACACGTTTATTGGCACCTGTTCATGAATAAAGGAAAGTTTTCTGTGCTATTAAAGTGGCCTTTTATTAGTTGCTTATTAGCATGCATATTACTTATTATTAAATATTAGCCATTTATTAGTTCTAATTAAGCACATAATAATGCCTTATTCTACATGACCTTATTCTACATTCCTAATCATACCCAATGTCTAAACCTAACAACTACCTTACTAATGAACACTCCACTCATTCTTCAACTCCCCCAGAGTTAAAAAGTTGAGTTTTACAGTTTTTGAATCCATTCAGCCGAGTCTGACGATAGCACTTTTATCATAGCTTAGCATAGATCATGGAATCTGATAAGATAAGAAGCATCTTTTTAACTCTGGGGGAGTGTTCCTTTAATAAGCAGCAAAAAAGTGGTAGTTAGTAGTCAACAAGTGTTACTTATCCTAAAGTGTTACGAAACTTCATATCTGTGTGGTTTGTTCATTTAAATATTTAGTTTTCATAGTTACAAATTGCAGAGCTATATTTATTTTGCTGAATTTTGTGTGCGTATGGAATGTACAGATAACTAGCCTGCTATGCAATGCACTCAACTTGACCTTTCATTTTAAATGTGGCGACAATGTGTTACACTATTCCATTTTGTTTTACATAATATAAAAACAAAAATGCTTTTATTAGTTATAGTTTGTTGTACAAGTATTCCATTCGGTAATATCTTCAGACATGGCATTTTCATGTTTGTTGTTTGTTAGTTTGGCCATAAAACCAGAAGAATGAACTATGCTGAAGCTCAATGGAATGCTGAGAGGGATTCTGGGTTGGATAATACGGAGCTTAGTGAAGCAGAGGCATATTCGCACGAGTTAGGTCTGCAGAGAGACAAAACAAGACAAAACAGCACTTCAGCACAGCAGAAACAGTAGCAAACCTATTTTTAACATAAAAGTTAATTCAATCACGATTTGCATGATCCCATAAGAGATTTGTTTGAAGTTATTGTCTCTCTTTTTGAGAAGCACAGAAAGCCTGAAAGCATTTTGAATTGGCTTATAGACAAATGGTTGTTTCTCCCTCTTTCGGCATTGCATAATGCAAGTAAGTGCTATTTGAATAGTGTCTTAGGATGAATGTTTACTCAGCAGAGACCATCGCTGACATTTCCACACAATGCTGGTACAGAGCTCTATGAGATCTGACAGCAAGGCTTTGCTCCTGAGGCACTGTCGGTTGTCTTTGTACAAATTGGTGTCAGTCTTAGCAGTTAAGTTTGGCCAGTAGACAGAGTCTCTCCGTGAAGAGCATTAGTGCTGCTGTGTGGATGGCACTGCTGTTTTCTTTGCAGCTTCATTGATTTACAGCAGCTTTGCTTCACAGTAGGGCTGCACGATTTGGGAAAAATGTCACATTGCGATTATTAAGGTCAAAATTGCGATTGCGATACGATACATATTATCATATGTTGAAAATCCAACAGAAAGATGCTTGTCTCTAGCCTGCTGCAGTACAAGCTGCCAGTATGAAAGCACAATTGGCGAGCGCTGCTCCTGCTCTGCATACGTGCCGCTTCCACGCTGCCTATGCGTGCAGTAAAACCGGATTGTTTAACGTGCTGTTTAATTTGCGCGAATCTCGCTGCAGGATGTCTGATTGTCTCATTGACTTAACATGTAAATCACTCGCGCTTAACGCTTCATTCGCATCTGGTGTGAACGCAAGAATGAATGCATTTGTTTATTTAATATAATCGGAACATTTGCTGTAATGTAATTGCATAGGCCGACATCACGATTGCGATATGATTAATCGTGCAGCACTACTTCACAGACAATATTCACCACAGTTTTTACATTTCAGTTGCAATATTGCATATTCGAAGGGTAACAAGTGGCATTTTTTTTTAACACACAACAAACATTACTGCAAACACGAATGATATTTAAAAACTATTTCTTATAATATTCCTTTTGTATTAAGATGGCAAATATTGCTAGCTGGTTTCAAACACGTAACGTTATTTTAGCATGTATGGTAAATGTTGTAACAAGTACTTAAAGTTAAATATTTGTATATTTTTGTGACCAAGTTCTTTTTTTTTTCCCCCTAAGGATCGATATGTATTTGATTTGATTATCATCTTGTTATTCTTCTGAAATAGGATAGAAAGTCTGCGTTACAGGCGTTCTTGTACGTGAATAATGACTGTGTTTATTCCAGCTTTATTTGGCCTGAAATTGTGCCTGTGAGAGTCCATAAAGAGGGCTAAATTGATTTTAAATGATATGTATTGGACAGTTAATTAATACGGCTAATTGACTGTGTGAGGGAACCATCATGCTGTTTGGCTCGACGCTGTACAGATGCTGCCTCAGGAACTGACAGCCCCACACAGTCATGTTTTTATTGATTGTTTCTCGCACCCTTTGCCCCATAACAGTTGTCCAAGGCCGCAATAAACAATTAGCCTGTATTTGCTCTACTTATAGCCTCAACATGCACCTTCCAGCCTGTGATTTACCCAGGGGAGGATGTTGGCGAACGAAGGCACCCCTCAATCGCTGAATGTCCCCCATCCCACCCCGCCGTGCATTCATAGAGGGCGGAGAGGCGGCTGTAATCAGTCAGAGCCTCCACTCCCCCCATCAGTGACTATCCCACCCATGTATGGAGAATGAAGATAAATGCTGCTGTGGATGGGGATCAGGCTGCTCTTTTATGAGCCCCTGGAACTGTGACAGACATCTACCCTCCAATACCTCCTCACGGGCCTGACTAATGTTGAATCTCGTTACTTACCATAATTTATTACACGGCTCTCTGGATTTGATACTGATTGGTCAGATGCAGCACTCTGGATTCGAATATTTTTGAATGATATCCACTTAACCGCATTCACCACATTTTTACATAACAGCGGTTGCAACAGATTTTAAAATACAAAGCTTTTAGTCTTAAGGTTTATAATAATAATTATGTTTCAATAAACAGAATAAAGTATGTTTGTGTAGAAATTTAACAAAGACTGGCATGGAATGCTTGTCATACTCTGTCATACTGATTTAGTAGTAAAGTGCAGTGGTCTCTTATTTTTTTTCCATATATATATATATATATATATATATATATATTTTTTTTTAATGTTTTTTAAATATTTTTTTGAGGGTCAGTAAATAATGACAGAATTGTTATTTTTGGTTGAGCTATTCTTTTGACTTTTGACCACCTTAAACACCCTGGAAAACATTGGTGCTAAAAAGTCTAATTCTGCTTTATATGATGAAGTGAGTAATAAAGTGGCTCTGTTTTTGTGCTTCAACATAATCTTGATTGATTGATTTTCTGCAATTAAGAATGTTCAGATGATTCAGTGAATAAAGTTATTCAGATTCTGTGCATGTCATTCTAGATCTTAGATTTAGGTCTTTCAGCAGTGGTCTCCAGGTCCAATCCAATGAACTATTACTGTGTTCTTTGTGTTTGGGTGTCACGTTCTTTCGGTCTTTCTCAATAGCTGTTTCTTTTCAGCGGTACACAATGTCCAGCCTCTTCAGGAAGTGTCTTTGTTGAAGGGATTTTGCTTGGTTGTCAGTATGAATGTAAAATAACAATGTACCTTGAACCTTTGGAAAAAGAAAGTGTGTCGTTTCTATCTAGGGTCTTTGTGCACTTTGAGAATATTTGTGTGAATGCGTGTGGCCTGAAGGGGGGTGTCAGATATGCATGAATGTGCACATGATGTCAGAGTGTTTGGACAGAGCTCGTATGCGCTCACTCAACCTGCAGCTCCTCCTCTGCCACCAGCATGCAGTGTCTGGACAATGTCAAATCCACTGCGAATGTTCTTTGTTCCAGTGGCCACCAGGCCTGTGTTTTGGCCCCTCTGGCTATCCTGGTAATGTCTCAATTAATACTTGTCCCACACGGCCTCTGTGTCCTACTCTCGCACTTGCAGTCACAGTTTACAGTGTATAATTACCACATTCTACCTTTTTTTTTTATCCTCCTCCTACACAGTTTTGTGCAAATAATTTAGAATTGCAGTTCAGAATCTTGTGATTCATTGCAAAACGTTCTATGCAAATTGAATTATGCAAGTTGCAGTTTTAAGGCCTGTTCACAAATTTTTTGCAGAAAACACTTCATATGAAAATTGTCTGTTTAAACCAATGCAGAAAAAACATAGTAACAATGCCTGCGTTCATTCTTTGTGTTACAACTAACATGGTAATTTCTAAAAGTGAGGAGGTCATGGTGGTTGCTGTGGCTCTGGATGGAAACCGGGAGGCTTGTGATTGTCCCATTGAATGCCAACACTGTCAAGGTCCAGAAAAGTATGAGAGACATCATCAGAATAGTCCATCTGCCATCTGTGGTTCAACCATAACATTATGAAGCAACGAGAATACTTCATCATTGGAAAGAAAACAAAAATAACAACTTTATTCAACAGTTCGTCTCTTCCGTGTCACCATAGAACCATTTTGGAGAATTTTGATTGGGCGCAAATTTTGTACAATGTTCTTTGTGAGCCATGACACAAGTATACGCTATTTTCAATCAAATGAAAGCTTAAATTGATACAGAAAATGTATCCTTGTGTTGTGGCTGACACAGAACAACGTACAAAGTTTGAGCCCAGTGGATATTCCAATTGGCCATGGAAAAGGTTTTGTGAATGGCAGTGAAGCTGACATTGGTAAGTCACATGACAGTAGCAAACATGACGAATGTACTACAGTATTTACAGATTATATTCATACCATAAAAGTCATAATATAGAAAATATACTTTTCTGAATGGTGGCAAAGCAATTATTTATTCAATAGAAGTACCAACTCAGAGAGTATTCAGTTTCGGAGGCAGCCTAATGCATTGCCTGTAGAATTTCTTGCAAACACTGATATTTCTTAGAGGAGATGCAAATTCAGTTTTTCTGTTGTTGACATGTTTTCCATTATCAGCTTTACTGGCATTCTTCTGCTTTCGAAAATTAGCATTTGTGTTGCTTGATTGAAAAGGAAAAGGAAAGGGTGTTTATTTTGTCATAGAAGTACAAATGATTCAGTTCTTTGAGAAGAGCGTCTATGATCAGCATACATGCCCAAGACCTCAGCAGGAAGCAATCAGTTCCACACCAGAAGTTTAACCCCTGTCGCTTTGTCATTCGAAAATGAGATGCAAATAAGAGTGCTTGGAGAATTCAGGACCAGGAGTCACAAAAGGCAACGGACTGAGAAGGATGCCCTACAGACTAACAGATCTCTCTGCTGGGAGCAACAAACTCAGTTGGAGGTGCCACACAAAGACACATTCCATTGACACATCACTGCCAGTCGAGTTTTCCGAGGTCCTGTGGCGCTCTGGTGGGCTGGGGATGCTTAAGATTTACAGTGTGCTTCAGCTCGGGACAGCTCATTTCTCACTGTTTAGTTTGATGCTTGTCACTATATTGGTGTGATAATAAGTGTTAGATATAAGATTAAGCTGTTTGATTTCAAGCATTCTAATTTTGTAGATATGTTCAAGACCGTTGCATAGTAAGTTCATAAAAGCCTTGATCTAAATTGTCATTTAAAAATTTGACCAAATTTTCAATGCCAAAGGTGGCACAGAGGTGCTTCTGAAGTGGCATTTAGGTGTCTTTACGCTGATGTTTTATGCTGCTTACAGGTGACATGAATGCATTAAAGGAAATGTTGACCCAAAACTGAAAATTTACTCCATAGTTTACTCAGTAAGTAGTGTGCAGATCTTTAATTCAGGCAAAAGTTGGTGATTGCCTAAAACAAATATATGAAATCGATTTGAAATATCCATGTTTATGTTTGTGTTATTGGTCTCACTTTATTTTGATGTCAAATTTTCACTATTAACAAACCATTAACTATGACTTTTGACTCAAGTTTGCTTATTAATAGTTAGCAAGGTAGTTAAGTGTAGGTTTCGCGTAGGATTAGGGATACAGAATATGTGCTTTATAAGTAAGGGGTAATGCATTAAATGATTTTAATGCACAATGTGGATACCAAGAAGCACTCGACACAAGTATTTGATTATTTTAATCATTCTGCTTTAACTGTTGTACAGTTTAGACCTCTGATATGATTGACTATAGTAGGTCAAACCCTTTGAAAATCAAGCTTTGAAATCCAAAGCTAATATCGTTTTCCCATATACTGTATACATATTTCAAAATATGTCTTCTTAAAGTGGCAAAACCGGTCCATGGCTCTCATTTCTCACAGATATGGGTGGATATACCTGTACCCACCTGACATAAGTCAACATAATGTCATAATTGACCTTTTTTACTCTCTTAATACATGGTGATTTATTGGTGTGTGCTGTTCCAAAAGAAAAATGCTCCAAAAAAGTGATTGTTCTGACTCATAAACAGCTTAGCTTTTTGGCCGACATGACAGGAGTCCTCTCATTTTTTAAGAAAGTCAAGTCCTGACCTGTATTTTTGGCCATTGAATGTTTCAATCTGAAATGGATAAGACTACAGATTTCAAATGGGCTGCAAACCTCTTTTTCAAACATTTGTTTCTAAGTGTTTTCAAGTGGGACAGTGTGCACTCAATGACATGTGGTTTGATGTATTAACTGGCTGATCGGAGCAGAGCTAAAGTGGTCCGATCCGGAACTAGGACAGGCTGTATGGCTCCCGCTGACAGAAATGAAGACATCTAGCAGAGGTTTGCTCTGTGCAGACATGTTGCGAATCTCAGAGGAGCTTCAGGACAAGGCTGTTATCCGTCTCCATCACCATTGTTTAGAAAGCAGGACACTTTTCACTAGCTTTGATACATAGCTCTGTTAACTACAGTGTAAAGAACAAGATACATGATTTAAAGTGATAGTATGTAAAGCTGGGTGAATTCTGGTCTTCTGCAGGGCCTAAAATATGATATGTCGGTAACTACATAGTTTCTATTCTTTTCTACTTTGCTTATATGGTCAGAAATACAATGGAAGTCACTGTGAACTCAAACTGGTTGGTTTGGTTACCAGCATTGGAAACGTGTGGTTTCCAATATTCAAAGTGTCTTCATGAAAAACATAAAAATTTGAAATGACTTGATGAGTGAATAATGGTAGAATTGTCCATTTTGTGGGAACTGTCTCTTTAAGGTATCAGCACAAACAGGATGTAAGGTTTAATACATACGTTTAGGGATTTATTTAATTAGGAAGCATCTCTTAAATTTGGTTTCAGTGCACTGAAATGATTTTTTCTTCTCGTATATAATCTTCTAAAAACCACCGGGAATGGAGCTGCCGATATGACCGTTCAAAACCTCCTCCCTCCAATTTAGAGCTTTTGGAGAAAGATCTGGCCTACATGAGACCTGTAATTAAACTGAAATGCGACTCTCCCTGGAAAGTCTTTTCAGCGGGGGGAGTGAGTAAGTTGCTCAAGTCATAGTGTTTTTCCTCTCCCATTTGTCTCAAGAAACATGCCTCGAATGCTTTCAATGAGAACAAAATGCTAGACTGCATTTGTGTGTGCGAGACGAGTGTTTGTGTGCCTGTCAGAGCAGCATTCTACCCTCATTTTCTCCCGCTCTTTTTGTAACACGTGTCTGTGGGAGGACAGCTTCTTACCTGCACAATAGATGAAATGTGCAAATAGTCACAGCTCACTAGAGCGTAACACTGTTATTAGAGCTGCTCTCAGGTGCTAAACGGCCTTTGTTATTGAAGAACACAGAAAGACACTCTCTTATAGTCTCGATAATGCCGATCTATATCACAGCAATACACCCTTCTTGGATTACGTTAAAAATACCTGCCATGATCTCAAATTTAGGCAGAGCTCGTTTTCTTATGAGGTTGTGTGATATTCTGCCTTCAGTTAATAATGGATTCTTCTTGCGGCCAGAAAAAGTGTTTTTTCTTCACAGCAGAGTCTCATAGAAGGAGATGAATGTGAGGCACATGTGGTTTTATGTCCTTCCTTACTATATTAGTGAATCACATCTGAGGCTTAGGTGTCTTTGTAATACATGTTACTGAAGGTGCTTTTATATGTGGCAGAATAACCTTGACCTAGAAGGGTTCTGCAATTAAACCATCCGGTTCATGTTTTTATATAGAATTGCATTAAATAATTGTATTTAAATAAATAATTCATAAAAATTATATTTAAATTACAGTAATGTTTTTGAAAGTAGGGCATTATACCACGGCTGCATTTATTTGGAAAAAAGACTATTTAAATATAATTAAATAAAACATCAATTTATTATTCTTAAATGTAAGATTTCATACTATTTAAAATAATTTTCTATTTGAATAAGTTTTAAAATTAGGGCTTGTGATTTATTGGCATCCAAAATAAAAGTATGTATTTACACTTTGAATATTTATAAATACAATTTTATTTTGGATGTGATTAATTGTAATTAATCGTTTGACAGGCCTAATTGTGTCATTTATAAAAATGCAATTTATTAATGTTTTTGCAAATCAGAATTGTTCAGAAATCTTTCCAATATGCTGATTTGGTGCTTCTTTTTATTATTAATTTTGGTGAAACTATTTTTTATTATTCATGAAAATAACAGCATTTACTTGAAATATAATGTGTTTGATTTTACTGCTAATGAAAAATGAAAAAAAAAAAAAAAAAATCTAACACTGACCCAAAACTTAAATCGTATATGTGTGTGTACATCTGTGTATATATGATATGGTTGCACCATGATACTTTGGTATTGACCCTGATGAAAAATCTTAAGCTGTGTTTTGAATTGATTGCTGATCATTTTAGTTGGTCATTAGTTTGCCAACCAGCCACAACGCTCCAGAACTGACAAAGCTGGCATGGCAAGCTGGTTGTTGGTGGTCCAAGATGGTCTACCAGCATGGACCACCTAAAATACATCAACCAAAGCAGAAACCAAGTGCCACCTTGAGATGGATTTTCCAGCAGATGAACCATTCCCAAATCCATGGTACTTTTTGGTTTGGCCATGTACCAGAATTCAGCCTCACGTGTATATTTGTTTCTCTAGAAAGAGGTGGCCTGCAAGTGTCCTCAAAAGCTTTCTGGCCTCTTTTGTTTTATTTTGAAAGCAACGTTTCCTAAAACAGTCTGATTATTGGCAGCGTGAAAGCTTTTCTGTAAACGTCTTTGTCTGCGGGGGCTACCCACATTACCGCTACAGCCCACCTTAGTGAAAGCGTATCTGGCAGACCGCCAAGCACCGCCCACCAGACATTACCCACCTGTGCAAGCGAGGGGGGCGCAGCCTGTCAGTCACGCCACACGTCTTTGTTCATTCATGCCTTTAGGTTTTAAAGCCATCAAAACTATGCGCTCTAAATTTGGAAAATACTGGATGAGGTACTGATTTGTGTCCATTTGGAGCGAAGCCCTGGCTCTGCCGGAGGCTGGGGGGTGGTGGGGGGATGTAGTGTTAAGGGGTTAGTCAGAGGGGTCTCTCTGGGACCCAGCACGCTCATTACTGCGAGGAGTCCATCACTGACAGCAGGTCACCATGGTAACGGTTGGTATGTGATTCCCACAACAATGCCAAACCTTCCCCCAGCCTCCCTCACCATTTTCCCCAATCAGCACACAAAATTCTCTCTCTCTCTTGTTCGCTCTGTCCGTCTCTCTCCTCTTGCTGTCTTACTATATTACATTGTTGTTGGGCAAGGACAGAGTGAGGGTGTTTTTGACAGCTCGTAGAGTGGCGGTGGTGGTATGGCTGCATGCATTTGCATGTGAGCATTGCACGGAAGTGTTCGGTGCAGACATACAGGGCAGTAATTGTGTGCGCGCTAGATTGTTACGGTATAATTGTGCAATGATGGATGGCGCTGCTATGGATTGAAGCCACGCCAGCCCTCATAAGGGTGTGTTTTGGAGACGTTTGTGTGTTTGAAGATGAGGAGAGATTTTGTGTGTGTGTGTGTGTGTGTGTGTGTTGGGGGTTGGAGAAAGAAGGTATGGGTTTGATCTGCAACAGGATGATCAGTGGTTGACCTGCGGCTCTTGCCCAGCATGTCCATCTTGTGCGGTTTCAAAAGCATTTATGTAAAGACGCTATGGTAATGCAATGTTTTTTTGAAATTCTTTGAAATATATGTATCATGTCAAATATAATTATATGCAAATGTTAATCAGTTAGTATGATGATATTTTGAATATCATACTTTTAAAATTCAATACCTTGGCAGCAGCTGTGTCTGAGATCACATAGGTCTACATTTGATGAGGAACTTAATTTGTGAACATTAAAAAACTAATTTGATTTATAAATGATTTTTGTATGGAGTGTATGGTATTAAATACAGTAAAACCAGTATTTCCATGAAATTACACAATTTTCACAATGTTTTTGTGTAATTTAAAATGTTATGTAATTACTTTAGTCTTCTGTGTCATATGGAATCATTTTAATTTGCTCAATTTTTCACACTTACTAATATTATTATCAACCTTAAACATTTTTTGCGGTCTAGCTTTTTTTATTTTTAGAATCTGTGATGCTAGGGCTGGGCGATAAAACGATAACGATATGTATTGCGATCGCCAACAGCCAATCATGTAATAGTACCATGTTTCGTTACACATATCGTTGTCGTGCGCTGGTCTGGTGGATTTCTCTTTATGAGCAGAAAATGAGTGCCGCAGCGAGCGAGGAAATTGTAAATAAAAGAGGAAAAGTCAGCTCACAAGTATAGCAGTTTATGGAACGTATTCAGACCAATGTCGTCTGCAAATTATGCAAGACCGTCGTCCCCACCAAGACTGGTAATACCAAGAACTTGATGTACCACCTTTGCCGCACCCACCCTTTAGAGCACAGCTGTATTCAATCAACAACATCTGTAGCTGCAACACCGTGGAGAGGTACTATGCATCAGTGCCTTATGACAAAGAATCTTAATGGTACAAAGATATAACGGAGGCAGGGGCATTATGTTTACATTTTAATTATTTATTTTACGATACTCTGAACCAAAAATCCAAAAGAATGGAATTTATTTGAAATAGAAATATTTTAGAACATGATACATGTCTTTACTATTGCCTTTACTTTTGTTAATTAAAAAAAAAATAATTGAAATTATTTAATAAAAAAAAAAAAAAAACTAATCCAAAGTTTTAATTTTAGAGAAATGCAGTTCCTCTAAATTCAGTCATGAATGAAGAGAAAGAAACTTTCAAGTTTTCAGCGGATAACATTGCAGAATCTACTGTTATCCATAATTAATATATTCCTCAAGATAACATGTTAAATAATTCAGGGGTATTGAAGTAAAACTGATTAGTACTCGACTGGTCATGCAGTTTCAATACTGCAGCCATCATGACACGCTCTTTTTAAAAGCTCTTTTATATTCGGATTTGACTGGAGTCTTTTCTTATGTGATGAGTGTTCATGATTTTAAACATGTTTTTCAGAAGTGCTATTAATTTGTCTACAGCTTTTTAATGTGGAAAGAATTATAGTATGCACCTTTTTTAAATTCAAATCTTTCACAGATTTCCCCTTAAATCAATGCTGGTAGTAATTACCAATTAAACAGACCCGCCATTCATTCAGAGCTGCTTAATCCACCTCCAAAACACTGTAGAAATGACTTCACATTAATTATTCCCTTTACCATTACATACACATCACTGCTAGGGAATGCAGCTAATGATGCAATACACCCAGTACCACTAAAGCTCAAGATTGTGCGAAGCCAACCCAAATATTAGTGTTCTGATTGTGAGTGAAAATAAATGTGAGTAAATGTGCCCCTCGTTGACAAAAGGATCTGATGATTTATGCACTAAAACAGCCAGTCTTGATGCGCCTGCAGGGTCGCTGCTCTGTCTGAGGTCAGAGACATGTAACGATACCATATGCTCCCGAGGGGCCATGATGCTGCATTTGCAGAGGATGTACAGGAAGTGACATGTCGGCCTTCCAGTCCCATGCTGCTGTTGACTAGCCCCCTGGTGAGCTGACACCTGCTCGCTCGCACACTTCCAGCCATTCTCTGGAGATTTCCAAGAAAATGAGGCTCTGCCTTACCCTGATCCGACATTATTATCCTCTGTTGCGATACAACGGGCTTTGCTCATTTGTATCTCGCTTTTGCAGCCTCTTATTGTTAATGCAGTTCCTCTAAATTCAGTCATGAGTGAAGAGAAAGAGACTTTCGGGAAAATGAAAATCTGTGTTTTAAAGGCATCCAAGATTTGAGACTCTTGCATTGTGTGGATGTAGACGGCCGATCTTGCCGAGAAGGGGTTATGTTAATATGATTAAAGCGGATTACAGTGTTCATCTGCAGATCAAAGGAGCCGAACCAATTAGCACCCCCACCTTTAACACTGCTGACGACTAAGTCAGAATATAGCCGGGAAAGCCAAGATGGGCGCATTTTATTCGACACACAAAAACGATTCAAAGAAATTTCAAGGAACTCTTTCCAAAAGCCATAATCTCTCTCTCTCTGAATGTTTTCCTTTCATTTGGTCTGTGTTGTCTACAAATGAGAAGGAGAGAGGGGATAACCAAACAGTCCTGAAAAATTGGCTGTCATAATCATCTAGTGTGCAGTGACTGGGTGCTTCAACAAAGGTGCCCCATGAATTGACATGAAAAGGTGTTGTGGAGTCGGCCCAGCATGCTGTCAGGACTGAATTAAGACATTCAAATCCTCCCGTCACCCTCTCCAGCTTTCGCTGATTTATTCACTTCTCAGAGAGTGGCAGCCAAACTGGAATCGCCTTTGTTCAGTCAGTGTAAGGAGCAGGCCACTCAAAGGACACTGTAGGAACCCTGTGGCCTAGCTGTGATTCTGCTATTGCTGTTAAAGTCATTGATTTAAACAAGCAAGCCTGTGTTCTTTCTAAACCGATGTACGAGGAAAGAGGAAATACTTTCAAAGGAGACATTGATGTTCTTGGTTATGATTTTAAGTGTAAACTTTTTATAAGATGTTTCTCCTAAAATTCATTTGGACAGACAAAAATAAATGGAAACGAGAGAATGGTTGACATTAATTATTAGACAATACACAATTGTTTCAGACTTTGGTACATTGTAAGATCTGAGTATGAGAAAGTGTTCAAATCTCAGTTGAGGCTTTTCATTCAAAAAGCAATTCCAAGAAGCTAGAGACTCGAGGATAAGTCTCCAAACCACCTCACTTCTCTTTAGGACTAGGAAACGCTAGTATTTCCACCAGCTGGTCAGTTTACTATTCCAAACATAAATTTTGCCATCGAATGCCTTCTAAGCTTGACCTCTGTGGTCACTATTATAGAAGTAAACACATTTTACATTTTGATTAAATAAAAAAAATGAAACAGCAAAATCAGCATCAGATGTTTTTCAGCATGCAAAATCTGCAGGAGAAGAGGTGGGTGAACAGGTTGCCCTTTCTGTTGATTGACACTTCCTGCAGACAGTCCAAAATACTCCCACAATGGCAAGATAACTAGTTTTGCTGCAGAATGTCTTCCTTTCATAAACTCAAAAAACCACTGTTAGTTTCAGCAGACATTTTTGTTAACATAACACAGCTATCCTTAATTTTCTAATAAAACAGTAAAACTTAATTATCAATCAACAAATACATGTAAAGGGTTTAATTTCGCTATTTGCCAATCTTTTTTTCTACGTTTTGGCCATTCGCACTTTCTGAGTCAGCATTTTTGTCCAGCAAAATGCAATAATGAATAAGGATAAGTGGTGTAGACTGTGAAAACTTTGGCATGTCAATAAAACAGCCTCATGAGAAAGCCCTGGCTAATGAATGCTACCATAAATTCCAGACCTTAAGCAGTCAGTCTGAAGGACTGGCTACAGTACATGAGACCAGACACTGCATTACCTCGCATGAATAATGATATTGTAATATATATGCTGTTGGTGTTCCTCATTGAGCAGTATTGGGAAACATATTTATATGTAACAGCAGAATTATGGAATTTCCCACGGGCAGTCTAGAGATGAACACAATCAAGAGAATTCATTTTCAAAAGATTTGATATCAGTCCAATGTTTGATCAGTCAAAGAGATGCACCTCATCTCCAGCCTCCTCTTTCATTTTTTTTCTTTTCAACCAAATCCCAGTAAAATGGTAGCAGCACTGTAGTTTCTAATAGTTTGCTGCACTACCTAATCTGTGTGTAATCAGGGCCGTGATCTCTGACTCCCACCTCATCAGATCCATCACAAAAAGGCACTGGGAGAAGCCATCGCCGGTCCTGCGGTTAATGCGGTACTGTAGTGAGGCAGGAGTACCCTTTAGTCCATCACCAGGTCTGTACATGTAAACAAGCAGGGGACGAGTGTAGTCGCCACGCGGACGCTGCATCTATCTCTAACCTTCTGCAGATCTGCGTAAATAATTAATCGCACCCTCTTAGCGTGATGGAGGAGACGTCAAGGCCTGAGGGAGAAAAACTCTCCAGCTGTGAAAAGAGCCTTTCTTGATTAAATATAAAAACTGTTTATTGTTGTTTTTCACTCAGTGTTTTCTAGCTTGTCATTAGTTTTTTTGTTTTTTGTTTGCTTTTTCCTCACATATTTGCGGTTACGGACGTGCGATTTGTTCTTTTGTCATTTCCTCCTGAATTACAGAGAACAGACGTCAATTTTCCAGCTAGCTGTCTTGAATAGCCTCTCCTCGTGGGTTAGTTGGGATAGAGTGAGTAATTGGCACAAGACAAACGCGGCATAAGTTGCTCCTGCTCTGGGTTAGAGGGCTTGTAGTTGCAGGCATTTTAAATAGCTCTCCTCCCCACCAATCAGAAACAGCGACTCCTTGTGTATTTATACATTCATGAGAGTGGAGAGCCATGAAAGCAGATGCACACAATATAAAAATAGGCTTGTAAAGGGTATGAAGGGTTCACGGCCAGAGAACCCTTGTGTTTAGAGGGAAGGGCTCTGTGAAAACACAAATAATTACCCAGCTTCAGCCAGAGTGTCTCTTTTCCAGGCACTCACACAAACTTACACGCAAACACAGCTGCGGGGGAACTGTCTGTGTGACCTTCCCCTCTTTTTTTCAGCTCTGAAGAGGCTGGCACAACCCAAATTGGCAGCCACGCTGGGGTGACTCTCTATTTGCCTGCCCAAACCATGTTCATCTGTGTCTTCCTTTCACTACTGCATGTTTACTTCATGCTACTGAAGATCTGGTCGTTACATTGTGGCCTGTCTTGTTTAATAATTAAAAAAAATGCTTACAAGAAAGTATGTGAGATTACCAAATTTTATTTCAATGTACAAAAAAGGGTTTTAGTTAAATTAAGTTCACATTTAATGATAAAATAATAATAATAATAATAATAATTAAATGTGAATTACATTAAAAATAATAATAATTTTAATGCTTTTTCTACAATGACCATTTGTTAAAGTTGTTTTTTGTTGTTGTTGTTGTTATTATTATTATTAAGTCAAAAATGTGAGGGTATTGCGTTTTATAAAAAAATAATAAAGGTCTACATGCAAATATTTAATTATAAATCATTAGGAAAATTTTACTAAGAAAATCTTTGTAAAAAAATATAATATTATAACTATTATAAAAAATTATATTCTTAAAAAATAAATTTGTCTGGCTGTCATTATCAACAATATCAAGTTGTGCAACAAACATTCAATGGAAAAAAGATAAGTTATTTATTAGAGAGGGCCCCCAGCAGACGCTTAGGAATGTCTGAAGGTCAATGTCTCATTAATCAGAAACTCTTTTTATTTTTTTTACTTTTGACAGTGAAGCATTAGTCCAGGATCATTCTCCTGGATGCCTGCCGCTGCATTAGTGGACCATGTCCTTCAAGTAGGGATGCACTGGCCTTGCTCAACTTTGATAAGGCAGCTTTAGGTCTTAGCAGGAAATGGATTTATTGAACAAGGCTCGATGCAACTATGTATTGATGGACAGTTTTGCTGTGCAGCTGGACTGCACATGCAGAAGAGATGTGGCTATCAAGGTAACGTTTGATGAATACAGAGAAATGGCAGGCTTCACAGTTTCTTATCAAATGGCTCCCTCCTACTCAAATGTATTGTGCTATCGCTACATCTGCTTTTGAATGGGAAAATAAGTGCAAGTGGGGGCAGAAATGCAGTATGTAGCAGTTCATCAGTTTTTTGCATTTACTTTTTTGCATGATTAAATGTTGCTGAAGGCACCTGAAAGTCCTTGCGCAGCACATGCGGCCCATTCCAATGGAATGTTATCAATTATTTATAATATCCACCCTATATATGATGTATGGGGAATATTAAATACATCTAGCCCTCCACCTTTTTTATATAGATTTTTGCTCTCATTAGGGTTGCATCTTCCAGGTCATAGATATTGTTATGGGAGGAAGTGAGCATTAAATAAAAATAAATAAATAATAAAAAAAGGTTAGTGTTGCTACACGTTGAGCCTCTGTGCTCATGTGGGCAATTTGAGTTTGAACATTTTGAACACAACATTTTCATTTTCAACATTGTCAAAAGGTCAAAAAAGACTTCTCACACGTACTCTAATGATAGAAGTATCTTCAGTATTGTGCAAACACACATCCACTGTACAATTCCACAGACATCTCTGTGTGTCTTCTGTAGATATGAAGGTCATATTCTTGACTAGGCTGTGAGCTTTTGTGCATGTCAGGGTCTGAAGATAAGACTGCTTTTTGATGGCATCTGTGTCAAGAGCTTCAGCATGTTCCTTCCTGTGTTTATGAGAGAGGCACTGAGATGACAATGAGTAGATAGAGGACAGAGAGATAGAATCCCTCATCTCAGTCACTTCAAGTAAATCCCCCTCCGGCGTGCAAACAGACAGAGCTGCAGCCATGTTTCTGTCTAGTAAGAGTTGACATTTCTCTTATACAAACTGTATCTAGATGCTAAAAACAAATATAGATCTGTCATTCTCTCCAGATTTGGTTTTTACATTACAGTACAGGCATTTTTAACCTAACAAATGGCCTAATTCCAATGACAGATTTACCAGTTATTTCACAAAGCGAATGTTTTATCGCTCATTTAAAATTTCTGCTTGATCCTGTCTAAAGGCCTATTTACATGTGATAAATAATTTAGTTAGAATAAACAGCTGTTCAGTCCCTAATCTAATCTCTCATCATACTGTGAATAAAAACTGGCCAACCAATAAGATTCACACTTTTTGGCACATGCCAAGGGATGGTTCAAAAAACAAAACAAAATGATGAAAAACAATATAGTGAATGCAAGAATCTCACCAGCCAACGATAAAAATCTTATCCTCCCTTTCTTTCTTTTCTGTGATGGTTGAGTGTCAGAAATTGAAAGTTTCTGTTTACCACTTACGGTCAAAAATGATACTTAAAATGGTTAAATAGCTCAATATCACTTCCCAGCAGGTTGGGTTAAACATTTAACCCACACGGTTGGGTCAAAACAGAGTTTCTCTATATTTAACCCAACTTGAGTTGTTTTTAACCCAGCATTTTCTATGTATTTATTTATTTTTTTTTAGAAAAAATAGTCCTCTCTGTGAATAACTTCTGTACAAAGAGAAGTAGTTCACACATGAGGTTGGTCATTGCTTGACCTTGTTTGTTCTCATTAATTGTAAAATCATTATATTGGTCTAGATGTTTTTCATCCATTTCAAGTAGACCATCATGGTGATGGATTGTTTGCCCACTCTAGATGAGCAACAAACCAGATACCATGTTTCAAAAACACCCTAACCGCCATAAACTGGTATGACTTGGTTTTTCCAGCAGGGCCATAGCACAATGATCAAACAAAGCTCTGTGGCACCAAACTGTCCCTCCATGCAGAACAGAAGAGAATCGACTGCCGGACATGGAGGAAAAAAAAAGAAATTCCATTCCTTGGAATCTCAGTGGAACGGCAGGCCGGGCTTTTAACGAGTGGATCCAGATAGATAGCATCAGCACAAATAGCTCTAACTAATTATGGCTGCTCTACTTGGATTCAGTTTACCTTATCTTTGCAGTTGTTCTTGACTTTCAGACACTTATCCTCCTTCTTTTGCAACTTCCAGGAAAAAGGGAGCTGCTACAGTTTAGGATAATGCTGCCATCAAAGAGAGTTTACAAAATGACTAAACAATATTTCATGCGCAATGTTTATTTGTTCTCTTCAGCTCACGGAATTTTGTATTGAACTGCACAGATCTGGTGCTGGATGCTGATTAGTCAGTTTAGCATTCCAACTGTTTTGTTATTTTTGCTATATGTTCAGAAGAATGCGATTTACTTTTACTTGTTTTAATTAAAATATTTAGTCTGTAATATTTTTCAAATGTAGTCGATCAAGGCCTTTAGACTCAATATGTTGGGCCTTATTGCTTAGTTAAAGGCCAATGAAGGCCAACACAGTCATTGATTTATTTTTAGCGCAACACAGAATTGACTTTTCTCTTTCAGGGGAAGAAAATGCATTTGTATTTCATCCAGTTACCCTGAGTGTTTATGAGCTGTAGTTCTGCCGTTGACTTTCCTGAATGACTCCGCCATGAGAGATTAGATCAGGAGCTTGTCTCTGGAGTTTAGAGTTGTTAGTTTTAGAATCGCTCTTTAATTAAAAAGGTTTAACAGGATCTACTGCTCACTGGCTTTGGTAATGAAGGAGTACATGCTGCCAAAAACAAAATTAACCTGCGCTGAGCTTGTGTCAGCTTTGTGCATGTGTGTACTGGTTACTGGCAAATAGAAAAAAGTTGGTATTGTACCTGTGTGTGGCGACTTAAATCACAATGATTAAATGATTTTTGAAAGCAGTTTTTTATTCATTATAAAGGTTGCATTTATTTGATCAAAATAGTTTAAACTATGATATTGAGGAATATTCTTACAATTGTTTTGTTTTTTTATAGAGCCCGACTGATTTATTGGCAGGCCGATATTATCGGCAGGCCGATATTAGGCATTTTCCAAACGATTGGTATCGGCATTTATAATGGCCGACAAATTAATATTTAAAAAATAAATTAAAAATGGAAGAAACACCCTTACTGGTAACTTTGATTTGGACTTTAAAGGAAGTTTCATATATAAAATTTCTATTTTTATACATTTTATTTATCAGAACTTTAATTTACTTTGATGTTCCTCAGTTCTGTTGTGACAATAATATTTTAGTGAATCCTCAACCACAAATAACTATTCTTGTACTAAAACCTGCCTCTGCTGAACTGGAGCTATTGATGATTGACTGATTCAGTACACTACTTCATATACTGTTAGCAATTTATGTTTTGCTGTTGTTGTTATTTATCAGAACTTAACAGAAATTGTCTTCAGTCCTATTCAAAGTTGTATTTATGAAGCTTACCAAGTCTTTTAAAACTGGTAACTTTGATTTGGTTGTTGTTGTTTTTGTGTTTTTGTTTAAAGGACTTTACATTTCATATCTTAAGTCTGTGTTTGTATACATTTTATTTATCAGAACTTTAATATATTTTGATGTTCCTCAGTTCTGTTGTGACAATAAAAGAAAGAAGTTTCTTTTTAAAATGCATTATCATATTATTTTAGTTAAAATTCATAAATAACTACAAATAACTAATGTTAGGGAAATCTGTTAATGTTTTGTTGCGTCTTTCTGAAATGTAAAAAAAAAAAAATATATATATATATATATATATATATATATATATATCAGCCGAATATCGGATTTTAAAACCAACAAATATTTGTATCGGTATCGGCCTTCAAACTTCTTTATCGGTCTGGCTCTAGTTTTTTTACGAATTTTAAGCAGCCTTCAGTGTCAAATTGTCCTTCAGAAATCATTATAATATGCTGATGTGTAATATTTTTACTTTCATTTGAGTGCATTCTAAATGCCCCCTAACTAAAGCACAAAGACCAGCATGACAACGTCTTACAGCCGACTGATAGCTCTGTGTCACCCCGCAGAAAAAGATAGAACTCTGAAAAGCAATATGAGTTGATTTCCTGGTTTTTGAAATCCGATGCTACACAGTGGTTGACTTTGCAAAGCTCTGCTGGAGTATATTGATTTTTCTGGTGTGCAAGTGAGGGAGGAAAAGGGAAAAAACACTATTGTATTGCATTAAAAAAATCCATAGTATATCTAATTACGACCACTTCATTTTCTTTACTATTAGGACAGAAAGATAAATGTTTCTGTCCCTCCTGTATTATTTGCTCATCTGCCTTAGGCCACTGGAGATGAAGAGCAACAAGCTTCCTGGTTAGCATCACTTTTCCTGTGATATGCTTGTATAGACATGGCCATTCTATCATCCCAGTGACAAACAGAACAATGACGTTTCAGTGTATGAGCAAAACACTTCTACTAACAGAGAACCTGATACTGTAAGACATATATCAAGTGGCATTTGTGAGGTAAAAAAAATCATTGCCACTTCTATTATAAAATCAAGAAATTCAAAATAATAAAAAAATTGAATAATAATAATTAGTATTTATTTTCTAATATTTTTCTAATCGCTACTTTTAAGTTTTTAGATATTTCTTATGGTACTTCTGCTATAAGTAAAAAAAAAACTAGGAGTTTTGATATGGGAAAATAATTAATCATAATTAATGTCATGATTCCAAAAGATTCAAAATTCTCTTTTTATTTGGCATATTAATTATATTTGAATTAATGAATTGCATTTGTAATATAATTCAATAATGTTAAATCATTCTGTTGGCTATTTGTTAGTTTAAGTTTGTTAAGAAGCACTGCTTTAAACAGTAACATTTAGCTAAAAAGCTATCAATACTAAAGCTGGTAACTACTGTAAGCCAGGCTTATCTGTCGAAACCCAACTGTGCAGTTTTGCCATCTGTAAAGAATCCCAACGGTTCACTTTACAATATTTTGGAATGCCTACATTTTATACCAAATAGACCCATCAAAACATACACTATTTGGTTGAGTTGGATGCAGACATGTTTAAATGTGCATTCAAATTAAAGTGTATTTAACATTAAAATAGCTTTTGGAAAAAGTACGTAGATTTCCCAAAAATGTCTTTTGTGGTGCTTTCAAAACAGTGCTTCCCACAAAATTGCTTTCTTTGTGGTTCATTTGTGGTTGTAGGGGTCCAACTAAACAACATTCTTTCCACCAGTGATGAGAGTTTGCAATGGGACTACTGAAATTGTGCACAGCACCATTAAGAAAATATACCTGTTTTAAAGTGGAAATCACATGTAGGTAGAGTCAGTAGAGTTTTCCCCAATACAGCAGTGTTCCTAAAAGTCCAGATTATTCTTCATATTCCACATTCCACCCCTTCATACGCACAGTTGAGCGTGCAAGCCGTTGAAAGTGTGCTTCACTGACAGTGAACGCAGATGGACGTGTTCGGTATGTGTGCAGTACTTTGCACAACACCTTTTTCATAAAAAAAACAACAAAAAAGAAGAATTTACAGTGTTTTAAGGGCTGAAAATACAAAAAACTTTTAAAAACCTAAAAATCATACCTTTATCATCTCTTTGAAAACTGCAAAAACACAAATTTGTGAGAACACATGCATGTTATGCGTTCAGCCTTTAGTTACTATATGTGCGTAGTGTATCTTTAACAAAGTGACATCGCCAACTACTGGCCTCGCATGCATAATACACCTTTTGTAGTTTTTGAGGATCTGTGTGAATGGGGAGAGTTTTTATAGAAAATGTTGTCAGTACATGAAACACAAGGAAAAATGTCTGTTTTTTAGGATTGTTGTCGTGTTAAAATACTCTTGTGAGCTTTCATGAGATGTGTTTTAAATCAGCGGCAAACATGCAGGTTGTTGTCCGTGTGCAATTCAGAGAAGACGATAAATCAGGCTGCAGGCAAACACATGCACAGAACATGATGATGCCAAAAACCTTGGTGGTAAACTTATAATCAGACATGCTCAATTATTCAAAAGGTTAGGGATTATATGATTTCAAGTTTTTAAAATAAAAACAATGGGTCTCATTCACTAATAATCGTGTATGTTTTTCGGATTTATATGCATGTTGGAACTTCTCACTAAAACTTTCCACTTAATTCACAACACGTGTGTACACACATTAGTTTGTTCTTAAATTCGTTCTTCTGTTAGTGAATCTGGAGGGTTCTAAATGAGCGCCCCCCCATGCACAAGGTTAGCAATTTGCATAATACACGCCCAAACCAGCTCCATATAAGGGCTTTCCGCAAAGCGGCACTTGTCCAGAGAAAGACAATTATGGCACCAAAACAAAAGAAAATATTTTCAACAATTCTATTTCTATTCAGTTCTTTCTATTTTATTATATTCTTTTAATGTAATTTTGTTATTAGCTGTGATTTTTATAGATTCTTTTATTTTGTTTCATATACTACTTATTTTTTTGATGCTATAAAGCACGTTGGTCAGCTGCTGCTGTTGTAAATGGTGCTATGTAAATAAATTAAACTTATACTACAATTTGAATCAACAGTTAAACGCTTACAAAATAAAGGTTTTTGTTTATCTAATATATGTATGTGTACTGTATATATTTATTATCTGCATATAAATGCCGTTTATTAACAGTTTAAAACATTTGCTTGCATTTAAATTTATAAATGTATTTTGATATAATTTATATTATTTATAAATATATTTAATATATAAACAACATTTTCTTAAATGTTCACGTGGATGTGTGTGTTTATATTTATATATATATATATATATATAAACATCATATTTTGGATGCGATTAGTCATTTGACAGGAATAATTTAGCATGATTTTGGTGTTAATTGTCCCATTGTTTAAACATTTAAAGCAGACTTCACTGTTTTGACGAAAAAATCATCCTGCGGACTATTTGCATCACAAGGGAAGTATACTTTGGGCTTAATGCGTTATGATCCCTATAGTGAGAGAGTAAGACTCCTCAAAGGCAGATGTGGGAGTGGTCAGAGTAAAGCCTCAGACAGCCCATCATCAGGTCACTGCACTGCCTATTAACCCCCCTTCCAGTGTCTGGTGGTCCCGCCTCAAGCAGTCCCATCATTTATTGATAGAGTTTGTCTATCCTGGTGTGTCATATTCATGGTGTGCGATAATGTAGTGTCACATAACGGACCCCTGTGTATTTAAACTGATATAATTACACGGGAGCCTCGGTATTGAACACGTTCACTAGGCGTCTCAAAAAACGAGCATTCATATTAGCTACAATGAGCACATCCAATTTGTCTTGTCACAGCATTCCTTGCAGTTTTTCGACAGTATGTTCAAGGCAGCGGTGCGTAGTTGTGTCTTCTTGTCACAATCCGCTTCGTCTCATTTGCTGTAGCACCTGGCAGAGAATAAAAGGTGAAGCTTTTGTGACTCTTTCTTTTTGTGTCCTCTTTGACTCTGTCCTTGTCTCTGTACTGCTTGATTCAAGAGAGAGGTGGCCAGCTTTGATGATTGAGGGAGATCGAGTTCCAATCAGCGTGGTTAATTACTATGTCCAACCGAGGTGAGAGGTGCACATGCAGCGATGCTTTTCTGCAGCCGGGAAATTACCTGTGTGCTCCGGGGATTCGCTATCTGTTAGAGACAGCTCGCCGACTCCCAATATCAGATTCGTATCGTCTTATTTTCATTCATTTGCTGCTGGAAGGCTTTTCTGCTTCACGTGGACTTCCCTGCCCATCCCCCGTCTGAGCTGCACTGTTCAGCTGCACCTTTGTGGAGCTTCCATCTGCATGTGATTGGCATCCGGTCCTGCTTTCAGATACATTATAGATAGCTAACTGTAGTCGGAAACCAGTTACCATGTGTTACTTGAAAATGTATCATCTTAGCTTTAACATGTTTCAAACCCAGTGAGCTGCTTGCCTAGAGTTCACAGATGCTCTCCCAATTGGCTGTTTAGGCTGGAAGCTACATTATCGGGCTTTCTAGTTTTGGTCAAATTTCAATCCATTCAATCTCGTAAGTCCTACAGTGGGGGGGGGGAATAAAGAAATAAATAAAATAAAATCCAATATGGTGGAATATAAGAGAAACGTAGATGCTGAAGCAGTGGTTCTCAAACAGGGTCCACATATTTAATCACAATGTTGAATCCTCTGAATAACAAAATAAATATTATATTCTTAAAATAAATGTTAATAAAAACATGTATAAAAAAAAAAAAAAATTTGAAAACAAGAAGTATTGTCATGAAGTTTAACAAATGTATAAACGGTTTGTTTATAACAAATGCTCTTTCAGTAATGTTAATAGATTATTAATTCAGAGTCCGCTGGTCTTTTAATAGTGTTCACAAAACATTAGTAAAAAAATATAATTCATATTTTATTTCTGAAACCTTTTAGTTAGACTTTCGTCTAATGTTTAAAATGTCACAATGTTACTTCTTCTGTTACTGCTAATGTTTTCTTTTTTAGACAATTTAGCATGTTCGGGTTTTAGAACATTCAGAAAGAACGCCCCCTTAAAGTTTGGATATTTTTAAAGTTCAGAATGTTCAAAAAGATTTAATTAAAACAAACAACAACAAAACAGTTGGGAATTATTGAGGAATGGTATAATTCTGGAAGACCTTTGAGTAAAAATAAATTTGAGCGCTGCTCTAAATATATTCAGTTCCTTACTAAGAAATATCTACAAAAGTCATTTTTGTGCTCAGTATTTTTGTTTGCTATAGATTTTTGTGCTTATTAGAGTGTTAATAGCTTACCATCCCGCTAACATCAGGCTGTAAGCTACTATACGTGAACTTAATATAAAATTGCGGTTTTGTGGCATATCCCTAGGTCCATAGGACTTGTAGGGTATTCTGATTGTCATTTTATGATTTATGATCCACTAGTGCAAACTCCACAGTGGACTATTACCCAACAGTCTATGTGGCAAAGTGTAGAGTCGGAGGGGGTGCCATTTGGGACGCGGCCTAAATTGAGTCTCCTGAGCATTTTATGTGCATAGCACTGTTTTCGCACAGTTGCACTATTGAAAAGCACTACAGCTGTCTTTTAGTCTTTTTGTCTGTTTTAGTCTCTTATGTTGCTTCATTTAGGTTACAGTTTTGCTTATGCAGGCAGTAGACAGTGTATTATTTGAATGCGTTATCGAATAATATAATCTTGCATTATAGTATTTATATATACTGCATTTTATACATAGGGCTATATTCAGTTTCTCTTCTAACCCCTCCATTCACAGTAGGTTATTAAGATGTATTTGGAAGAATGTTATAATACTAAAATGCATTTCCAAGGGCAATAGACTTTTTTTTTTTTTTTTTTTTTCTCTAGGGCTTAGATATCACATGGATACAAAGCGGTCATGATAGCTAACCCTTGGTTCGCTAAACTGAAAATGTAAATTATGTCGTTATTTACTCTTTCCAATCCCAAAAGATTTTCTTGCATGGAGCACAAAAGGAAATATTTTGCTGAATGTCCAAGCTGCTTAATTTTATACAATGAAAGTAGGCTGTGATTTATACTGCCTAGCAACTTAAAAGCTCAGAGAAGCTATACGCTTCAAGTCTTCTGAGAGTAAGGCTTTTGTGTTTCATAAAAGAAAAGGTTTTGGAGACAACGTTAGAGTAAGGAAATGATGGCAGGATTTACTTGAATTTCTCCTGAAAGCAACAGTTCACCCCAAAAAATCATTTACTCCCTGCTCTGCCATTTTAAACCTGTATGATATTTATTTTTCTGTTGGACATAAAAGGATGGGTGAGTAAATGACATCAGAACTTTTCATTTATGGGCAATATATAATGTTATATATATAATGTTGTAAAGAAGCTTAATTACACTCTAAAGGGAACTGCAGTACAGCAGCAAAAGAAAGGTGTTGGATTTTCACAAGTCTATCAGAGTCAAAATTAATTCAGCTAAATATCCTGTAATTCTGCTAAATACGGTAGCGGGGGGACAGAATTGGCTTAAGCTCGTGCTCAGGATTTTTTAAACCTTGGAAATGCTCCCTGGCAGAAGAATGAAGGGTAGCTTGAGGTGTTTTGAGTTGCGAAAATTGTATCCTTTCGCTTCTGCTCTGCCAGCTGAGAGTGTGCCAAACTAATAAAGCCGGCATGGAGGCCTACCAATCATTTTGTACAGCCGTTACACCTTGGACCCTTGTTGAGAGGGCAAAGGCACTATCGGAACATCCAGACCGTGGGGTGAGGGGCTGCCGTTGGCCAGGGGTCCTGAGTGGGAGAGCAGCCTTTGTTCCTTGTAGCCGCTCTGAAAGATGAAGTGGGCATCTGTGTTGAAGACAATACAGGAGACTGTCATTCTCTGTTCGTTCTTTTATTCTGTGGTGACAGTGACCTTTAAAAATGGCTCATCTTCCCACCTCGCTATTATCACTGTAGTCTATCCTTCCAAGATTTGAGAGGAGGTCATCGTTTAAACAGACCTCTAAAGCCAAACAATAAAACATGACTCATTTTAATGGGTCAATAACCCCAAATGGATACTTGATACAAACCAACTCTGTACCAGAGAGTAAAAATTAAATCAATATTCAGTTTAACTGGGTTACATTTTTATAATACATGCCTAGATCACTTTTCACCCAAAAATCAATAAAGATAGAAAAATAATAATTATCGTTATTTTTAGTTAATTTTTTGGTAATTCATCCATAATTCTAATTTAAAATGTCATGCATTTTATTTATAGCATTAAATTATTCTCATTGATTATTCTCATGACATATTAAATCAATTATTGTAAAAGCAATACTGCAATAAATATTTTTTTTAAATACTATTTTTAAATAATTTTTCAACAAATGCTACCATTATATAGGTTTTAGTTTTACTGTTTTTATTTTTAAACAGAAATACAATTTTACAGAAATTTAGCATTCATTTAATAATAAAAGTGGACTCTTCGTCCAAAATATATTTTCTTTTTTTCTTTGGCTTTTTGGAGTAAATCTGATCTGTTAACTGGTTTCATGATTATTATCCAGTTGCCCCTAAAGGACAAATACTATTATAATAAGATAACATATGAGCAGTTATGATGTTCCTTTGAGAAACAGTGCTTTTTTTTACTTCGTCTATTTGTGTATATTAGAATGATGTTCAGTTCTAGCTATCAGCTTGAGATCATAAAGCATACGCAGAGACAACAATTGAATAGGTGGGTTTAAGATGCAAGATCTCCACAGGGAAGTCCAAACCAACACATCCTTGAGTCAGTTCTCTGACACTCAGAGCCTCGGCTCTTGTAAGCAGATCACTGCTTAGTGCTCCCTGTGTTCAGCAGTGACAGATGGGGAAGGAATGATACTGGAAGATAAAGGCAAGCTGGGAGAGAAGCAGACACACTAGAGGTGGACAGACATGAAAGAAAAGAGGCTTTCCAGTCAGACTAATGAGCCTGGAAGGGAATGACAAAAAACTGGGATAGAGTCTAGGAAAGTAGAAGCTGCTTGATATCTTGGAAATAAAATGTGTACCTGTGACTGGCTATTTTCCAAAGTGCAAATGGTTTTTGCTCTAAGTCTATTTATTTAGCTGTAGGTCACACTGCTCAGAAGCCCTTTAGACTCAATAATGCAAAGCCGCAGGGCATTTTCACTGTTGCGAGTAAACTAGAAACAGAGGTTCTGGCAAAAGGCGTCCTCAAATGCAATTTCCAGATGTGATCCCGTTGATTAATAATGATAATATAACTCATTAATCTTCTTTTTATGCGGTGTAATAAAAATACCTATTTTAATTTAGTCTCAAAGACAGCTTTGTATTATTTCGATGTGAGCGCTTTTATTCTGAGGTTTTGTTTTGATTATGTTTATGTGCAATTCCCATAATGTTTTCTGGAAATGACTTGAGCCTCATTAAGAAGTGATCTGGAGGGAAAGTGGTTTTTTGTCGCTCTGCAGCTGAAAATGAAGGTTGTGTACAGTACCTGATTGGCACAGCGTGGTTTTTGTTCAGGAGCCAACAGAAGAAACCATTTACAGGAGGTCTTTGTTTCTGAAGTACTCTATGCGTCTCTGTTTATATTTCACTCATAGAAAACTGGCTAGATAACTGATAGCTTAATAATATCTCCTTTAAGTATTAAGTAGACTATTTAGTCGCATTTGTAAGATATACTCACATTTTGAGTCATACTGTGTAATATAAAGTCACCTGATCAGTAGTAGTAGTAAATTTAAGGTAAAATATATACACATACAAATATTATAGTCGCAGTATATCATAAAGAACTCTCTGTAGCTATCTTACCTATCTGTCCTCTACAGTCTGACAGCTACTTTATAGAGGTGAAAGTCTTTGGATGACACACAAGACAAAGCTTTTTTCTCCCATATCTCCCTGGCTTCAGACATTTCTACTGACTGGAGCTGTGGCTCTGAAGTGCTCTTTGGATGTGAAATAAAATGGATTTCACAGGACTAGGTACAGGAGTAACAGCTCATACTTATCAAACAGACAACCTCATTTTCTCTTGGTTCCCTGCACTGTGGGCTGCAGAACACATTTTGAAGTCAATTCCTGAGCAGTGAAAAGTAGAATAGATTATACTTCTGCCTGCCTCCTGACACTAAAGAACTCTATTAAGAAAACTGACAAATATGTGTTGTGGACAAATACCACTATAGCAATGTGTTATCCATGTATTTCCTGTTAGCATGAGAAGATCTGGGCTTGATGAGTTTTAAATCATTGAGGTGGTCAAATAAGAGATATATTCATATCCTTCAGCAGGGATGGTCAAGGTTGCTCACTTTTTCATTATTCATAATTTGTATGACAATATTCCTGTGAAAATCCAATATTCTTCTGACCTGCTTAGTATTTAAAATCATTCACAGCCACAGAGTCCTTGTATCTAATCGGAATTTCAATTGACTCTAAAGAGATTGTGTAATTGGTCTATGCTGCGCTTTTTCCTCAGTGTTTTGAGCCCATTAAATGATAAATATGGTGCTGGCTTTAAATCCTGAGAATAAATATTAGCAAACCGAACGAGAAACTCATTACAAGAGCCACTGATATTTGCATATTGGTATTTGTGGAAATTCCCTGTAGTCCCAAATGCAAATAAACTGGACTAGTATAGGATGCAATGATATAGACAACTTCTGGATGATGCAAATAATCCATGACTAGTATTGCTGCTATTTGTAGCTGAGGTCTTAAAGCGTGATGGTCTTTGGAGGAGGAGGAGACGCTGAACGTGGTGTCAGTAACTGCTTTACTGTGGAACTCTGGGATGAAGGTGTGACCAGCAGCAGATGGTCATCAGTTGTGGCTGATGGTGAAGTGGTAGCTGGACGAGCTGTATCACGCACATCTGTGCACGATCCAAACAGCCACTAACATGCTAATGATTAAGTGTGCTGATCTTCTGATTCCCTGCTGCAGGGAGGAATTCCCTTCTCGCCAGTAGAACACAGGAAATCTCACTTGATTACTGTGTATTTACTTAATGTGTTTTCTTTAATATATATATATATAGTGGGGTCCAAACACCTGAGACCAATCTGGGCTTTTTTTCTCATTTAAATCTGAAAATGAACCGTTGCTTATAAAAAATCCTGAAAAACTGAGTTTTAGGATCTCAAAGCATTTAAAACAATGCCGACTTGATGTATTGTGCACCTTTATAGGTATGTTCAAATAGCCCAGTGGTTTAGATACTAATAGACAATGTCCCAGTTTCACAAATGGGGCTTAGCTTAAGCCAGGTCTTGGCATTAGTTAAATTAAGATATTTAAGCAACTTTTACAAAAATGAATTATACGAAAATATTACAGGTGAGCATCTTAACACAAGATATTTTCATCTGAGACAGCTCAAACTTGCAATTTAGCCTGGGACTAGCTTAAGCCTTGTCTGTGAAACTGGTGGTATATGTTCTAAAAGATAGATACTAAAGAGTACTATGGTGGTAACATTGAATAGTGATTGTATTGGATGTAGATCAAGGGTTCAGACACTTACAGATACTAAAATTCAACCTGAAGTTCATTTAAATTCAGTTTAAGACAACACTAAGCTTACCATATATACAAGTTTATTTAGCTTTTTTCTCATTTAAATCGGGATTTGAACTGTTCCCATGGATACAAATCCCAAGTTGTAGGGATTTAAACAGTGAGCAAAAAAATTTAGATTTCTAGATCACCATAATCAAAAGCAAATGTAAACTGACCATTTGATCTTCTCAGGTTAGGTCAGATTTCCTTCCATTGAATCGCTCCTTACGTTTTCCAGAGTTTGTATCAGCTTAAGTGCTGATGTAATTGGATTTCTTGTACAATATGTCTCACTTCTATGTAAATATTTTTATTAAATTTCTTACTCAGGTTTTTAGACTCGCATTAGGCCTAGTGGTCTTTAAGAGCCCACTCTACACCAGATTTTATTGGTGTCTGTTTATTGAAATTCTTTGTTGAAAGCTATATAACAGTTACCTCTGGACTATGAAGTGCAAATGATGTTTGTGAACAGAAAGTGCATCTATCTTACAGGAATTAATCTAATCCAGATGTGTTTGTGCTGGAACAATTGTTGCCTCGCATCAGTCTTAAGGAAACTATTCGAGGAGAGCTTGACATTTGCCAGAGCGCAATTATCTTATATAGCAGTTCAGCCAACAAAAGCAGCTGTTGTAAAGCTCTCTCTTCTGTTTCTATAGAAGTCCAAATGCGAGTCTGCACATAAATATAAGTGTTTGGCTCCAGGAGGCCTCTCTTAGTGGACAGAGGGTTGACCACAATTACTGCCCACAGACCCCGATACTTCCTATCTGACCAACACCCCCAAACTCCAGACTTTAAAACCATGTGGGGAAGTAAATATGCTTTCACTATTTGAGTGAGGCCTATATATATATATATATATATATATATATATATATATATGTATACACAAATGCAGTACTAATGCTTATAAATGTTCAACAGTAACGCTAAATTCAAATGGGCTATTACACCAGATAAATTATCCAGTTGTAAAGTCTGACATCGGGTATATTTGTTTTCTGGGTCCAAACACTATCATGTTCCACAAGCCAACAACAAACATTGTTATTATACACTGAGCTACCATGTGCCTAACTTTTATCTCCACACTGAATAATTAGTTTGCCAGACAGTGATTCATCCTTTCTGTGTTTAAAATATGGGTGACCTTGATGGTGAGCCCGGGGAATACTGTGTACTTAAAGAAGCGCTATAAAAATAGCGTTCATTGAATATGAATCAAAAATAGTATTCTCACTTTAAAGAGAGTAGAGGCTTGAACATAGAAGCAGTTTTTGATGTGGGTAACATCATAGATTGATTATTCAGGTAGGCAGCAACAAACGTGTAAACATCTCATGTAACTTTCACTTGATCAGTTGAGGTGCTCTTTTGAGAAACCGTTTCCTCTCCATGACAGTAGAGATACTGTAGGGCAAACTCCAAACAACGCTATTGCGCCCTTGAAGGGCACTGTGTGATGTGGCCACCCCACAAAGGTCGTTCCAAGTGAAAGTATGCAACATAATTTCCTTGCAGAGTTTCCTCCTTCATGGTTTTTACTGAAGGGCATTCCAAACAGCCGGGAAGAAGGGCGTCCTCTTTAGCAGTGATCCCCGACATTAGCGCTTGAGTTAAAATGGCAGAATGGTTCTTGTGCTGGCCCCAGTTATTTCACTTATTTGTAGACTTGCCATTAACCAGTCTGAACTGGTTCTCGTCACTTGTTGCAGTATTTAAAAAAGCCTTAAAAAGCTCATTATTCATTTCCCATCCAAGAAGTACGGATGATTCCACTTATTTATCAACACAAAGTCCTGATGACTCTCGGGGCCAAGATTTGAATAATTTATGAGGACAAATGCAAAGTAATTGTGCTTAATTTGACTTTTTGCATTAGACTTGTCAGTTCTAACCCTCGTTTCTTTTTGAGAGAGCCACATAACAAGATATTCAAATGAATGTCCTGATGTCCAAGGGCTCCATTTGTAATTTTACGGTTATAATTAAAATGATTTAAAATGCATTCTTTACCGCAGTGTTTGGTCATTTATGGACACTACTAAGAAAGTTTAGACATTTGAATAGATGTGTTTGGGTCTCAAATGTGAGAATAAATGAAATAATATTAAGATGAGCAAATGTTGTATTATATTAAATATTAAGAAGCTAAAATAATTCCAATTTTATTGCAATGATGCTTCTGTTATTAAATCCCTCAATCCAAAGTTCAACCTAATTTCTGTGTTATGATGAAAAATCCAGGTCTCATTTTATCCTCTTTCTTCTTAGGATCAGCAGTGAGGAACTTCAGCCCATTCTGGTTCTCCACGGAGCCATCAGATACTCTGGCAGTGCGAGGAGCGCCGACGCTGCTCAACTGCTCGGTCCACAGCGAGCCTCCTGCCAAGATCGAATGGAAGAAAGATGGCTCTTTTCTCAGCCTGGCCTCAGACGATCGCAGGCAGGTCCTGGCCGATGGTTCTCTGCTCATCAACTCAGTGGTCCACTCTAAACACAATAAACCCGATGAGGGGGTTTACCAATGCGTGGCCACTATAGACAACCTGGGCACCATCGTTAGCCATACAGCTAGACTCAATGTAGCAGGTAAGCCACATGTTGTTTGATACATACATCTACACAGTATTTTCATACAAACTGTGTAATATATGCATCATATATTTCCAAGTTGGTTCAGCGGTTCTTAACTAGTTTTGCTTCAAGACCCATGCTGTTATACATGTAAGAACAGAATGATAGCTCTGTTTGACTGTCCTGTCTACTTCCTTCAGCGTTATTGCCTGCAGTGGAGTTCAATAAGTCAGTCAGGGTGTCTGCTGATGCAGCACCATTGTTGTAAATGTGCGAGAGCAGGTATGTTTGGCAGTACAGCTGCTGCTATATTGGGCCCTTTGAGTTGAAATGAAAGTGACCTTGTTTCATTTGCAGGAGGCAAGCAGCAGGGATTATGAGGTGTTTGAGTTGGGTCTTACCCTGAAATTCAATTTGCTGTTGGAGGGAAAAAGGAATGCAATTAAGTTACACCAAGCCCTTATGCAGTCTTGCAGAGTTGACTGTGCAACCTCACTAAAATCTTTCTGAAGAAGTTTCGCTCTGACAAGTCAAAGGCAAATGCGTTTTTGAGGTAGCTCAAGAGTCTTTCCCCCGTGGTAGTCTGTTTTGAGTGAACAAGCTCATTATTTAAAAAAAAACAGAGATGATGCAACAGATTGGACTACAGTGTGTGGTTTTTGGACATTCCGCACAGCTTAAATGGCATTTCAACCAAATTTCCATTACTGGTTTTTGGAATTTTTCCATAGGGATGGAAAGTCACTTAATGACTTACAACTTAGTGTATATATTATCTCAAATGTTCCTTCTAGACAGTTTTCCTTGAAGAAACAGATTGTATAATTTTGCATGTGTCTAGTCTAAAGCAGGGGTCCTTAGCCTATTTTAGGACATGGATACTGGAGGAGACACTGACCAGTGATCAAAGTTTCATTGTATGATATTTCAGTTTTTACAGTTCATGAGATATATATCTATATATCTATATATCTATATATATATATAGTTAACATGCACATTCACTGTAGTGCCACATATGTTGGTAGTTTTTTTCTACCAACATTTTAAGTGAAATCTTTAAGCTCAAAATAGAAAACCCTGTGTACTGTACAGTATGTGCAGGTTTGCTACACAAAATGGCTCTTGACCCTTGCTGTCTGAGATTCAAAGAGGGGAAGATCATCAATAAATCATATACAGCAGTACTATCATCTTCCACAAAATTATACGTGCATGCACTGGCAATGGATGTCTATGAAGCAACTGTTGGATGCTTGCATAGTGTGTGTTTGTAAAGACCACAACGAATGTACTATATACAACTGATAATACTTTGAAGTGTAAATTTTGATACCCTGAAAAAGAGCAGATTTATTTGTATTGCCAGCACAAACAATGCCTGTGGTGTTTTGTTCTGTTTTCAGGTGAGCTTATAAAAAGTGCCTTTCTTCGCTTCACTCCCACATTTTATTCTTTCAGAGACCGTGAACTGTCTGCTGTGGCTGACAGCCGTGTAATAAAAAGGTTAATTGTTGTTTCTTTGCTGTGGGCTATTACAATGCCATTGCGTTGGGAACAGCTCTGCCGCCGCCACAACCTGTGAGACGTCAGAGTGACAGGCACTCAGACAAATACGAGAGTAATCAACATGATGGATGGAAGAAAACCATGTCCCTCCTTCTGTCAGTCGCTTACCACTTCTTTTTCTGCTTAACTACACATAAAAACAGAGGTCCTATTCTATCTCTTTGCAGCTGTGAGACGGTGGCCGTCACGTCCGAGTTCGTTCAGAAGGGGATTAGCCACAGCCTTGGCTATTTGTATTCTTGGAGCGTCAACTCGAGATGGCAGGGCAGGGAGCAAGACGTGGGTAATGGGAATTGTCTTGCTCGTGCCGCCTCACAGCACGCTCCACACTTTGAACCCAAGTCCTTAAGGCAGACTAGAAGCGGGGTCGTTCAAGCTGCCAAAGAGAGGACCTGAATTGAAAGACCTTGTTTGTATGCTCCACTGCTACTCTGGAGGAGCTCAGCAATAATTCTCTGCATTTCTCGAAAAATGAGGCAAAATCTTGCTGTGTGTAATCACCTTTTGGCACTCTTTTGTTGCAGTTAAAAATGGCAGAATGATGACTTTTCATGTTCCTGGATCACCTTTCTTGTTCGGCTTGAGAAAAGTCTAGAGTAGCTGGAGAAAGCTATCTTTTGGCATTCTCAATGGTAGTTACTTGGCCGGCACATTCCTCCCCAGAAACATGAATGAAAATCTGCCATTTTTGTTTATAATCATGCCAGTACCGCCTTCCTTCATTGTTTGAAAGAGATTGAAAGTGGACACGCATAAACCACCAGTGCTCTCTTTTGTACATGTTGTAGTGAGATTTTCTATAGACGATTCAGCAAGCTTTTAGGGCAGAAGTGGAACTGTTTTTTTCTTACTTGGAACCAACAGAACTTGGTACGTGAAGCAAAAAAGGCAGCAGTGACACCACTCTTTTTCTATGAGTTTATAGGAAGTAGTTTAAATGTTTGATTTGCTGAGTTCGGGTGCTTGGAATAATCAAGGCATGTTTTGTGCCATACAAAGTGATCCGGGGTAAGGATGTGACCTTAATCCGGGATCTTTCCTAACCCCCATCTTCAATCGCCCTTCTGCATCCCTATCTTCCTGTGACCTCTGCTCGAGTGGAGTTGTCCTGTTCCCTGAGCTGTCTGCTGGTCTCTCGATCAATCAGTGTTTCATTTCACACTTCAGCCTTCTACACTCACCCGGCCCTGCTGGCTGCCGCCCAGCAATGAAATTCAAACGAAACACAAACAGCTATGAATTTGAAACACCGGTGACACTGGAAACATTCATATTTCAGTTGTTTCATTTTGTGCCCGTTCCGGTACAATTCTAGCAGTTTTGGACAAGCTTTGTTGTTGCTTATGCTCTGAAAAGACGGAATGTTTTATTTAGGAAAAGTCTAATAAAACTGTATTCAAAAAATGTAAATCAAGTGTCTGTATGCGTGTCTAAAATGCTAGACTACTAAATAGCGTTGCCCTCTTTACCGGTTGTTTGCTCGTGTGTCAGCTTTCAGTTTGAACACTGAAATGAATTGGAGCCTGAGATAATATCTTAGACAATGAATGCTGCCTGAAATTCATTGTGTGCTCATTTGAGTTTGAAATGCTTTATCAGCGCTGCGGTGAAGTATATCTGCTCCCCAGATAGGCGCCTTTCTGAGAACATGCCTCTACTGTTTCACTGACGACTGTATTAGTACATGTGTGTGCTTGTGTATTTATATATATGTCATTGGTAGGGTATTTTGGTTAAACGAATGGGCGTAGACAATAAGTATGGATCAAGTTTAGGGGCTTGGGTTTCATTCCTATACTTAAGCAGGGATGCAGAAACCTCCCAGAGAGTAATATTTACACAACATCCACACTCAGGAAGAGAACACAGAGCCGTTGTTTTGTGGTAAATTTTGGCACATGATTCCAGTGACCTGAATTGTCATGTCTTTGGATTGGCTCCACTGCCCGCGCTTGCGGCTTTCAGCTGTGCAGCCTGTGTGTGGGGCGTTTTTAGCTTGTGTACGGGCAAACAACATTTGTCCGTGTTGCTTTATTCCACCTCCCATACATATTAAAGCAGAATCGTGCTGAGATGGTATAAGAGGGAGTAGATGGATCGCTTGTAGAGAAATGAATGAGAAAACCACAGCTCTCAGTATTGGTGGCTGTAGGGAAAAAAGCCTTTACCTCAAAGTTTGAGGTAGCTAAAGGTAGACAAAACCAAATTTAGCTCTTTGGTGTGATTTTTGAGAAAAAGGCAGCAAAATGATGTTGTTGACATGCTGTTCGATCATAATCTTAGCCAGTAGTTATCATAGGGGCATGATTCTTGCCTGGTAAGACCTTTTTTCAAAATGTCCCCCAAAATCAACTTGCATGACCTGAAGGGATGGCATGTTTGGCCTTGTTTCTCCCATTTGTTAATGTGTTGATCTTTGAATAGATCAATAATATTTAGCACAGGAGACGGAGCATATTGAGAGTTGGTGTTTTTGGAAGTTGCTCTATTTTAAGGTCTGTTTTTGTTATCATCAAAATACAGATATTAGTGTCAATGTGCTGACTGTTAGATGTCTGCAGTGCGGTAATGTGAGAGGATGCAAACGCCAGTGCAGCTAGAAGACTAGTTAGTTACCGAAGGCACTCTAAATGTAACATTGTACAAAGCATTATTACTGTAAATATCGACTTAGCGATTAGTTGATCGTTCATCCAAAAATAAAAATAGTCATTAATTACATGTCGTTTGTAAACCTGTACAACTTTTGCACACCTTCAGAACATGAATTAAGATATTTTTGATGAAGTCTGAACGTCTCTTTTCTGTATTTTCATAGCTTCTTGACATGTGGTTGAACTACTGATGTCACATGGACTATTTTATCAACGTCCTTGCTACCTTTCTGGGCCTTGAAAGTGGTAGCTGCATTGCTGTCTATGCAAGTTCAGAAAGCCTTTGGATTTCATAAAAAAATCAAATCTTAATTTGTGTTCTGAAAATGTACAGGTGAGTAGTTAAAAACGGAATGATAATTTCTGAATGAACTAACGCTTTAGTTTTAAATAAAGTAAATATAAATTTGCCTGCAAGTTAGTGATTTTGATTTAAAGCTCAATGAACTCTTGTAATTTCAGAGAAAATTATCAGTCAAATGTAGGGTTGGGCATCGAGAACCGGTTCCAACCTGGAACCGTTAAAAAAATAACGATGCCATTGGATTCGTTTATAAAATTTGTTTTCGATTCCGATCATGGGTTCCAAACACGCAAGTTTTGGTTAACATTGTTGCCACCGTAAGTGGCATTGTAAGCCTCCGGAAGTGCTTGAAAAATCGGAATCAGAATCGTTCAAATCAAAACGATGCCCAAACCTAGTCAAATGTCACATAAGGGATACATGGAAAACACTTCCTCCTGTCTAATTGTCAAAAGTGACCTGAGTGACCAAATCCCTAGTATGGACAAATAGCAATACATAATGTGTTTTCTGAATGCATAGTGAGCCAACCGCTAACCTGATTTTACCAAATGCAACATGTCCCTGGGTCAACAACATTGTGATTAACCAATCAGGTTTGAAGAAAAGTTTTTGTGAAGTTTACTCTTACAATCAGTGTTTGGTGCTTGTACATCAGTGTCAGTCATCTATCATTTCCTCTGATTTTAGGCATTACTCATTAGTAGATGTAGAGATATGCTCATGGCTATCTTTTTGCATTAAAATGTTGTTCCAGGGACGCATTGCGCTTGGCAAAATCAGGACATGCGTGAGCCAACTTTGGTTTTTCATTACTGAACCAGTTTCTGTGTTTCCGACAAACATTCACAGACTTGTGTGGGTGGCACTAGAGCACCTATCCTGTGGTTAGAAGAATTGTGTCTTTTTAGTATGATGTTTGACCTTAAGCAGATTTCGCTCTTGGGCACAATAACCAAGCTAACATGTAGCAGGCTACGTTCTGTATCGGTAGACACCAGACCTGCATCTAAGATCAGCAACCTTGAGGCTTTTATTTTGAAGTAGGGTACGTTTAACAGATTGTCAAGTAGTGGTACTTGCCTCAGATTGAGAGGAAGACAGCAGGAAATCACCCTATGAATCATTCATCATCCCTGACTCTATGCTTATGTTTGTTTCCGAGTTGTGCTGATGTAACAGACACATTTAGAGACTCTGCGCTTTGCATTATTCATGATTTTAGATTACTTCACTAAGAAAATCCACAGAGAATCCAGATCCCGTATCTAGCGATAGCAGGTAAACTTTATCGCGCTCTTTAATGTCTAGCGCTTTTACCTGTGGGATCCGTTTATCAGTCTTCGTCACTTACCACTTAGCCAAGGCTTCTCACAGATACGTCTGCATCTGAATCTGCATAACAAAGCAAATCTAGATGCTCTTGGTTCATTGTTTGTACTCCCATAACACATTGAGATTCATTGTGCAGGGCTGTGGAGAGTGAGATTGGATGGTAGACAGCACGTCTTCACTAGAGCAGGACTCTTTGGCTCTTTCAACTCTGCACTGAAGTGTCATTACGCCAAAAGCCTCTCATCTAAAAATTGGCGCTTACGAATCCTGATCGCTCCTCTCAAGCTTCAACCCCAAGGGAAATCTTCTCTTCAATACAACTCTGATTGAGACGGACACAAGCAACATCATGCATGGCCGTCCTTTATCAGATTGACAGACCTTTGAACTGTATCCATTTTGGATTTTCTTAAAGATCGATGCATTTGTTAAGAACTTTGAGTAGCCGTGACAGTCCTTATGGAGTGGGCTGTGATTTATTTTGTCATCCACGTAAAACTTTCGTTCTTTTATTTTTTTTGCAGTCTTGGCTAAGAATAAATAAAATTAAAGAAAGGTGCTAAATGAAGCATGCTTATGCTCTTTGGACCCCAGGGGTCTGTCTGACATTGTAAGAGGATCCACTGAAAACCATTGAAGAGGCATTTCTAAGTGGTTGCGAGGGCATTCTGGGTCATTGCCAGGCTGTTAATAGAGTTTCTAGGTGGCTACTAGACTGTAATGTTCATTAGTACCCACCCACCTTTTCAGCTGTGTTGAGTTTTTTAAATGAACTTTTCCCATATGAACTTTAAAGATATCTTCAGTAAAGAAGTATACGGTGAATCATAACATTTCAAACATTTATTGGATTTACAAAACAAAACAAAAATGTACTTAACGATAAGAGGAAATGACTTCTATCTCATTAAGCATTGCGGATTGCATTGATAAAGCATTTATGGAGAAATATAAAACTATTGATTTCAAGTTGTTGTTTATATCTACGGAAACACTATGATTTAAGTCAATTGTAAAATATCTATAAATGCCTGAATTTGCAAGTTTTTTGCAGCTTTGCAAGATTTCACTCCTCTGCAAGCTTTTTTTGGTGTGATTTTGCTCTATTCTGCTCTCTGATTGTTGAAATTTTATATATAGCGTCCTAGGTAATTTATTTTTTACCACCAACTCCACTTTTAAACCAGGTTATTTTACGCTCGATTAACCGCTTTTGAATTTAGCGGGTCCTCAGAGGTTTATAAGTTATTGTTAAAAATCAGTTTTCCTTATGGAAATGTTTTTACTTCAGGAACCCGACTGTTGCACTCTATTCTGGTGGTTGCTAGGACATTAAGGTTCTAGGTCAGGGTCTTAATATGCAAAGACAAAATAGCTTCTACTATGTAAACAATGTATAACAATAAATTGTGATTAACATTGTGATTTCTGACCAGTCTAAAAAATACTGTATTTTAGGGTTTTTAACTTGAGATTTTCCTATAGTTTCCCACAGACCCACCATCACTCCTTTGTATCCCCCAGTGAACCGTGTTATAGATAGACACTAGTTTCTTCATTTAAGGTTTAACACCTCCTAAACATCAGTTTTCATAAGACTAATGGTAAGCTCCTGCTTAGCCCTCTTGTCAGAGCATATCCAGGCACCACGGTCAACCCTTCATCCCCAGAATGCCATCTGTCTGCAGCCAGCAGATTATCAGTTTCCCTGCACTTGCATTCTAAGCTCTTCATTATTGAGTATTTGGCTTATATGGTGTTTTTCAGTGTCCAAATTCGCACTGTAGCGTTATTGATTTGTCTCGGCCATCAGTGAAGTCAAAACAATTTGAACCCGGGGATGTTTATTCTGTTTAGTAGCCTTTAGCAGGAGGCTCATTTGTATTTATGTCACCGCTTTGTCTCGATCTTGGCCGCAGTTACACAGTGTCACTCAAAACTAATAAAAGATGGGGAGGCAGCCGTTGTTGCCACGTTACAGGATTCTCGTCTTTCTCTCCAGAGCAGCAGGGGAGTGAATGCTTGTAGAAGTAAAGCAGACAGCCGATTCTCACTCTCTGAATGAAATAAATCCGGTTTCCTAGTTGGACGTGCCTGCTGGGGCCCGCTTGGAGCGGCTTTTTGAACAACTACGGCAAAATGATGGGAATAAGGGGGATTTAAGTTTAAGGTCCTTGTTTCACGAGGCCGCCCTGAACCCTGAGCGCAAGGGCTCTGGGGAATCTTGAGGAATTTCTCTGCCTGCTAAGTAACTACTGTCAGTATATAGTGAGTGAAGTGTGTCCAGGATTAGATGGTGAACCCAGGTCAAGAGCAGAGTGTGTGTGTGTGTAGCAGCGTTGGGGAAGATACTTAAAAGCAGTATAAGGTACACACAGTTTAAGGTAAGATAAAAGTAATTTCAGTGCCACTAGGATGGCTAAAATAAGGACTTTTAGAAAAAATTGCCATTTGCTGCAGATAGCTCTGCCCCAAATTCATATATTTGGTGTTATGTCCTTTAAGGTTGATTGAAATTAACCGTCAGAGGGAACTACATCACTAATGCTTCTAAAAGTTGCTGGGTGCACAAAAAGCTGTAATACTTTGCAAGCAGCTGAATTGTTCTCACACATGAAAATGTTGAGGCAGTAGCAGCGGCTGCTGTGTTGAGGTGAGACTGCACAGGAGAGGTGTGAGATGACATTCCTGGGTTTTCTCTGCTGGTTTGTTTTCACGGTCATGAAGTGCTGTGGTCTGAGGGGCCCCTGCAGCTGCAGCTCTGTTTGTGCCATGCAGCTTCACACCTCACAGGAGGAACCTGTTCAGACTGGTCAGATATGAAACAACAACACTAGAGGGGCATGTTTCAGACGTGTCAGTGGAGCCAACACCATTGGAGCTAGAGAGGGGCTTTATCACTAGCTAGTCTGCAGGCAGTCTTGTGCATGTGGGCTATGTGAGACACCAGAACGAGATATTCAATAAAAACAAAAATACAAATAAAAATTTCTTTAGAACACAAACTTATATCTTGAGAAATATTGGAAACGAAAGAATTGTCGTGAAACACCATGTTAAGATATTTTTTAGTTATTAAGTATTTAAATATTGAATGCTTAAAATCGCTTAAAATGAATCAATAAAAATAGAAAGAAATCAGTATTCCAGCATATCCAGCATTAGTATTCCTGGATAGATTTTTAGTACATTTTCTGCAAATATGCAGCGCTGATTCATTTGTTAATAGACTACATGCATCAATTATATAGTATTTTATTAAATATATGTCATTATTTACATAATAAATGTAATTATAGTTGTTATTAGTTTAAATATAAATGTTATGTAGATTTTACTTTTTTTTTTAAATAATCTTCATTATACAAGTAAAATTAGAATAAAATTAAATATGAATAAAATAACACTTTAAGCACACATGTATAAGTAAATCAATAAATAAATGTATTTAACAAATATATGCACGTTTGTATAAACCTTATCATCTTGGTCATGAATATTAATTTGGTGATGAACCCAAGCCATAAAATATTTATGGAGCTGCCTCCATTTTTTTTTTCTTCACACGGCAGACGAAACTCCTAAATTAAATGATTAATCCTCTGAATATTTATTATATAATGGCTACTCTACCCTTATGACTCACCAATCAGAAGTAAAGAGCATTTGTGGGCAATTTGGAGAAATGTATTGAGTTCATATAACTCAGACTTGGCATTCCCAAACGTTGCTATTTTAAAACTGATCACTCTTGGGTTACACTTTATTTTGATAGTCCACTTTAGACATTCTACTAACTATAAGTTAGTTACATGTTAACTAATTCTTATTAATTTGCAAATACATGTCTACTAACTGTCAGTTAGAGCTTAGTAGAACGAGTTGACATGCACTTGCGAAGTTTCTTATAGTCTGTATGTTGTGGAAAGTGAAAGTGTCAGAAGATATTAAGCAGACAGTCTAATAATACTCTAATGATTGCTAGTCGACATGTACAATAGTTGCAAAGTTACTTACCGTTAGCAGAATGTCTAAAGTGAACTTTCGAAAGTGGGTTTTTTTAAATATAAAAAGCTGAAGTCTCCAATTATTCTCTATGCTATTTAGAAAAAAACAACTGAGAAATAAAAGAGGGATCTCATTTGTATGTTTCTTTCCTAAGGCTATTCTCAATGTCAAACCTTTCTTTTTTGACTGATGAATTAAATGCAGATATATCATTATGCGTGTGATAATAGCATTCAGAATGAAGCTGTCTGTGGCACTGTGTGATTTGCCCAAAGGGAAAAGGAAAGAGCAGCTTTCACACAGCTCTTGGCTTTCATACTCGTCTCGCACCCTCAGTTTTGCAGGTGTCCGGACTAAAGAGGCTTATTATTCTTACTTCAAGTGAAGAAGAGAAAGGCGAGCTGGAGGGAGGCTCAGCTGCTGGCGATCACAGCACTGCGTCTGTCACCTCTGGCTGCACGTCCTGCCCTCTTTCTCTCCTCTGCTTGGGTGGATCTGTCTGGAGGACCGCCACTAACTGCCCGTCGTCTGTGACACCCAGCTTTCATTCGTTTTTTTCCTCCTGTTGTGCTGACTGTGTTCTCGGCCTTGGCTCATTCACACTGTGTCGTCACCTCGTATAAGTGTGGTTGCTCACAATTACAATTGACAGATTGTAGTTCTTCGTGCCAGTTCGCTGAGAGCCATAAGGAAAGAAGCAACCAACAAGTCACGAGCTGAGAAGGACACCTGCACCCAGTGGGCTAATTTTAGTGATTGGCCTGAAAAAAATAAAAGTGAAGAAAATCTCTCTCCAACTTGTAATTTGGGTTGACTCTTAGCGTACCTTCCATATCCCTAATATGGTTGAAACACAGAGCAGATGTGACGTGTGATTCGGGGCATCATTGTGAATGTCAAAAACGCTTCAGAGTAGAAATTCTGTTTGACTCTCTTCCAGATGTGAGACTGTAGTGACATTAACACGAAGCTGTTGCCAGCAGACTGCAGAACGTGCTTGTATGTTCAAGTGTGATAGATTATGTGTGCAGGGCAGGGATCTTTTCATATCTGTGTCCGTATGTGTGTGTTTGGGGGAAGATGTGCACGATATAACCAGTTCCATCTGCTTTCTGATCTCAACAGTTCTACAGGAGGCATATTAAGAAGGTCAACATAACACCTTATGATAGTACTGTACTTTGATGCCGTTTTCTCAAATGTTTTCCTCAGAATAAATGTGCAAACGTCTTCATTTATGCAACCAATCGATCAACCATTTATTTGTCTATTTATTTATTTATGTATTTGAATAATGCAACCAAATCAAAATATATTGAGGTTCTTGACAAAAAAAAATCCTGCT
>JAUYWG010000040.1:24602335-24617733 GCA_034779775.1 Enteromius afrohamiltoni
TGTATATCAAATTAGTGCTGTGCAAAAGTCTAGTATTTTGACCAATTAAAAAAAGGTTTTAAGTCTGTTATTACGCACACAAACAAAAAAGTGAGATGTCAAGCATTGCCACTTAAAAAAAAAAGAAATCATCATTTAAACATGCTGCTTAATGAAGGTTTCTCACTGGTATTGAACCGAGCCTCACAAAGAATAAGAAGAAGAGTCTTCTACAGACCTTAACCAGTCAAGGTTAACAAGACACTCAAGTTATTGTTCGAGTACAGATCTCAACAAATCCAGAAGACATAGCATTTGAGTCAATATCACGCACTGCTCTTTTTCTTCTGTGTGAACCTACTGATGAGCATGTAGTGAGAGAAACCGCTACTGACCTCCGGGACATAGTTATCCCGTCTCTCTCTCTCCTCCTCCTGCAGTTTGATGGAGATGCCTCTGACAGGACCCCTCTGAATGCGCTTCATCAGATGGGTCACATACCTGCAGAGACAATTTTATGTATTAAAAATGATAAAAGAATGACTACATAACTGCTGTCAAGACCATCTTTGTGTCCAGCCCCGATTAGCACCCTCGTCTCCCGTGGCCCCGGACTCACCCTGCGATCTTGTTCCGCAGCGGTTTGCTGGGGATGATGGCGATCTCCTCACACACTCTCTTGTTGATGTGGAAGTCATTGCCCAGGCGGGTGTAGTACTTCTCGATGACCACCCTGGCGGCTTTCTTCACGGTCTTGGTCCTCACGCGGCCCTGTCAGCACACACACCGCGGTCAGCACTACTCTCTCTCGGTCACTCACAGTAGCGGGGGACAAGTTTCTAGCTCGCGACTGAGATCGGAGCGGCAACAATATAACAACGTCACGAATCAGTCAGTCATGTGTTTAAAAGCTATGGCTCTTAACCGCTAAAGCTACACTCATATCTTATGAGCAAATATGGTTCAGTGTATCAATATAGATCTACATAAATCAGCATTACATCGCCTGTCACGAACAGACTCCCGTTCAAATGTAAACGTTATGAGCCGGGAGATGACGCGAAGCTTTTTTTTTTAACATCCTACATTACGGCTGCTGCCAAATGTCAAAATATTCGGTATAAACGACTCATGGGTGTATTAACACAATATTCTGATGCTTTTAAGAACGTGCCGAGGTGATAAAACACTGGATTGATACGGATTGACGGGCAAACATACACACCATGTCGACCCGGTCTAAAGGAAAAGGGGTTAAAACGCGAAGGGAGCGGAAGTTTATAAAGCTCTGCCGGAAATGACATAAAAGTTTTTGAAACATCACCTGCTTCAAATCACTTGGTAAATAGAAATAAAAAGCAGTTACGTTTTAAACTTGCACATATTACGCAATTGACAAAATAAAGCAAAAATTAAAAAAAAAAAAAAAAACTAATTCCAGACTATTAATTTAAAACAAATTAGAAAAAAAAACGAATGTATTATTTTATGAGAGATTTTATAAGCTAGCATATATCATTATAGATGGGAAAGAAACCCATGAAACCCTCAGTATAAAAAACAGTCCTCATACAATCACTGTAAAATGTGTCTTAACATTTATGTTGTTCTTAATTCTTCAGCCTGAGAACACCACTGTAAACTTTGGCATCGCGAGTCACCACATCCTAACTGACTGGAATATTTCAGTCTAACTGCATTAACGGTTGCTATTGTGATAGCTTTCACCTCTCTCTAATTATTTTATATCTCTTTGTCATTATGAAACATTCAATTCCAGTAAATGTTCTCAAATCACATTGCGACGATTAATCTTTCATAATTTTCATTTTTATGACATTGCAACTAAACGGTCAGTTGTTTGATTCCACTTTACTCATACAATAGTCTGTTGGGTTAAAAGCTTATCATTATACGGACATTGTTCTTCCTCCATCATAACTTGAACACCATGACCAAAATAAATCTAAAAATATATTCTGCAAACAACTGCCAGAACCAATGTCCTCCTTTTGCATTCTAGTATTTCATAAAAATGAGCAATCTGCAGTATAAATGATGTATGTGCATATGTAATTAACACACAGATTGAACATTATTTTTTTTCAGGCCACAAATACCCTCTAAAAAAGACACACTCACCCAGTGGTAAAGAGACATTTTCTTTTATTTTTACATAAAAAAGGGTGCAAACTTGAGTTTCCCTTTAAGAGTGGAGGGAATAAAAATTTAATTTGAAAGGTTACGTATGGAATTTTAAATGACTCCTCAGGAAAATATGCATTTTAAATAAGATTAAGATTAAGGCCTTAATCTTTCTGCAACTTAAAAACAAAATTTAGAGAGAGGAGGAGGAGAAAACAAAACGGGTCCATCACAATTGAAGCCCTTGACAAAGTAAAATCATTGAAATACATTTAAGCAACATTCATATTTCAACACAATAAATTCATAATACAATGAAATTTAAAGTATCTTTGTAAGTATGACCAGAACAAGAGAGTGACTCTTGCAGTACTGTACAATTCAGTTTTTAATGTTTGAAGTACAGAAACATCCTTACTGAAAGAAACACTACAAAAAAAAAAAAAAAATGTGAAAAAGAGAATTCAAATATTGCAGTGCTTTCCTACCAGACTCCTGTAATATAATCATTCCGAGGTCATTAAAAATGAGCAATTAACCAGATTGGACTGCTCATTTAAAAAAGAAAAGAAAAATAGGAAAAGACAAAAAAAAAAGCTCAAGTTCCCACATAAACTAAAACCTTGAGACAGGAATGATTACATTTTTCAGAGAGAAAAAAAGCCATGACTGTAGCAGACACAATGGAAGGGCGAAACAGTATACAGCGGCAAAATAGTACGCAGTGGACATTTACCTGCTGAACTCAGCGTACAGAGGGGTCAGACTTGCAGTAGCATGTTTAAGGCATTACGCAGCCACAGAATAACAGTGTATCAACTTCATGCCCACAATGTTCTTCAGTGCCCCATTTACAAGTAGTTTTCCGTTGCTTTCGGGAATCAAAAGCCATGCACATAAAATCTGCATTAATGTCACTAACTTCGACTTTAGGAGATATAACTCTATTTACCTCTCTGTATGTAAATCCGCAGCACAGTAAAGTGATCAGAACCGTGATGCAAAAGCAAAGGCAATTCAAAGGAAATGGAAATGGTACGCAAACACCCCTCTGAAGGACCCAGAATGCTTCCTGAACGACTTGACTTTTGGGGGAATCAGTCACTTTTGTGGAATTGTTGTACGTTTAAACCTCAAATGGACTTCGAAGGCCATAACACCATCTTTATTAAAACAAAACCTACAAAACAATGTACAAAAACATATGGTACAATCTTTAAAAAAAAGAAAGAAAATTAAAGATGAAAAATGGTTTGAAATAGTCATCACCTTGCAGTTGACGAGAGCCAGTAGTCATTATGATCGCATTATCCAAAGTTCCAGTAATAACGTCTGTTCTTGCCAACCCTCAAACTACTTCAAATAGCATATTAAGAGTGTGATTTCAGTGTAGTGTTTTACATGGACGAGTCATATTTATCCAGCAGATGGCGCCTTAATCACCATCCGCTCATATTCCCAAAGTACATCTGCGTGTATGACTATCTTCCTCATCCATTAATCCGAAACGATTAGCTAAACGATTTCACATTCCACTTATATCCAAAAAGCAATTTCAAACGGCTCCGTAACAAGCCAAGGCCTCCCACTCTGACTCTGGAAGAGCGTCATCAAGAATTAAGGGGTTAAATCTGCCAAAATCATACTCCTTAGAGCCAGACGCACCTGGCGATAGCAAGCAGTGCACATCCAGAAATACTAAATTGTCTTCCAACCCTAGCGAGGCACGTAATACATATCGTCAAGAGAAGAACGTTAAATAAAATGCAGCCCCGACGCATGTGCAAGACATTTTTTTTTTTTTTTCAAGAGTGTTATTCAAGTACTTTTCACAGAATAATTTAGACCCAAAGTGACCTGCATCACAGTGGACAAGCATAAGGAATATCTATTAAATAACCGTCACGTCAGAAATACATTTTTTTTACGCATTCGTGAAAACGGTTGGTTGACTCCTCTATAACCGCCAACCCGAAATTTGAACGCAACTTTCGTTTCTATGCGGTGGAAATCATTCCACAAGGTGAATCCAACAAGGAAAGGGTCAGTGAGAGCTCACCAAGTTACTATTTACATATATAAACGAGTGGAAACGGATGGCTGGATTACTCAACAGTTGAGTTAAGAGGTGGAAACATGCTAATAAAGAATCTTTGCCCATTCGCCTTATCGATTTGGTCCAACGCGCTCATTTATCCACCGCTTCTGTAGGAACATTCAAAGCATGCCATCTATAGGCCCCTCGAGAGGGATTTCCAAAAAAACGTAACGGGCATGATAGATTCTTCAAACAGCCTCGTTTTCCTCCGTCACTTACGGAAAGGTCAGTAGAATACAGCAACGCACAGGCTGAAGTAAACAAGGGCCTAAGAAAACTTTAGTGCAGTCACACACTCCTTTTGGCTTCTCTCTCAACTTTTGTACGGTGATCAAAATAAAATAAAATAGTTATATAATTTATCTTACATTAATTCACATTTACTATACATTAGAAAGATCACAAAATAAAAACATGGATGTAATGCTGTGAATAAGTGAACGGTGAATCCGAGAAATGAGCAAGGCAACGTCACGACTTGAGATGAACGATTCTCTGAAGTAGAAACCAAAAAAAAACGACGACAACAGAACTACAGCAATTTTTCGTATATAACCCCATTTTATGTAATTCCTGTCTTAAGGATTGCGCTTAGGAAAGGACCGCCTCATCCATGCAAGAGGTCAAGGGCTGCCCGTCTCAAAATACGCTTATGGCCACTATAAATACAGTGTTTGTTTGCGAACAGGCCGTTTCAATGGGTCTTCTGGCGTTTTCTGCCAATAATCCGATCCGCGTTCGATTTCGTTGACTCGAACCCTGTCGAGCGAGGTTCCTAAAGGGTATGAGACATGTATTAGGTCAGTATGAAGGCATGGGAGGAGTTTCATAATGTCCTATTGCAGGTGGTATCTGCCGAGTAATGTTAAGGCATTAAATCGAGATGATTCGCAGTGGCAGTCACTACCGTCAGTCTGCGTCCTCCCAGGTTCCAACTCACGGCTAAACGACTAAAACAGGGGGACGCCTGCCAGCATCTTTCGCTTAACATGAACGAGTTGAGGTGTTTTCCAAGCCACTCTGGCACATGAAACGTCATTCTCATCCTGAAGAGTAAGCGGTTTTCAGGCATAAAAAAACAACATCTATTAGGAACTGGTCGTGGGAATAATAAGTGACTATATGGACAGAAAGATACAAAAGCGCAGAAGGAAAGTCTTACTGGCCACCTCAGCCAATAGAAAAGCAGCCAGCTGTACGTCAAAGCGGTACGATATCGTAAGAGGAGAAAGCAGCATGACTGGCTGGTGGGTTGAAGTGGGAGGAGTGCTTTAAAACAAGCAGCTTAAATACTAGTCAGTGGAACGGAGGCTCGCACGTGACGAGCGCCGCCCATCATTACCACTGGAAACAGCTGCTTATGTCACACTTTCACAAAGTTCACGTGTAAAGGCCAGCTAGCATCATTACGACAGTTAATTGTTTTGCGCTTTGCCCATGTACGTTAAATCACTCTGATAGATACGACGAAGAAATCTGCTAGTCATATTCTAAGACCACTTCCTGGCAGCATGAGAACCAACGATCAGCCAACAAATACACAAACAAACATTTCAAAAAGGGTTAGGCGTGAAATCAAAAAGCCACCGTCTCGAGTGGAGTGGAAGTGGGCTGGGAGGTGCTCGGGGGGGGGGGAAAGGTCTGCGGTTCGAGCTCCAGCACGAGCGACTTTGTCTCTCTCGCTCCCTCCACATCACGCAAAGGGCTAGAACTGTGCCAGTCGCGGAGGAAGAGGACGAGAGGGCACATTCAGAGACTCTCTCCCCGGCACATCCACCACCGAGGACGACGGGAACGAAAAAAAAATGTAAAGGGGAAAAAAAAGAAGCAAAACAGCAAATGAAGTGCGGTGCTGTTCCAGTGCTTTGAGATCCTTAGGTTTGTGTGAAAATCCTAGAGACAGTTCGAGGATGAGGCCCGTCGCTGCCTAAATTAAGATGTGGAAGGAAACAAACGAAACGAAACAAAGACAATCCCCACAGAGACAACGTGTGCATGCCTCTTCGTTTTCATACATCGTTACCCAACTCGCTTGGAGGGCTCGCTGTTGTCGTCTTGTAAAATTTCTTTATTTGAACGCTCTAAAAACAACCAAAGGAACGGACTGTGCGGAGAGGCTGGAGGTTCATTTGTGCCGTTGAGTATTCTTCTTCCTCTTCCTCTTGAAGAAACAGCAGCACCTGAGGACAAACACACAGGTTAAGGTTAGTGATGGCAGGCGATCAGCTTGTTTTTTTAAACCTAATAATGAAGCATCTGCCCTCTAGCTACTCATGCGCCGTCAGTATGTAGCTGCCTTTGTGAATCTTAATTAAAGCAGGTACGTGGGTGACGCTACACATTGTCAGCGCTGTCCATGATGCATTAGTATATTTGTACCAACCTAAACGCTACATGTAAAAGGACAATAACTGGTCAAAGTTAATAAAAAGGAAACTTAAAGACATTTAAGTTTCGTTAAAAGCATCAACAACAGAATGTTAAACAGCAACAACACGACAGAATGGGTCAGGGAAAACAAGGCACATGCAGTGGAAGAGAACAGCTCCAGACTGACACATTGAAAAGTGATAGACTTCACTAAACATGTTTCTAATGGATGCTTCTAAACAGCCAGCAAATCCCACGGTGAGTAACAAGCGGTCACTGGCTGTATCGTTTGGGTTCACTGCGGTTGCTAAAGAAAAGTCCTACTGAATATACAGTGTCCTGCAAAAACATGCAGATCCTTAACCTAGTCTGTCTTTTCGTGGTTATAAATCATGCCATGAACAATTGATAATGGCCAAACAGCAAAACAAATTGCTGCTGAATTTAATACACAGGGTTAAAAATAAATAAATAAATAAAATTATATATTAAATGCAATTAGAATTTTTTTTTTTAATTGCATTTGAAAAAATATAGAACCAATAAATATATAAATATAATTAAGCTATGTTATGAAATATTAACTGGTGTAAAATAACCTTAAAATATTAAATATTAAATTTGCAGGATTAGTAATTCAGATTTAGTCATTTATTATCAAACAAACCGTCCCCATGTGACTGTTTAAATTAATGTTATTTTTTCTTGGAAAACATGCTATTACTAAATCTAAATTAATTTTGTTTCTTTTTTTGTTTCATTAAGTTATGACAACCACTCGTATTAAATAAATTTGAGATTTAGTTAAGAGTCTGCATACTTCTGTAAGGAACTGTGTATGTTCATTTAACCTCTATATCCTCATTTCAGTCGGTTCCTGTAAACCAGCTAAATCTGGGACATTAAAGACTTCCCAGTGTACCTCTAATCTATTTTATTTTATTCAACTTTTATTTTCAGCTTTAAAGTATTTCAGCCTCTCAAATCAGACTTTGAGCAAACAGACCTCCCTCTTTCTGTCTCAAACTCATAGAGCATGAACAGCTACATTAGCCTACAACCGTTAGTAGATCTGTGTGTAAGCGCGGTCTATATGGCCACAGTCTAGGCTGGTCCACTCCCCTTGGGTTTGATGTGGACTGGAGAGAGGGACTCACCACAGGTTGAGCATTTTCACGCAGCTACAGAAGAGTGTGAAAAGAGAAAAGACAGAGATTATTACACAGAGGTGAGGCGATGAGACAAACCTAATGCCGGCGACAAAAGACCAACAAGAAGACACAAACAGAAAGAAAGAGAGACAGACTCAGCGGATAGTGTAGATCTAAAACATCTGCTAAATTCACGGTCACCTTTTATACCAGTTATATTACAACAGGTATTTCATGTATCGCTGTTTGTAAAAGTCTTAAACAGATGGACAACAGACAAAAAGAATGGGAGAAGAAGGGGTAGAGAAGAAAAGGAACAGAAAGGGTTTGGAGAAGTGTAGTGTCGTCCTCAGCTCACCAGCCCACCGATCTACTAGTGAATATAATACAACATAAATATGCTTCATTCATGGTATGACTTTTTTGGATGGTTTTTTTACACCACAGTAAAATTATGTTAATGCTTGTGTTCTTTCTTAGAGAATGGAACAAGAATGTTCCTGTGCTCATGAAAGATATTTACTGTAGGATGTAATAAAATAAATAAATAAATAAAGAATATCAAAAAACAATGGTCACATTTGCTCTATGCAAAGCAGAACAATCCACGACTTGGCATCTAGTTGGAAGACAGTCGTGAGCTAAGTATGGGGCATAAAACTAATAGCGTGAAGCCTCGATGATGATTCTCATTTTTGGATGAACTTTGCTTTTAATGTAATGTTATGTAAAGTAGAAGCCGCTGCTACTATAGCTCAAGTGGCAATGCTCTAACATTACATGCTGAATCTTTAAATAAGAATAACTATGATAAAGCAATCGACAGGTTGCTATTCAAGTAACAAGGAAATGCAAAGAAGACAGACATCAGAGAGATTAGAAGAAAGACCTCTGGTGAGCATTAATACTGTGTAATAACCATGGCGACCTTGTGTGTTTGTGCAGTCCTGTTAATTGATAAAGACAGCTGTGCCACTTTCAAGCCTGTGCATCAATAAATCAAAGACAGAGGGCTTTTTAAGATATCAAAGAACTACAAGAATAAGTGTTTAAAATGATATCAGATGGGATGTTTTATATGACAAATTTAAATGCACATCAGGTGCTTTAGAAGAATGGGTACTATAGAGCGTAACAGTTGGCTTATGTTTTAAAAGTATAAACAACCAGTCAAAACTTTGGCATTATAAAGATCTTTTATGTTTCTGAAATAAGTCTCTTATGCTCACCGAGGCTGCATTTATTTGATCAGAAATACAGCACAAATAAATATTACCATGAAATATTACAAGAACGTTTTTTTTTACTTGAATATTAGGAGTAATGGCTGCTGAAAATGTAGCTTTGTAACAGAAAATTTATAAATAAAGAATATGAGAACAGTAATATATATGTGTAATTTTTGCAGCCTCTGAGATAGACACCTTAAAAAAATATTAATAAATAAATAAAAACTTATTATTCAGAATTATTATTTAGAATTATTATTATTATTCAAATTATTCAGAACTTTTCAAAGGTAGCATTCATATTTCATTAAAAACCAAAAAGTGTATGTATTTTTTAAATGTGCAAATAAGAAATGGATAATTTTATCCAATATACTGTTCCATTAAACACACAGAGCACTACAGGGGAGCAGATGGGAACGGACCAGAGAGGCCAGGGGTGAAATCATGTAAAGACCCGGAGTGTTAAAGGACAGCTTGTGTCAGTTAGACAACAGAAACCTGTGGGAAGCCATGTACACATACTTGGCCTCATCCACCACCTCCACTTCTGCCTGTGCTGTGATGGGTGCATTCGAGTGGGCCGCCAGCGGGTCGTCTGCATTCAGTTCACCATTAGTTGAGCTCACCACCTGTGGCAGAAAATAATTAATTTAAATAAAACCTAATCTTTGGGTAGCCTCAGTTGCAACAATGTTATTTTAATTAGATAGTTCTGTAAGTCGCTCTACAGAAGCTCTTTAGAGAGCTTTAATAGGTTTACCTGTTCAAGTGACTACTGAGGGAAACCATTTACTACCATACTTATGAAAGGTCAAAATATTCCTAGCTAAATACAAGGTTAACTATTACCGAATTAAAATAATAATTTTCACAGAACACATCTTAAATCTATAGGGCTACTTATTGTATTGCTTTGTGTTTTCTCATTATATGTAAAGGGTTAGTTCACCCCAAAATGAAAATTCGGTCATTAATTTCTCCTAGAATTATTTAGAACACAAATGAAGTTATTTTTGATTAAATCAGAGAGCCATCTGACCCTCAAGGTAGAAGAATGGTTGACTAAATTGTTATTCTTGTAGTGTCGCAAAACTGAAGTTGAGCCACTGATGTCACAGACTGTATTTACTAATGGTGCTTTTCCACTGCGTGGTACGACTCGGCTTGGCTCGGCATGGCTCAGTTCGGCTCGGTTTGCGCTTCCACTGCAGTTTAGTACTGCTTTAGAGTGGGTGGGATTATTCGTTATACACATAACAGTGGAGCATATATAAAGATGTGTTTCTTCAAACAAACAAGTTGCGTCCGATACTTCTCTGGCTGTGCTGATATAAATTTTGTGGGTCTGTTGTGTCTCGTGTCGCAGTAATGACGATTTTCTCCGGCCAATCAGTGACCAGCAGAGTTTACACGTCACGTTTTGGTAGCGGTTCGGTTCGCTTGGAACCTCGGCTGAGGTGGTACTACAAAAAGGACCAGGTACCAGGTACTATTCCCAGTGGAAACCCCCCCAAAGGTGAGCTGTACTGAACCGTGCTGTACTATGCAGTGGAAAAGTGCCATTACATTACGGTTCTGGACCTGGAACATTTCAGTTGTGTGTCTGTCTATGGAGGGTCAGATAGCTCTCTGATTTCATCAAAGATATCTTCATTTGTGTTCCGAAGATGAACGAAGGTTTTCCCATTCGAAACCTAGGAATGCTAAGGGGTTAAAATATCTTATATGGACACACTAAAACATTAATTCAAATTAAAGTGAAATGTGAAAGAAATACAGAAATGACAAAAACAATAGATCATAAAATAACACTTTCAAACAGTAGCCCCAAAACATTTAACGTCATACCATTTGGTTTAATATTTTGTCATCTATCTATATCTATACATTCACACATAATAGAATTTCACTAAATAAAGAAGTCATCTAAATAAGCTCTAAGACTGTCAGCAGTATTTCTTATTCATTTCTGAGGCACCTACTGGGTAAAAAGTGAAGCAAGGCAGCGCAAGGTGGTGCATGTTTGTTGCCGTCTCATTCAAATACATGCGATAAATTGTGCTTTGTGTACTGTAGAGTGCAAGAGCTGGTGATACTAGAATCCTAATGTCAGCTGTACCAAATTACCACAAGGGTTACAAATAATCTCAGCCTCTGCGTGACATATGCTGCGCTTCATTCAATTCAGAAAGTAGGAATTTACACCCTCACACTCAGAAAAGTGATAGAACATGAAAATGTCACATTTCCAACCACCTACTTGGAAAATTACAATAGAATGCCACTTGACAACGCTCAATGGAATGGAATGCTATGTGGTTGGAATTCAGAAATATGGACTTTTTTAGGTTTACAGGTATCTCACTGCACTGGAAGTCGTCATATTTGGATTAACTTGAGCAGTGAATGGGACAGTACCACAAATATATATTTTTTGCATTCCCATTTGCTCAAATAGCAGAAAAACACTTTTAATTAACTTTACCAGGCTTCCAATAGAAACACCCTTGCATTCGCATAAACTAGTTTCTTTGTAATTTAATGCAAAGGTAATATTATACAGAGAATATTGTTCTAAATTATAAATGTACATACATTTTTCTAAAAATAAAAATATACTGTTAAACACATCATCACAGTCTTGTAAAAGGGGTCTATTAAGGTTGGAACATCAAACACTTTCATTCGCACTTTGAATGAAACGCAGCATACATTTTGTAATAAGAACAAGAATTGCCAAACAGGGGAACCCATAGAGGAAGTGTTCTAGAGCAGGTGGGGTGCGCTGCTGCAGATGGCGGAAGACATGGGCGCACACAGGAGGAGGAGTCGAGCGAGGGGTGAAGCAGTACCTGCACTGAGCCTCCATGCCTGTCCGCTGCCAGGTGCGAGGTCAGGTAGGAGGAGTTTGTCTGGCGGTTGGGCTGCACCTCCCAAGCTCCTCTGCGGTCGGAGATGGCCGTCTGCGTGGATGGAGGAGGTGCGGGAGGTGCCGCAGCAGGGGGGAGGTGTAGTGAGTGAGCGAGAGCAGGCGGAGTGAGGCCAGGTGGCATGCAGCACAATGCAGGAATGGAAATCAACAAGAAACAAAAAGAGCCAGTCAAAGCCAGGAAATGGCATTAGTGACTGTGGACCAGTCGTCCAATCAAACCAAGAAGCAAACACCACAAAATAAACACAAGGAGACATTAAAAACAGAGAAGAACTGAAGAGAAACTTTCTGAAAGCTGTTGATTGCCAAGTAGCAAATCAGGCATTCAACGTTAAGTTCTGGCTGGAACATCTGACAGAATAATTGCAATAATTAAAGGGATAGTTCACCCAAAAACAAATTACAAACAAATGTACTCGCCCCCAAACCATACTAGGTGTAAATGCCTTTCTTCTTTCAGAGTGACATTAAAAATGTCCTGGCTCTTTTAAACATTATAATGGGAGTGAACAAGTGTAAAAATTTTTTATTAGTTTTAAACCCCCCCCAAAAAGTGCATCAATCCATTATAAAATGTGCATGTCATGTCTGAAGGGGGTTAATAAAGGCCTTCTGAAGTAACGTGATGAGTTTGTGTAAGAAAAATATGCACAATGAAAATGTTAGATGCCATGGTCTCTAGGTTCTGCTAATCGTCGTACACACGTTCACGAGAAGTACAGTTCTAGTGGATTTTATATTCTACTATATTATTATACTGGAGCTTACATTGCATCCTATGTCTTCAGCTAGAACAACACTTGATCTGCAGTTAGCGGAAGCTAGAGATTACATCAAGTTTTTATTTTTCTTACACGAACACATTATCCGGGCTTCAAAATATCGACCACTATTCACTGTCATTTAAAGTTTTGAAGGGCCATTTTTTATTATAACTTCAACAGCATTCATCTGAAAAAAGAAAGTCACACACATCTAGGATGGTGTGAGGGGGGAGTAAATCATGGTGTAATGTTCATTTCTTTTTTTTTTTTTTTAAGAGAACTGTCTACAGCTACATTTAGCATAAAATTCAACCTGATGCTTGTATTCCGCTATTCATAAGTGGACGGGATTAAATTAACAGAAAGCTCAACACATTCTGAGTCATACATACAACATACAAAAAAATCCAAAATCAATTCCTGAAATTGTCGTGTGCAGCTTCAGGACAACCCCCTGGTGAATCACTAGCGTTAATGTAAAAGCAATTGTGGTGGACACGGTAATTTGGTAGAGTGAAAAATCTATTCTAATCTAAAACAATCTAAATTCACTTAATTACTTTTGCATTTAGTGGCAGGTTAGAAGTAACTTAAAAGTTAGATGGTCCTCTGCTTTGTGGCTGAGTTGCTGCTATTTCTAATGTTTCCGCTGGTGTCCCACAGGTGCGTCCCAATATTCTGTTCATATAGTGTACATGTTTTGATTAAGCATAAACAGAGCAACGCATTGTTGAAAATAAATCAAAAAAGTCATTTGGTTTAAAATGGCGTCAAGTAATGATACCATTGCTGTATCTACTTTCATTAATAGTTGTTCAAATTCACTGCAAAGTTTATACTATTGGCTTATTTTGTTAAGTTTCATTAAAACATTGTAAATAATCCCATATTAATTTAATATGGCTTTACACAATTAAATATAATTTTCTTATAATCCATGTATATTTTAAATATGATGGTTTCATTATAAATATGGTGATTATCTCTGAGGTGGACACCCAAATTAATAAAAGACATCAACCATGGAAATCTATCCGTGTCATGCCATCAAATGGAAAAGTCAGCTAGCTATTTATTATGATGTCAGTTACTGTGCATTTAGTTCTAAGAGGAACAGATTTCTGATAATTCTGTCATGATTTACTCACCCTTGAGTTGTTACAAATCTGCAGAGTTTCTTTCTTCGCTTGCAGCCACTGACTTCCATAGCATGAGGAAAACCATAGTTATGGAAGTCAGTGGCTACCAGCAATTACCCACATTCTTTAAAACATGTTCAACAGAAGAAAGTAATTGGGGACCTCATTGGGGCGAGTAAATTATGACAAAATGTGAGTGAACAATCCACCCTTTGGAGAAAAAAACAAAACAAAAACACAACAACATACTTTTTCATATCATTAAATTATTGAAAAACGTTTGATTTAATTATTTAAAAATTGAAAATCATTAAGAGCTTTCTCTTACTAGTTGGTCATTTTATTTTAGAAACCTGTAACACATTAGATCAAATTAGCACCGGATCAAATTTGGGTTGGTGTCCGTGAACATCCAGGATCAGCCACATTTCCACATATATATTTCCCATAAAATGAGAGTAACATGAAATGTGCCTTTTCCCCCACTGCACCTTTAGACCTATTGTACCCCATCTCTTATCACCAGGTCTATAGAAAAACTCTGTTTAAAACGAAAGACTTCTGAGGTGTTGAACAGGTGTTGATATGCCCCAATTAATGTTGCGATGCCCTCTAAAAAGACTCACTAAACACCAGAATTTCCGCTAAATTGATGATGAGGCAGTTTACAGGGCCCTTGTGTCTTTGAGCCAAGGATTTCTAAATATAGCTGCACTCCTCTTCCCTCACAAGAATAATAAGGATGTAGATCTACACGTAAATTCAAATCACTGGAAACAGCTTAGATGTGATGTTAATATGTCTTAAAAAACAGATTAGTCAAAAATTAAGATCACCGACACCCAGTCTTTGGAAAAGCACCTCTACACACGTAACAAAAAGGGAAATATTTTTCTTGACGCAAATCTTGGGAGGAAAAAAAACGTGTGAAAATCTTTTATGAGCCAAAATGAAACTTCAGCAGATACAGGGCAAGTTTGTGAGATGTGCAAAGCGGATTTGCTCTTGCAAACATAAGAGAAAGCCAAAAAAAGCACAAATTGGCAAATGAATCAATATAAAAATAGTCTCCAGTGACATTTATACTTGGAAATATATCGTTTTAGGTACTTCTATTCCCAGCATGCCCTCTGAGCCATGATGCGCTAAAGCAGTGCATGCTGTAGCAGACAGTTGTTGAGTGGGCGAGTCTAATGATTTTGTTTAAAGCTTAATGTAGTTCTGCAGAAACCCTCTAAAATCAACTCCACCTCCATCAGCTCCGCTTAGAATTCTTCAGCAGATGTTATGAAAAAACATCCAGGCCATTATTTCACTCCAAAATTTAATCAAACTTTATTTTAAAAACAGAATACAAAATTAATTTCTAAATTTTTGGTATTGTGGTTCAGCAAGGATCTACCTTTCCTTCCTCCAAATTCCCATTACCATATAAAAGCATACGTGCATGTATAAACAATTTCCACTTTTCTCAACTGTGATTCTTATCACTTTCCTAAATTTTGCATGTCAATAATAAAAAGAAGAAGAAAAAAAAAACATTGAATTATCTAATTTAATACATTTTAAAATGCAATTCATGCAGGTG
>JAUYWG010000040.1:24621833-24656782 GCA_034779775.1 Enteromius afrohamiltoni
ATACATATACGTTTGTTTGTATATATTAGGGGTCTGACGAGGCACTTATCCAATGAGACGAGACACTGGGTTCACAAAAACGAGATGAGAAGATAGGTAAGGTTTCGCAGGGTAAGCGATGTTTCAAAAAAGCTTCAGAAAATAGAGTCAGGCCGAATACCAAAACAAACTTGACTACAGCAAATGACACGTCAGCTTAAAAGCCAATGTAAACTTCTGCCGACTGCATTATTTCATTTTCTTCATAAGGAGGGGTCGCGGAAACCCGCACTAATACGCGATTGAGCATAATTTGAAAGCTATGCGGGAATGAGGAAGGCGCGAGACGGAAAGTAAAGTACACGCCGGCCCTAAGTCTGCCTACACTGGACATGACAAAGCGACCATTGAAAACCATTCGGAATGTGTGTCAGCACGTCATAAATAGAATGCGGATTTCTGTCTGAGATTTGTTGCGCCACATCATACCACTATCGCAAGGATATCGCCAAGTTCTCGCAAGACACATCGAGTGTCACGAGATCTCGTCACACCCCTAATAAAGGACAGACTAAGATACAGTGGATTCAGGGGATTGTAATGTTTAAAAAATACTGAATGTTCAGCTGACCAAATGTCTTTCTGGAAAAATAAAAACTTACAGTTGACAACTTTTTTTTTTTTTTTCATTTGTAAGATGGCAAAAATGATATGACCTTCTATTAGTGTGTGTCATTGTAAAGACTGTAAGTCTGTCTGTCATGGCCTCACAACAGGAAACTCATTTACTCACTAGTCTGCTTCAACAGCCTATTCGTGTTTATAAATCATGCTGTAGCAAACTGTACCAACTCAAACTTTCATGGAAAAAAAAAATAAAAAATTTGAGACATGTCTATTAAAATAAAAGCTTGAGAGTTCCCAGAAGCTTAATATGGTAGTATTGTTATAGTCAGGTGACCATAGTGTAGTTCATCGGTCTAGCTCAAATTGTGAAGATTATCAAGATGAACAAAACTGCATTAATTAAACTTTTGCTGATCGCAGAGCTTATACTCTGCAATAACGTGGATTAGAAGGAACCTGAATAATGCCAACTTCCAGGTTGGTCTACAAAAAACAACAACATCTGCAGACTCTACTTAATAGCTAAAGCATATCCATGTGTCTCTAAACAGTATGCATCTTGTGAGGGTGATGTGGGTAGTTTCAGGCAAAGCCTACACTGCTCATTGTGTGGTGGTGTTGTAACACCCCTGAGAATAGAGCGCACTGTTGGCCTGCCGATGACTCATCTTGTGTTCAGACTGCACATAACACAAATTCAGTTGTTAGTTTCTATCCATCTCTGCTGATTAACACTTTCACAAGCTTTCTATAGACACTCCAGTGCTAGATGCTGCTGGAACATGTGAGTGGGAATTCAAAGAGTGGGAGGAAATTGTATAGCAATACATATAGGCACGTAATCGCTTAAAAAGAATATTATACGATAAGAATGTCAATATGGTCATTTTCAGTTCATCAGTCATAAAGAGCGATTTATGAAAAGGTCATGACTAGGGCTAGACTGAATTCACATTCACGGATTTCCACCGCTATCATTCACAATAAGGCATTTCCCTTGCCTACCTATAACAGTAATTTTAAGGTTGCTTTTATACTTAATACTAAAGAGATGCGTGATATACAATATAGTACAGGAAAAAAATAAATCCAACATTTTGCAAATTTGCCGACATTGTGCTGTAGCTCAAAGAACTCATTTAGAATTTTTAATGAATCATTTTCTCCCTCTATAACAAAAAAAAACAAACAAACAAAAAACCTAAAAACATTTAAACAATTAATTTTGCAATAATACTAAAATTATTTGTTGCTTGTGACAATTAATGCTAAGGTACCAGGGCTTGGTATCACACCAAAACACCACAATCCATGCATTTTAATGGAATGGTATCTGGTACACATTGATTGTGGTCACAAACAATGCATACAACCAAAAAAAGATTCCATGGAGGTCTAGGTCTGACTAAATGAAGTGCAGTGTAGTTCTCTCCGTCAGTCCCACTTTGGAGTGCTCCAACAAAACGCCATCTGCCAGCAGCCCGTTTGAGAGCGGGGCCACCTACGCCCGCTCAAACATGGATGTCTGACTGGAGAGGAAAAACCATGTGACTCTACAGCCTCCAGTTCACATACACCAGCCTCCAGTGACGCAGCTCGCTTCTGCCACACTGCACAGTTCAGCCGGAGAATCAAAGACAAAGACTGGGAGAGTCTGGATTTCTCATGCCTGAGCTGGTTGATCAGTAGCCAAGCCATTCCCAGCCAAGCTCAGAGATTCAAGTCCCAATGCCAAGGCTGCCCGGAGGTGTATCAGAGTTCAACACGATACCTCTACACATTAACCACAAACAAAAGAGAACTGTAGTGGAGGAAGAGACAAGAGGGTGACCTTCGTTTGGCTGGGTTCTGCCACCGTGATGGGAAATTATGGCGTGTACAAGAAGTTGTTAAATATTAATGGTTCATAAGGAAGTATTTTCTAAAGGATGTAAGAGTAAGGGTCATCTTTATTAATGATAATGATAGCGTAATATCGATAAGTCATCTCTTAACACAAAGAACTATGGTACTTTAACGGTTTTTAAAGATTATACCATTATAAAGCACCCAGTGTATAAGTTTAGTAAATCATTCAATACCATAGTTAGAGGATGGGTTACATCTTATTGTTTGCAGTATACTGGTAAAAATTCTCCCCTCATTAAGAATTATTCTTCCCTTGATTGACATTTATGTGTGTGACAACGGGGAGTGATGTGAAGTTGAGCAGATCCTTCAACAATCTTAACATCGGTTTAACTTGGATAGGTCTCAGCCTTGAATAAACGTAGTACAGCAGCACTTGTGCGATACAGTTTTACAATGAGCCCGTTTACAAACCTGCTGCCCAACAAATATTACTTATTGACAGACGTGGTTTTTTGTTACAGAATAAGGCAGAAATAATAATACTGTTTTATAGCTTTATATAAAGTGATAAATGCTTTGTCGAATACCATTGCATTATAAAGAGATATCATACATGTTGTGCAGTTGCATGTTTATTGTCTAGGGCTGGACCAGAGTATTTGATTATTCTAATATTCCTTCGGTGGGCTATCATTTAATTTCAATTTTGAGATTCGCATGTTCTTTTTTTTTCCCTGAACACCTGGCATCCCTCGAAACGGTTCTCATATGCTCTTGAATGTGAATCGCCCATGAATGAGCATCATGAGGGTAATGATTCAGATCAGGAGAGGACAAAAATTCCAAAGACGTCAGCTGTGGTGAGCACTGACAGCAAACCCTACACTGACATTTGTTACTATCGCAAGAAGGTAGCGGTGTGGCCAGCCATACATTTACAGCCATTTTTCTCTTATTTTCGAATGCCATTTTCAACCGTTAATTTTCAGTGGCTGAAATTTCAGTGCATCACTACTAACGACAAAATAAAAAAAACTGAAACCACAAATAAAGCTTCGTAATTAAACTGTTATGATACAGTTTTGGTATCGACACCAAAACAAGCCGCTTATACATATTTTCTGTAAATTAATTATCCATACTCACTAGGGTTGGGCATCGAAAACCGGTTCCAACTTGGAACCGTAAAAAAAAGAACGATGCCATTGGAATCACTTATAAAATTTGTTTTCGATTCCGATCATTGGTTCCATTGGAGTGTAGCATGTTTGACGTGCTGCGCAGGTCCACTGTCTTGTCCTCCTCGGGTAAGTTTTTTTGTAGTTTAACAATAAAGCGCTTTGGTGAACAACAACGTTACTGAAATATTTCTGTGAAATCAAATGAGCCTGTGACATGTTGACTCCAGCCCACAAAAAAATCGGAATTGAGAAACGAAAAGAACCGAAATCGAAAGGAAGAATCGGAATCGTTCAAATCAAAACGATGCCCAACCCTAATCCTCACAGTAATAATGACGCGTTAGAGAAAAGCGAATCAACTCTTTTAAGTCAGAATTATTTTCTTTTTCTGCTCCCATCACTGCATGAGATGACATTTTCTTGTTAGTCAACTATTGTGACTAATGCTTTCTGGATAAATCACATCAGTCTACCATAGTAAAGCCACTATTAAAACTTCATTTTGCGTTTAAGTGGACTGAGCTCACTCATGATGCAAGGAAATCATTTAAGTTCACAAATCCCTTGGCATTACATGAGCCTCCATCTAGCCTGAAGAACAGAGAGAGATGGAGAGGAGACAAATAGGATGGACAAGGATTACATAAGCGCCATGGGCGGTATTATGTCATTCACAAAGCTGCGCTTGAGGATGGAGAGACAGAGGAACTCTACCTCCCACCAGAGCATCCTGCCCTCAACAGCACCACTCCTCCGCAACACACGCAGTGGTCAGGACAGCGTGATTAACAAATTGCCCACTTTGCTGGAAGTGCTCATGCACAAACATTCACAGCGGGCACCACTGGAACAGCAGCAAAACAAGAGACTGGAGGACAAGGCACGACCGGTGAACAGGTTGGAGGAAAGAGTGCGGCCAGTCATGTTTGCAGACGGGGGCAGTATGCGATTACGGGCAGGTGGTATTATCTGTTAGTTTTGTCTGCCTGCGAGCGTGGGATACACCTGGCCACAGCTCAGACTTCCTGTCAGCCCAACCCTGATGTGCTGAGAAGACAGGGGGCGGTGTCAAAAACACAGTGGTGCCATTGGGAAACATGCAAACCATAAACTGCAATCTAAATCAGAGCTACTTTTGACCAGAATGCACCTACAGGGAAGCAACACTGTGAGACAGGAATCTTTGCTGTGATATCCGTTATTCCTGTCCGTCAGCCCAATCGCTGTAGCATGACCTGAACTGCTGTGACGTCCGTGAATGTGTACCCACAAGAAAGATTTCACTCGCTCTCTTTTGTACCTGAGCAGATCAGATTAAAAAGGGATGATCTCTAGTGCAAACAGAAGAAATCATAACAGCTGAATCAGTTTGTGTAATCTGTTGACATCATACGCAGCAAATAAAAACCATTCGGAGAAACTGTCCTGAAAGCAGGGATGCAATAGATTTTTTTATAGATCTATAGATATTTTGTTGGTACGATTACTGTCTGAGGAATAATCATGGTTTTACCATTGTGACATTTATTATGCATTTATAATAATTAGGTCTGCACGATTAATCATATTATCGCGATAACAATATTTATGACCCACGATCAGTTAATAAATATTGCCGCAATTTTACAGTATGAAGACCAAACTGTTTTTATGGGCGGAGTTTACATATTGGACTGTGTTACTATGACGTTACTGCGTATAGATTACAAGCACTTTCTGAAACAGAAGTCAATAGCAGAGGGCTGCAAGATAATCATTGCGCGATATGTAATGCATATTTTGTCAGTAAAGCCGGTTCTGTAATCAGCGGTAAATTCCATCAGGTGCGTGGCCTTATATTGAGCCGCATTCACTACGAAGAGCCGTTGTTCACTGACGAGCTACACAAATTCGGGTTCATTATCAGTGTGATTTTGCGCAGCTCGTCAAGTGAACAACGGCTGCTCTGTAAACATCCACTACGATTGATGTTTAGAAAATAACAAATGTAAATAGATCACACAAGCCATTGTTGCAATTTATATTACAACCAAGATGCATAACAGTACAAATGTAGAAGTTAAAAGGCACTTTTTGCCCCCAAATTGAGTATTTGCAATGGTTTTGTACATAATTTAACAGTTTGAGGTAAACATTTTTTTTTTTTTTAAATATTAATAATAATAATTAAATTATGTTGAAAGCATCTTAACAGCATATAAAAATGTCACATGGGGACTGAATAATTTTGAACAACGATGCCAATGTTTAAAATTAGTGTTTTGAAGTAGATGAAATGGACAGTTAAAAAAAATTTAGACTTCCAATTCCAATTCCATTTTTGCTACAGACCTTATAATAATACGCTAATATTAAGTTAAATTGCATGCAACTAAAGTTTAAACATTTTAAATGCAAACAGCATGTTGTATGTACTGTACCTAAATATTTAATAAAAAAAAAAAAAAATTATCAATCATAAATATAAACGCATAAACCACATTTAAAACCATGCATGCTTGCATGCCAACTGTAAACAGCATAGTCCCACCATGTAAAATCAACTAAGCTGGTATGCTGGAAAGGCTCGTCTGTGGCAAGTCACAGTGATTTTATTATTTATTTCATTGTTGTCATTTTAAAAATCACACAGCAGATATAACAGTTCAGCATAATCACTACCAGCTGACACTAGTCACACGGTATATACCGTCATAGCGCCCAGCCTAAACCCTGACATTCAACAGATCTCCATAAGAGCATTACAAATGGAGTTTGAATATTAATGCTTTGTGTAATCATAACACGTTAATCAGAACAGATGGGATGGACTGTGATCTCTAGACCAGTGATGTCACTTCTCTCCTCATTGATAAGAGCAGCATGTCCAGGCATGAGAGTGGGGGGAGAGAGAGAGAGAGAGAGAGAGAGAGAGAGAGAGAGAGTGGAGTGGCGCAGCAGAAGATGAGTAATCATGACTAACACCCTCGTCACCGCCTGTGCTTCGAACTTACATTAGAAATGTTCCATTTACCTTTACGGGAAAGAAATGTTTTCTGAGGACCCAAATAGACCACTGAATGGCCGTTGTTCAGTTGAAAGTTCCAGTACTGCTCCTTTAATTTCGCAGACATCCTGAAAGGTCATTTCAACTGGCAGAAGCAGGGCTGCTCAGAATCCTGCGTAACGCGTCCTCTGAGCGGATAAGAATCAGCTGGAAGGGCCGTGACATCACTGCACGATATTGAGCCGAGCGATGCTGCTGAAGCAGACCTCTCAGAGAATCATGTCTGGGCATATTTGAGTGCCGTCCTTTAGGAGAGCAGTCTTCATGCTCCGTCACAGACAGACTAGTGTTGTGATGTTCGACTCATTTCCGTTGGTGGTTCTTTTAGTACATTTCTATGAATACTTTTACACTGACACAGTTTCAGAAGTAGTAATATTTTGTATGAGACTGCGGAATTGTAAGAAACTGTACAAAATTGTATGATCTACAAATAAAGGCCAATCACTTATTTATAGTTTAACGCCATGTCACCTTAAACAAAACCTAAATCGATCAACAATAGTAATGACAGAGTGTGATACAACAGCTTACAACTTCAGCATCTGCATAAACTAATTGTCATGACAGGGGTGAATTCTAGTTTTATTAATATAATATGTTGTATTTACCAGTTCAAGAAACAAAAATGATGTTGAACTGGAACAAAAACAAAATCAATGAATAGAAAAGTTTATTTGAAATTGCAATTAACCGGTTAATAAAGTTATTAATTGTTAATTAATTAATTAAGAATTGTTAATTTTATCATTTTCTTCTTATTTTAATTTGGGAGAAAAAAAAACATGAATTTGAATTGTGCGTGTGCAAATGCCATGTTGACTCCTACAACATGAAATCCCCTAGAAGCAGACGCCATTTCTCTGATGTGACGAGCTTGCCTCAAAAAACTACTGAGCAGGGTAAAAACGCACTTAGCACAATTTTTGCGGCCAGCGGCAGCGAGTTCATCACATCACAGCCAATGTTTAAATAATTTAGCCTTCTCAAATCATCACAACTTGCTAAAAATCTATAGATATAAAACAGTTCAAGGCAAGCACATCACATGTTAGTTTAAATGTTTAACCTAATTAGATGTGCACTGTTAGACGCTGAAAACACAGATATATATATATAACTATAGCATGGTTTTATTTCGTTAATATTTCTGACAAATCGCTGTAAAATTGAAGGATGCGGGGCAAAATGGCCGGGAATCATAACGGTAACCTGCAGAGGCACATTTAATATGTTAATCCAACGAGCAATAAAAGATCAGCATCTACAGCAGATGGACAAACCACTCTGGATGCGGTCGTAGTGAAAAAGCCGAAGACAAAATTAATGTTACATTATTCTGCTTATATGGCTATTTACCTCATTTAACAAGAAAATATTTTATCAGCGCAGCGTTTACTTTCGGTTTTAAGACACATTATGTCCAAATAACACGAACATGCAAACTGGTTTAATCATTTGGAAATATAATGTCAAGCATGTTATTAAAAGACAAACACACACACACATACATATATATTACACAGCTCTCTGGAATGCTTCTGATTGGTCAGTTGAGACATTTGCAGGTTCGTTCTTTTCAAATAATAACCGCTCCAAAGTAATAACGCATAGCTGGTGCTACTTGCATGTTTCAAATCCCTCTGCTTCGCTATATTTGCTTGTATGTTTTATGCTTTATTTACTTTGAATTCTTAACAATAATTATATATTAATAAAATACTAATAAAACCATTAAAAAATTAGCCAAATATAATAAAATAAAATTGGTCAAAATAAATTTGATATAATCATGATTTCCCAAAAGTTTTATCATATAAATCAAATCTTAAATTGTGACCCTGGACCACAAAACCAGTCTTAAGTCGCTGGAGTATATTTGTAGCAATGGCCAATAATACATTGTATGGGTCAAAATTATAGATTTTTCTTTTTTGACAAAAATCCTTGTCAAAACAGTAAGTAAAGATCATGTTCCATGAAGATATTTAGTCAATTTCTTACTGAAAATATATTAAAACTTTATTTTTGTATAGTAATATGCATTGATAAGATCTTCATTTGGACAACTTTGGTGATTTTCTCAGCATTTAGATTTTTCTGTCCCCTCACATTCCAGATTTCCATATAGTTGTATCTCGGTCAAATATTACCCTATCCATCCAAATCATACTTCAATGGGAAGCTCATTTATTCAGCTTTCAAATCATGTATAAATCTTAATTTACTGAAAATTAACACTCATGTCCAGGGTCACAATTGTTTTCTGAAGACAAAACGGATCTTTAACAAGCACGTTTTCACCAAATCAGTGAACCTTGCGATTAAAGTTTCTTAACATTGTTTTTGGAAAACAATCCAGAATAATTATTTTAAGAAGTTACTCATTTGGGAGCTCAAAAGAACATTTTGTTTTTGAATCAGCCATCACTAAAGCATTTTCCAGAACACTGTCTGAAACGGTGTTTGTGTTAAAAGTAAGAATTATGACTGATAAAGAGTGAACTGCAATTTAATTATTTGATACAGTGTGCTCCATGATAACATCATAAGGTCACAAACGGACATACCTGAGCTTAAGGAAGATGGGAATCTCTAGGGAAGATATCAAGTCAACTGACAGAGCCTGTTATGTAAATAGATTTCATTATTGCATATACAAGGCTTTGTGCATTTTGGGTAAAACCCCTACAGCCAAGAACAAATACAGACTGAATCAATCCGTTTTAAATAATGCACTAATATGGTGTCATCATATGCCACCAAGCATTATAAACCATCCAAACAAGCTGTGCAGAAAAAGGTGAGACTCACAAAAATGAGGCCCAGACTCTCCAGCCCTCATCGCCCCACCCCCCCACCCCCATCCATAAAGCATGAGCTGGGCTCAGCGGGTGGGCCTAGTGGAGTCAGCCCACCCTGCAGACACGTACAGCACCTCCTCCACCGAGGTTACGCCTCTGAGATGCTCTTTGTACTATGGCTAGAGGGAATTTGATTAACCGGGACATCATGATGCTTTCTCAAAAATTATGCTGATTTTTTTAATCATTCATTAGTCCTGAAAGCATAACAGAATCATAAGGTATCACAGGTAAATGCCGATTGGCCAAACTAAATTCGGGTTTGACACACCTTAAGCAATAAATGCACGATTTTCAATCATTCATGGACAACTAGATTATTGAATATAGACTGTTAATCATTTTATAGAGATTTGCAAAAAGGATTTGTTATTGCTCTGCCAGCACCGATCAAGCAGATCAGTTTTACATTTGCACCTACCGTATTTTCACTGACTGCACCACCAACAAACTTTGCGATTTTGTATATTTTGTGAACTTATGTATTATGCAATTTTAGAGTACCACAATGCAACACATACGCTTTCCACCAGGTGTAAAAAAACTGCAGATTATGTACATGTGTATGCTTCCCCGTGGATGTAAACAAGGTTGATTACATCAAATATGTTAAAGCATTCATATACGTTGCATTGTGACACTCTAAAATGGCGGATGATGTACTGTAGCTCAGGGGAGAAGAATTGTAATGATTTGCGGGTGATGTCTCGATCTTGCTTCACAGCAGACAATCAGACACAGAGGCGCAAAGTGAACATGAACATTTAATAAAACAAGGCAGATTACAGGAGTGCTGAATGAAAACGTGAAGATCTGTGCAGACATGAAACTACAAACATACTTTAACGACGCACTTCGAACAAGACACGAGGCACAATTTAAATACAACATGTGATCAAAGACACAAAACACCTGGGATACACGGCTGGCAGGGGATCAGACACTAATGAGGGGGCATGACTACAAATGAGGTGAGACACAAGAAAACGGAAACAAAAACAAAGACAGAACATGGACCAGCGCATGACAAGAATGGTTAAAGTGGTCATAAGGCGGTACATGCACTTTTACAAGCAGTTTGGACTGAAATGTGTGTTGGGAGTGTGTGTACACAACCACCCTACAATGATAAAGATCCACAGGTATTTTTATTAAATTAGAAGAAGAATAAGTAGCCCCTTCTGAAATCAAGTAATTCTCAAATGCATGTCGGTGAGGCCGCTCCCACAATAGTTGATTGACAGCAGCGTGTCACACGGACTGAACTGGTGTTTTACCTCAGACCCTATAAGCAGGACTCCTAAGAGATTGAGGTGTTTTGTTGTTGAATGTATTAATGAACATAGCAATAGTGATTTACTCCTGACATCTGAGTGACTGAAGATGCAGAAGATTAACGTTACGTTTGGTTCAGAAGGGAAACGCACCCTTGATCAACCGAAATGCGTTCATGTTTGCGCGAATCATTCTTGATCCAGCCTCACCTACAGAAGCAGTGAGTATAATGTCTTTTAATGAATCTTTGCAAATCGCAAATGGACTGTTTTACCAATGTTTTTGCTGTTTCTTTTAAGTTTATGGATGTATGGAGGGTCAGATGGCTCTCTGATTTCATTAAAATGTATGTTCATTTGTATTCTGAAGATTTGTCTTGCAGGTTTGGAACGACATGAGGGTGAGTAAATAAGGACAGAACTTTCATTTCTGGATGAATGAACCCTTTCACACCTACCTTATTAACCATTAATAAGCAGTAATTATGACTTTTTTTAGCCTAAGATAATAGTTGATGGTGAGAATTGGAACATAAAGTGTGAAATGGTTTACTAACGCTTTACTAACACTCATTCCAGCAAAAATGTCTTGTAGGTTAAAGGAGTTAAATAATTATGATATTTCACTATAATAAAAAAATCAATGATAACCAAATGCACTTTCAACTGAGCATAATGCAAAATGATTATAGAAAATGGAAATCTCTATTGCTTCCAAAAAAATTTAATCCTATTTCTTTGATGCAGAGATAAAAAAAAAAAAAAAATATTCTCACTGACATTCAGTGCTCAAACACTGGGCTAATCGATAATGAAACTTCTTGACTATTTTCATTATTGATATTTAGCAATTAGTCACTGCAGTCTTAATTCACATTATTTAAAAAGGGTGAAGGTCAAAAGATTGGTGCTCCTATGCCATTGTTGCAAATTCTTGATGCACTGGGAATCATTTTGTAATCACACAGTTGTGTCCTTTAACCAAAATGGAATTTCAGAGCAAAAAAAAAAAAAAATGCACAAAAGTTGCAATTAGCTGCATCCAGTTTCGAATCTCTCCAGCAGCCATGATGGACAGAAAAAAGAAGATAGACAGCATGCAAAAGCTTGAAGTCATGTCTGGGGGAGGGTAGACCTCAGGGGTCGGATTGCACAGTAAAGAACATAAGGGGAAGCACATCCTCAGGATTTCATGCTACACCCAGCGCCTCACTTCCTTTGGTCTTTTCTTTGTGGGGTCTAACAAATAAACACGCTCCCCAAAAAATAGACACAACAGCCTGATTCTAATTCAAAATACAGCCGGATTCAAATTGTGTGGGTGTCACATGGTACTCATTTAATATGTCCTAAAATATAATATAATAACATTTTTGCTGAGAATTCCATTTCTTTGGCACTGGAAGGTTTACTTATTTATTTATTGCTTGCCAAGATAAATACAAAAAACCAATATGCTGCTATTAATTCCCTTGTAAATCATAATATTGGTTACAATGTTATTCATTAAGGTGCAGTCATACAGGTTACTTTAACAACTAGTTCTGAGAAGCAAAGTCTGCATATTGTATCCCAGCAGCCTCTGTTAAGGGTCAGGGCTTCAGTTTATGTGGGACCCTGCTGATTCGTTATTACTCCGGTGTGGTTCTCCAGAAGCTGAGCAAGGCACCGGTGTAGAGTTACACAAGCTCGGCTGCCAGGCAGTTTAATCAGCGGACTGCTTTTCAGACGTCATACGATAACAGCGCTAAGTGAACATCCTGGAAACGCTTGTGGTCAGAGTGCCACCTTTCCTGAAATGCTGATTCATCACTGAGACACAAACCCTGCTGTGGGACATGTACGGAGCTGCACGGCCCACGTACTGTCCCAGATTCAGCACCGAAAGAAGACTTATACACAGCAGATAGACACAAACCACTTGTGCTTAAACCAGCAGTGCGTCAGACATGTAGGCTTACACACAGCTTTACTCATATAGACGCCCACTGTGCTGTGTGCTGAATTATTGATTAGCTGCTGCTGCCACCCTTTTCCTGTCTCCTCTGGTCCAACACACCTCTGAACGACATATATCCGATTGACTTCTACTTCCAATGTAAGAAGGGCAAATTTTTTTTTATGCAAGTACCAACATAACAGAGTCAAAAACGGTACTGTATGGTACATACTATATGGTATTTACTGCACTTTAAATATTACTTCATATTTTTCTAAGATGATGGAAAATGTGTCTGAAAAGTCTCTTGTTTGATGTAGTGGACTGAAATACCGCCAAGGCCGATATATTGGTTGATATTTGGAGGGTGTTTTTAAATATCGATAAGTTTGTTTGGCCAATGCATTTGAGGCAGGACTTTTGTTTTGACAGCGATGATAATGGCAGCACCTGAGCACACAGTGGTCACATTGTCCCTGTTGTTTACCGTAGGAATGGGCGATATGGAAAAAATATCACATTACATTTTTTTTCAAAAATATCACGATTTTATCATGATTCTTTGTGACTTTTTTACTATTTTGCAATTTGTCAGAGCAGTTTTTTTTTTTTTTTTTTTTTTTTTTTTATAAAAGCAAAGCCTTTCAAGGTAACAAAGTATAAAATAAAGAAGGGCAGATATTTAGGCCAAAATGAGCAAAGATACAAATCGTTGTCATTTTATCTTTCTTATTCGAACAGAAACACATTACAAATAAACATGATATGAATAAAACAAACAGTGCTTTTATTTCTCGGGAAGAGTAGGTGTATTCAGCAGTACTGAATTAACAAACATGAAAGGTGAAACACTAGATACATTTACTCACTCTCAGCTCGTTTTAATCTGAATGAGTTTCTTTTTTCTGTTTAGCATTGTATTTAATTCAATAAGGACCAGCTACTGTTTGGTTACTCAAAATATCTTATTTTGTGTTTAGCACGTGAAAGAAATGAATACAGGTTTGGGACAACATTGTAACGGTATGAGATTTTCACGGTATGATAATCGTCTCAGTTTAATACCGTCTACCGTGATATTTTCTATCATCATTATTATTATAATCATCAGCTACAATGACCCTTAAATGATTTACATGGTTTATTGTAACAAACTTTTTTTTACCAAAAAAAAAAAAACATGGAAGGATGGGTCTAACGTTTGGGGAGAAAAATTAATCTCCCATTAGAACAAAAAAAAAAGTTATTTCTCTTTATATTAGACAAGAATAAATCAAGCTGTTCTTCTTTAACAGCATATATGAGAGCAATATGTGCAGGGTCATGTTAGATGGATGTAAACACAAATGTGCACGATATGATAATCGTACATGTCAATATCACGTTAAACCGCCATACCGGTATACCATTACAACCCTACAACATGCACATACATATACATATATATATATATATATATATAATGTGTGTGTGTGCGCGCATTTTTATTTATTTTTAATCCATTTTCAGATGATGTCTCATTTTTTAAATACTAATTAAATTACATTGGCTTACATATCGGTCACCCTGCTTTCCAAGATATCTGTATCCACACCGGCTGTCTAAACAATTATAACGGTCGACAACTAGTCATAAATAAATGCAATTCAAGAAAATAAGAGACTCAAGCTGAAGTTCTAAGTGGGGTGGCCAACCTAAGCTCCGTCCCAGCACTGATAGGTTGTTTGCACATGACATCAGTGGTATTCAATGGACATCAATTATTAAAAGAAAATAACAAAAGAATCACGTCCAACATGTGCTCTTGTAATGGTGTCTAAACCAGTATAGTATGGACTTCCTTCATCTCATCCATTATGTTTTTCCCTTACTGTCCGCCATCTTAAATTCACGCGTCATCAGAATCATGTGATTGCAAACAAGCTATTATATGTTAAATATTCTACATGTGAAAAAAATAATCAAATTATGACAGCACTAACCATAAAAAAAGGTGTAAAGGCTGACAAATCTCAACTTGGTTGACTGTAAGAAGCACTTGCTGTGATTCAAACTGCAGACACTGCAAATCATGTCACTGCACAATTACATTTTTATAAAGTAAAATGGCAGATAAAAATGCAATTTGATTGCCAGAATTCATTACAGCCAACAATACGAACTATATTCATCTTCCACTCACTAAAATCTTTATTTCATTACATGGGATGTTCTGTAAAGCTTGTCTGGGTTTAGAAACCAGTATGAAAACAATATGCCCCTATATGCCAATATGGCTTTATAAAGCTCTAAAGTAGAAAAAAAAAAAAAAAAAAAATCAAAGAAAACGTGCTTGTTAGCATGACCCCTGTAAAATGAGCAACACTAATCTATTTAACACTAAATTCCCCTCAGATGACAATGACATTTTTATCTAGCTAGCTATCTATTAAATGCAAACACACGAAACCGGCTATACATGACAAGTTCCCATCTTGCTGACGCGGCAGCTGCTGAGTATATTTCTTATGCTAATACACTCAAGCATGAAGATGCTAACTGAGGAATGACTGTGTATGAATCTCAAGAAGTGGAGAGTCTGAGGCCCAGCCCCCTGGCCTGTCATCATCTAGACATTGAACAGAGCACTGTGTCACTAGCACTACAACATTACTGCACTCCTCTGTGACACCCAAGCCACTTCCTGAATCAAAGTGCAGCAGCCACTGCATGAGCAGACAAATGCTTTACCACCGGTTTGAGTCTTACGTCAATATGGTGTCCTGATAAAAACACACAGACGAACCAAACCAAAACCACAGAGTTGTCCGCATTTAGTTTAGTAGCTTTGAGGCTGAAATAACATTTATATACAGATGCAAACAGAATTATATGTCCTTGCAGATTAAAAGCATGAATGAACAGAGTTAAAGAAAAATATAACTCGACTACTTATATCTTATACATTTGTGCCTTACACCTACTTACTTAACAAATGATATGGATATGAAGTACAAATAGCCTACAAAAGGTGTGGAAATTATAAGGAACATCATTACAATGGGTTTGACCTTTTTGTTTCACTGAGACAAATATACAATGGAAAAGCGCTGTAGAATTTCTTTGTCAGAGGGACAAAATATCTTTTAACATGATCATTGCTGACAGGTCTTCTCTACTTATCAACCACTGGTAAGTGAGGCAAAAAAATTTGTAGCAAGCGAGTAGATATATATATATATATATATATGTGCCTAGGCTCAGTTTGTGTTCTGTAAGATCAAAACTGAAGCTATGACTCAACATGTCAAATACTCCAGAGGGGAAATATCCTCAATCCAATACAAAGGAAAGATCTTCATAAAACCTGCTCTGAAACGGCAAGCTTCAAAGCAAAAAAAACAACAGTAAATCCCTGCCACAAAACCCAAACACAGTACAAACAGAGGCATGCACCTGGATATGAAGATTAAGGCTAAAGGTAGATGAAATATAAAGAGCAAACAATCTGATGTGAATGCAAAAATTTAAAACGACACATGAAAACACTTGAAATGAAGATTATCCAAGCAAACAAAGGAGGTAAATGCAGGGTACAGCAGTGCTGGGGCCGATTATAATCTTACCTGCACTGCCTAATGTTTTATAGAACCGGTACTCCAAATGTAGCTGTGGGGCCCTCGATTTCACAGGTTCCTTTTATAGTAGCAGAAAAAACAAGATTCAAGTCAAACTCTTATTTTGTTCACATGTTATACATTTCAAATATAAAAATAATCCAGCCAGAAATGCACATTTATTTCCACAAGTTACGTTCAAGCTATCAATATCAGAATATACAAGTATGTTTGTGTGCTTCCCTAAAATATCTAAAGTACATCAGTTGGAGTTGCGAGTTGCTTTCTTAAAGCAAATCCAGCCTTTAGAGTTTTATTCCAGATCTACAGACATGCCTAGACATTACAACTACACGTTACAACAAAATGTCAACAGACTCTGCTGTTACAATCACTTGTAGAAAATCACAAATATACTTACCAACTTTATTGCAACATATTCATTTGTATAGAGATTCTTTCCTAAAAAAATAAAAAGAATTCAGAGTTAGCAACAACAGACATTTTGATCTATACTTATATTTTCTACTAAGTTCTAAGTATATACTTATATACATAAGTATTGGATTTCTGTCTATACTCATCCTTATACAGCCGAGTTAAAGGAATTGTTCACCCAAAAATGTAAATGCTGACAGAATATTCATTTTTTGGTGAACCATTCCTTTAAACGGGTACATCATATGATGTTGTTTAGTGTACTTTGTGTAATGGAATGCGTTTATGCAGTTTAAGGTGCACATTTTCCACATATTGTACATTATTGTTTCTCCTTCTTGATTGGTTGATTTGTACAAAGCTAATCACTACAAAAAAAAAAGTGAGGTTAGGCCAGTTATACAGTGCGTTGTGATTGGCCGAATGCCACAAGCATCTGACGGAAATGTTATGCCCCTTACTATAGCGTGATGCAGCGTCCCAAAGCTATTACACCAAAACAATAAAACACATTTGTTGAGGTCATAATTACAGAGTATTATAACTTAACACCGTTTTTTCACTCGTAGCTTTGCATCACGCCTAGTAAACATAACAGCATGTCTGCAATCGTGATCGGAGAAACAACAAGCACTTACATAAAAAAACTGAAACATTTCAATTGCAAAAATCATATGACCCCTTTAAGGCTGCGCCACTTACGCTCAATTAAATTGACAGTGCGTTGTTCTTGATCAAAACTGACCAGAAAAACATGGAGAAGTAACGAATGTTACCATAAAATCGTGTAATTGATGCGTTTCGTGTTTCACACTCACCATATGAAAAATAAAACGCACAAAAACACATCACTTTCATGAGTTTTTGCCCAAACTTCAAAGGTCTGGTATTTTTGCCACCTCTTTAAACAGTTAAAGACACAAATGCCACTTCAGAAGTATCTCACTGCCGCATTTGCAATGTGAATTTGGCATAAATAGAAAGAAAATGTAATGGAAATTTTTTAACTGTGAAGGTGTAGGAAAGAGGAACGTGTTCGGGACATGACCCAGGTTGGTTCTGAGCCAGTCACCTAAGGACAACACCTCCTGTGTCATGAGCAATGCACTACTCTCACTAGAGCAATAATTATCAGCAGAACACTGTGACAGCATGGCTGATTAACAGAACTGGAAGTTCCTTTTTGTGTTAATTCCAAAATTGAAGTGAACTTAAAGTGAGCTTACGATTTTCTAAAATTGTGCAATTCTTGATTACATAACAGCCACTGGCCGTCTATAACAGACTTGTAAACTATTAGCTCATAACTAATATTGTGGCTGACATACAGATGACATAATACTATTATCTGTGGAGGAAAAAAACACATTACAGAATAATAGATACAACAGATTAAAAAGATCCAGCATAAAATAAGTGTATAACATCTGGAAAATATCTCTTATCTGCTTCCTATATCAACCTGAAAGAATATATAAGGGTTATGGATGCAAAATTCCCTTTGAATTTATGTGCATGTGTACACAACCACTCTATAACCACAAAAATCCACAAATCATAAGCACTTGCTAAGATAAAATTGTTTTTCTTGGCAAAGTGAAGTAACATTGCCAAGGTCCCTCCAATTTTAACATGTTTGCCATTTTTATGATAGGGCCGCCCTGAGTAAGCTGTAAACAGTCCACCACTTTTTCAGCGCCGGATCAGGTATACACAAGAATGCGACATCTAAGCGGCGATAGAGGTGTTTTGTTGTTGGAAGTAATAATAAACATTGGATTGCTATTGTTTTTGAAGGGAATGTGCCCCCCGATCAACCAAATGTGTCTATGTTTGCCTTTCCTAATAATGTGCTAGTGTGCAATGACGATTGCAGCTAAGGTGAACCATCCCAGACAGAGAATACTTTTTGTTTGCAAGGAAAACAAAGATAAGTTGGGGAACAAATAACATTGCTGCTTTAGTCCCGGAACAAATTCGGTGTGAACTAAAGCCAGAACCAATGTGGTAATGTATGTAATGAAGCAGAGTTTAGGGAGCTCCTCACCATCCACTCTGAAGCTGAGATCGTTTGCTAGATTGGTGATATGCAATGTGATACATTACGTCACATCGTAATGTAACTTGTCTTTAAGCCATCTTTATGGGATAAATGTGCACACACACATTTTGGAAAAATCACTGGCAGTTTGAATGAACCACATCAAATGATCCCGTGAAAAACAAACTATCTATGCATTTTCCAGAATCTCTGTGAGAAAGTGGCTATGCTAACTGATGCCCCCTTTAAAAAATATTACATATGCTATGTTGTGCAGACCAGGCTTCTTTCAAAAATGTTTGTGTGTGAACATCACATCCCAAAACATCTCTACTCAACTAATAGATCAGGGAGGCACATTCTCAGAAAACGTCTGTTTTTGCAATACAACTCGTTGCCACTGGCAGTGCACGAACACGCTACAGCTTTAAGGACCTTAAACATGACTCAAAAGTCAACATTCCCTTGTGCATTCACTAATGATGGTGACCCAGGAACACCAGAGCTCCTGAGATTCACCTTTAAGTAAAGAACTTCACCCCTAGTTGCTCCATGGAGACTTTTATGAACAAATAATACAGTAATGGCTTCTCTTACCGAGCTTCAGCTCTCCAAAGTTGCCACAGCCGATCTTCTTGCCAACTCTGAAGTTTGGTCCAACCATAAGGACCCCAGACGACGTGGAGGAGCTGGAAGGCCGCGAGTGCCCGCTGCGCCCCTGGGCCACTTTACCGCTCCTGACCGGTCTGTCGGCCTCCTTCTCTCTGGGGTGATCCATGACTGCGGAGCCGGAGGCACAGAGATCCAGACGAACCAGGCCGGAGCCCAAAGCAGACAGCTCAGGCCAAAAGAAAACTCATGGGACGACTGCTGTTGGCACCGCTGCCGCTGAACCGGTCTCTGCTACCAGCACACTGAGGGAAGGAAACATTCGATCTGAGTATATTTTAAGCACCACTACACCTTTGAAACAATAACAGAGCGTAAAAAGTACATAACTTCATTACATCAAGTAAAACTTCATGAAATCACTTGCTTTCCTCCTAAAACAATTCACAAAGCAGAAATCTCTCACTGTGAATGGCAATGCCAAAACACAATTCAAATGAATCACTGTTTCACCTCCGGAAAATCTATAGGGCCTCAGAAGAAATGACATTTAACCAGTGGTTATTTTGTCGGAAACAGGCTTCATCCGGGGGGGGGGGGCAAATTTATGATGCTAAATATTAGTCACAATATTTAACCTTTTCCTAGAATAACAAATGTAACCTATAGTGTGTGGATAACGATTGCAATATTAGTTTCGGAGGCATTACATTCTGATTAAATATACATATATATATATATATATATATAATTTTATTTTTCTGTGCACTAATGAATTGTCCACAATAAGACCTGACACTAAATTGGATGACCTATGATATGATTTTCAATGTTGACCTTGAAATAAAAACATCAAAATGTTAAGAAAACTGTATTAAGTAACAATCTTACACTATTAGCACAGCAGCCAAAATATTAGGCTAAAAAACATTTTAAAAAACAACAAACAGACAAAATTATTAAATCAAAACAGTAGCACTTAGTTGCTTTTCCACTCAAATGTTTTGACTGTTAGCGTCTATTTCGAGCACAAAAAAAAAGCAACAACAGGTAAACACTTGTGTGGACAAACAACATTGTGAACAAAGAGGATGCTACAGTGGAAATTTGCAATTTGTTTAGATGAAATGTTGAGAGTCAGCTTGTTGCCATTTTACCAAAAAACTCCCCTATGATTGCGTTAGGGATCCATTCACGCAGAACACATCTTCCCATCTAAAAAAAAGTGAGACGCAGCGCTCAGTAATGGTGTAAAAATAAAAGTGCAGCATAGCAAGCGAGGGTCTCAAGATGTACTTTTGCGACGTGATGCAAAAACGATACAAATAGGCAAACAGCAGAATTGAGAAGTTGTGAGAATTGCTTGAAGAAATTCTAATTAAATAACTCAAGGTATTCGGACACCAGCCACTATGAGCGCCTCCTACACAATGTTGCTGTCAAATAAAACCGTTGTCATGTCAACTTGCTACTGTAAACAGAAGCTTGCAATGCTTGCCCCGCCTCAGATTTCTCCTCATTGGTCCATTGCTCTGGAACTGACATTGATGAGCAGCGCTGCATGTAAAAGCTACGATTCTTTAAACCAGAGCATTGCATTTTTAAAACACCTAGTCATGTGCAAGGCGCTGTAAAAGATGCAAATCCGCTGAGCACGTGTTTACATGAACAAAACAATGGAAAATAGCATATTTTAATGGAAAAACACGTTCTGTGTGCAAGGCCTCTAAAGGACACAACGCAAACAGCATATTGGGTCAAATTTACACTAAAACCCATTTACCTCATTGTAATTACCTAAATTGAAAAAAGACTGCATCTATATTAGGTTTGTAATTTGCAGTACATGAGGGTCTATCCACCATACAGTGCTTTTTGTCTTTATATGTGCATGCAGGTAGAGCACACGATGCTTTTGTTTTTATAAATGTGCACATGCAGGTCTGTTCACGGATGACAGATATGGGTCACTTCCAAACTTAAAAAGCAAACGCATCTGAGAACAAAAAAAAGCGTGACACAAAATTATTGCTCACACAAGCAATCAGGCACAATCAAGGGCAGATGGGGCCGCATAAAACCAAACACGACAAAAAAAAAATGCAAGACCTGCTGAGAAGCCTTGAGGTTCCATCAGAAGAATCAGATAAGCTCAATTTGACGACTAAAGCCCAAACAACGGACTGACTTTCTTCGCAGACACATCTATTGTTCCTAATGTCAACCACATCACAACCATGCTAAACAATAGCGGTTGGAATTATAACTACAAGCAAAAACGTGCATACATTTGGACGTATTTCTAATGCCCACGGCATCATTATTTGTGATTATCGGTGATGCAGCACTAATGCAATATGCTGTATCCATTAGATGTCTCATCTCAAATCATTAACCTTTTGAAAAGAGATTAGCTCAGGAGGAAGTCGGGCATCAGGGAGGGATTCCTATTGTGACACAACCAGTGAGGAAACGCTTCCCTGAACCCCTGAGTAAGACTGCACTCTTTAAGGGTGATCACAGAGGCGAACGCCTTCAGTATTGACATCCAAATCAATTCTTAAAAGTTAAAATCAGTAAAAACTCAATACTTAAGGCTTATTTAAACCAAGTCATTACGATAACTTTATTAGTGCCCACGCCAACAGCTGATAAGATTTAGTTTATAATTGCGTGCTGCGGTTATGTCATATGCCACTTTTAATTCTCAAGTGCTTTATGATAACCAATGATGTAACGACAGCTGGGAAGTTTTAGTGATCTGGACGCCCACAGCACATCCATACAGTTGGATTTATATTGTTGGATAGCGATTTCAAAGCTATAGTTTTCCATCTGATGATTGACAAAAAAACATTTGACAGCCAATCAGAATCTACCTGATTCCTCAAGCATTTAAAACATCAGATAACATGACTAAAGCATGAACATTAATGTTTAATCATTATTACGGTTATCATTTTTAATGCGAGCAGGCCTTTAAAGTCGTGTGGATTCTGATTGGCAGCCAATGTTTTATTGCTCATCAGCTGGGGAGAAAAATGGTCGGAAAGTGATAACCATTACCCGTAACCAGAATTCATTAGAAGTATCATTATAACTTTATAGTTATGGTCTTACTTGGTGTGAACAGTTCTATAGTTAGTGTTATTAAAGTGAATTGGGCTTTAAAGTTGGGTGGATTCTGATCAGAAGTCAACACTTTAACAGCAATAAAACGATTACTACTCTGTGCCATTATAGTTATAATTTTGGACTTCCCCATTCTCACAGAAATTGACAATTATTAAAACATTGTAGGGATTATTATAGCTATACTTGATGCAAATAGTTCTTTATTCAGTCACGCGTTTGCTAACGTAAATTGGCCTTAAGCTTTGTTTTCCTAAATGTTGAACATTTGCATGAAGTCATACTACAAGCACCACCTGTTACAACCTTAATTTACATATTTAGGAAACATTCAATATACTCTGACAATAAAGAATTTCAGTTGTGTTAAAAAACACATGTAACGTTCCTGAGCAAGCTTTACAAATCAACAATCAATAAATGCCGTTGACATTCGAATTACAGAAAAAAATCCTTTCTGTCATAATTCGGAATAATCTGTGTCTCTTTCTTTGTTCTGTGAAACAAAAATAGGTGACTTACGATTGACTGACAGCCACAATCGCACGGATAAAAAGATGCAATGAAAGTCAATGACAACTAAGGCTGCCAAGATCCTGGCTTTTGTGCTTTACAGAAATAGCAACACTGCTCGAATCTTCATCTTAAGGTGCACAAGCCTTTTAAACTTGCATCTTTCTCCGAAGACCTCGGTCTCAGACCTGTGTAGTGGATTCTCTAATGGTCCCCTGGCAAAGACAAAAGCCTTCCAAAAAAACATGAATGAATAAAAATGCAAAACAAATACAAATAAAACTACAGAACGTCAAAGAATAAACACCCCCCGTATCTGTATACGTAATACAACAAAATAAACGTAAATTTAAAAAAAGAAAATAAATTAATAAATAAATAAATAAATAAAGCCTTCTCACGACATTGAATGAGCTTTTCTCCTGCTGCGGGCCAGAAGCCTCAATGTTCAGTGTACTCAGCCCTTAACAGGAAGAAGGAACGCGATATTTCACAAATAACCTGCCAGCTGTCTACAGCACCGATATATCTAACTGCTTTGTTGATAATCAATCGAGCTGCTCGGGTATCGGTGCGTATCGCATCTAAACAGCGAAGAGGCTTCAAGTTATTCATTTCTGTCGCTAATATAAGCCACAGGGCGAGTCGTGATGCGCAGTTATTGTTAAAACTCTGTATACAGACCACAGCCTCAATCGATCAGTCGAGATTACCGTTAATTATAGGCAGGATTACCCGTCAGCTAACCAATATGAACTAATGGAGCTAACAGCTTGACAAACACCTTTAGCTCGTTAGCTATAGCAGCTTTATTCTTTCACTCACTTCCACGATGAACTTCGCCAGAGGCTTCAGGGGAAGATGAATACTGAGATACCAGCGCCTGTAGATTATATGACACCTTTTCTGAATAAAATCAGGGTTGATATCCGCTACCCGCTTTTCCTCCTTTCTTTAGTGTTCCTGCAAGTAACGTGAACCTTTCGCTGGTCGCGAATGACTTCCGCTCTCGGACTCTAAGGACATTTCAAAACAAAAGTCCCTGTGCTCATCACGGTCATGCAGCGCATTTTGAATTCCGAAATTTTTTTAGCAATATGCCTGCGTTGACGTTTCTATAAAAAGCACACCAGACTTTCAGAAATATGCCGTGTTCAAGCTCAAGTACTTAAGTCCTATAGCTTGATTATTTACACAAGATACGCGGGAAAATGAACAGGACGCTTAACAGGATCAGGGTGGAACTTAACAAAACGAAAATAAAAGTTAAAGTTAGTAAATTCTGAGTGAAGCTCACATGAGCAAGATAACATAAATCAGCACATCACCATCTTACGCAATTTTGATCAAATAATGTATGCACAATTTCTGTAATTTTGTCCAAAATGATGAGAAAGGGATAACAAGTGAGAAAATAAATTGACAAAACAAAACAAAACAAAACAAAAAAGTCACGTTCATAAATCTTTATTTAAATAAATCTCATTTAGGACATGTCTTTTGCTAATTAAAGCGACATTGCAAAAGACTCCCAAGATGAAAAAGCCAATACTGAGGACACCATGGGAAAGTATTAATTCACAGTCAAATAAAAGATTCTGCTGAGAATAAGAAAAAATAATAATAACAACAACAACAATAATAATAGAGAAAATGGCAAGTCATTATTAAATATATATAAATAATATTTGACAATTAATATGTATAGCTCAAATTCATATTTAAATAGTATTTGTCTTTTCAAATTGTGAATTAATTCTTATATAATTGTGGAAACATAAAATAATTAGGTTTAATGCACGTTATAGACATGCTCTTTTAAAACTCTTGCTATGTTTTAAACAACAGTTAATGTCATTGTATAATATGTATCATTACTAAAATAAGAACAGCTTTTTAAACAATCATAATTTAATTATCCTAATTGACATCTAACTTAGGCCAAACATTGAAGCATCCATATGAAGATAAAAGCATGTATCTGTGACAATCAATATTACATCCGTTTGTTTCCAGCAGCACGGCTATATTGGTGCTACACCTCAATAAATAACCGAAGCATTAAATGAAGAAACCCAAAACGTTAGACTTTTATTGGTGAAGGACTGGGCTACTCTGCAAATTATAATGCTGTGTGTAGCACCTCCTGGTGGAAGCGTTAAGAAACGACGCAGCCATAAACAGTATTTATTTGATCGATATCATATTGAAAACATACACATTTTACATGTTTATTTATACAAGCCTACGTGCAAAAACCAACTGATTTTAGGTTTAGTGTCATTTATAAAACCGACTTATTGTTATTATAAGTGTACTACGGAATAGACAATGCTTTCTTCCCCGTCATAAATGCCACATCATTGCAGGTTTTATGTGTTTAAAAACGTTTATATTATTAATTACAGACAATTATTATTGACGATATGCAGTGGTTTGAGGACAGTTTTTGTATCCTTTGATGTTCTGCCTCATGTTTTGTACTAGATTTAATATTTAAACTGAAAAAAATGACAATACAGTGACTGTACACGGCACTGTACATAGCTTTTAAGACTGGATGGCTTTCTGTTTATTTGCATTGCGCTTCGGTCAAAAAGATAGATCTGATGCAAAGATCAGTGATGTGATGAGAAATGAATATCGTCTTCTCATCCCACAGAGGCCGCTGTTGCTCTTATTATAACCAAGCGCTTGCAAAACCCTCGGATATTTTTTATCTTTACTACTTTAATTTTCACACTGTAAAGGGAACAGGTTTTTTGTTTTACTAAAGTTAGAAAATGCACGTATATAAAAGCCTACAAGTGCAAGTACTAAACCATCCCGCCGTTAGTCGTTTGAACCGGAAAGGGTTAACTTGTGTAATTGGATCAATGGGCATAATGCGGAGCCCCAGCATCTAATTTCATCCGCGAAGACTCCTCTCATGCGCGCCTGCTGCTGAAACTTTGCTGGAATAAACGCTATGAGCTATTCCCGACGATGGGCCTGTTTTCTAAAAACAACCTGTTGAGAGTGTTTCCCCGTGATCCTGCCTCCTGGTAAATGTTTATGGGAGATATTATTTCGCCGCTCGGTTGCCATGGCAGAGAGGAACGGTGTCTGAACTTTTCTTCACATGGCGTTTTTTTCCCCTCTTTGAACGCAACCTGCATGTAAATGTATCGGAGATAAACCGCTTCACATCGCACTGAGGAGCTCTGGGAGACTTTGACGACCTGGGACATCGAGTGCAAAGCTGTTTTCGCCTGAATAACAGCAAAACAACGACGAGTAAGTAGATTTCAGCATTAGAGTCGGGCACTGTCTACCTCTGTGGAGCTGAAGTGGACACATGTTCGCTTCAAGTATGTGCGTGATGGGTTTATAATGCGGAATATAAACACGAAATACGTTAAGGGGGATAACACGTTTTGTAAGGCATTTATCTAGCGGAATATATGGGATTAAGAATATATTGTAAGTCAGTCTAACATCCGTTTCCTTTGACAGTACAGTCATACAAACCCCTTGAAATTTGAGGAGGCTTCACCCTTCGCTATTTGAAGAAAGGGACTGCTGGTATTACCTGTATTGTGATTAAGATCAAATATAAATGGGTGTTTTAATATGAGCACCTTGGGCCAGGTGTTTTTTTGCAAAATAAACTCGTAAAACACACTAAGTTTGACATACACCGTGTAATTTTAGTATAGTGTCCAGTAGTGCTGCATGATCTTTTTTGGCTAGCATTTTATGTATCCTAAATATACTTGTAAACAGTTAAATAATATTCCCCCCTCCCCATGTCACGTGTAATTTAAAGTATGCTCCGCACTGTCAGTGTGTCTTGGTTAAGAATACACTACTAGTGCATTAGTAGTACCACCAGTAAAAAGTTCCCATGTGACCTTCATATTATGATAATATCAAACATATTCATCTGTTTAAGTACAAATCAACCCACAGGGCTTTAAAAGCTGAAGGAAAACCCTAATAAAATGAGATTCTTAATATAGAACCTTTTATTCGTAGAAAAATGTACCGCTGTTTGTGTTGGCAGTGTCAAACAGAATCAAGGTTTAGGGGAATTAATTTGTTTTTAACTTCTCTCTCCAGTTTATGGATGAATGAGAATGGCTTGTATGAAGTGTTCATTTGCAGACTGTTCATAACAATTCTTTATTTTTTTTAAATTGAGCATTACAATTAATCTCAATCAAACTATAGTTGGGTTGTTTTGTTTAGGTTACAAAATAATAAAAAAAAAATAGTTAACTTATGCAAAAAAAAAACACATTAAAAACATGATTTTTGAAAATGCAGTCAAATAAATCTTCATTTGAACCCTCTTTTCCTGCTTGCGTAAAATAGCCTACAATGTTTTGCTGTTTCACATTTAGATCTCCTTTTGTAGAAAATACATCTTCTTGTATCTCAGATGAAGGGTGGTGGAGGTGGCCTAATGAATATACCGCTATTACAGGTATTCTAGGATCGTTGTATAGCTGTAAAATCAAGTTGCTTTGGATAAGATGTGTCTGCAAAATGTCAATGTGCAGTAAAAGTTAAATCAGAGATTAGACTGCGAGTTGTTTTGAACGCGAGCCAAGGGCTTCACGCTCTTTAGTAATCAGGGTTCTGCACTTTTAAGCATGGAGAGTTAAGTTGCAGATCCGTAAGAGCTCAGGTGATCCCATTCAGCTTTCTTTGCTGTGTTCCCATGAATTCTTATGCTTAGATGTTTTTGTATTGTTTTTATTGCTTGGTTCAGTCGTGGAGACCTTTCATGGATGCTCACTGATCTCAGACTAAGCTCACTGGGGTAAACGTAGGAAACTATCTCTGTTGTTGTGCATGGTGCTGGAGGACGCTGGGTGGAGAACAAAACTGCCATTGTTTTCTTCATGCCTACACAAGCACCCAAAGATCACTGAGCCTTTGAGAGCAGGGCTATATTGAGCTGTCCCGATGCCAAATTCAGGATTCTTTGAAAGATCGGTGTTCCTGGGAAGATGTGTGGTAGGTAAATGTAAGTGACCGTGTCCGATCTTTTAGACTAGTGGTGTCATTTTGGTCTAAATAGTTAATATAATAATGATGTTGTGCAATTTCAGTACATTTTCTGCTTTCAGTACAGAAATGCTTTTGAAACATGCAGAAAAAATATTAAAACGTTAACATGGAAAGGTCCCTTAATGATTTTATTTATTTATTTATTAGTAATTGATGTTGAACTATACTTTTTACCTTTTGAAATATATAAAAAATCTGTAGTTATATCGTGCAATATATTGTGCCCATCTCATCAGTCACGGTGCAATTTTACATTTTAAACTTTGCAGGATGTTTTAATTCACTGAGAGCTGTGTTACACACTGCATGAAGAGGCACTTTTCAACTTGAACTTTAAATTTGCCAGATATTGTGTATATTGCAAATATTTGGCCTGCTCCTCTGCTTATAAGCGGTAAGTCGTTCTGAAATGAGCTTAAGGCACAACGTTTACTTCCGTCGGCCTGCTATTGTCAGTCATCTATTTATGAAATTAGGCCATGGTTTCCTGTAAAATAATCCACTGCTTCCGCCCTGGATATGTGCCATGAGCCGTAACAGTGGGCCTTTTCACGTTTCACGCAAGTGTTTCCAAATTCATTTCATAGTCTGATTATTTCATGCAACGTTTTCATGCTCTTAAGATTCTGAAGAATAATGAGAATATGCTAGAACTAACGAGGTGTCTGGGCGAGTGGAGCCTTGTTTAGTTGTGTGGGAGTGTTTAGAGGCAGGGGTGGGCCTGATGAGGAGAGGCGGTCGTGTGCTCGGGGTCTAATTAGAGCGGCGTGCCTGAACCTGACAGCAGGAATGTGCTATATGTCATAGGTGATGTCACATTCCATACTGGGCTTCCTTTTGGAAAGAGAACATGTCATCAACAGATGTTCACATCTGACATCTGACGACAGAAGTGGGATTATTTTCAGTGCATGTTGAGCATTTTAATGCAAATGTGTTCTTTTCTTTTTTTTTAGCAAATATTTGTGCTGCTTAATATGTGTTCCTTGATGCACTACCACTGGAAAAACTATTTGACAAGGATGCATTTGCAACTTATGAAAAGTGAAGGCTGAATGCTTTTGAACATCCTACTCATCCTTTTAAACATTGATCATCCTCATCAAGACCACTGTTAATAATTGAGTACTATTAAATCAGCGTATTAGAATATTTGTTTGAAACTGAAGTCATTGAAATCGCAAGTCATGAATATTTCTTACATTAATAAATTACATTTTAAAATATATTTTTTAAATTGTATTTTTTCACCATATTACTTAAATGCAAGAGACTTTTTCGAAGAGAATTCTTGTATAGGCCTAAACATTAAAGAAATCTTAGGCCTATTTATTCCAAACTTCTAATATATACTGATATAGAATCCTTGCTGTCATTAAATAAAAAAAATGCATGTATCAATAACAGAATTGTTTTAAATTTCGAAAAAAATGTTTGTGTTTTTATTATTGTAGTGTCTAAAAGAAATGTATGGATCATATTTGTCATGTTTGTGTTCATCATCCAAAATATTTACTTATCCTTCAGTATTGTTGGTAAAGCAGTTATATAATTTTTTTTTATTGAATCTATGAAATTGTAAAACTCAATCTCTGGATTAGTTGTATTACTATTCTAGATGCATGAGCATGAGTTATGCATGAGTTATGTGTGATTGGATCTTTCTCTATAAACAGTCTCGCTTTAGTAATGATGTATTGTTCAACTTGTTTACTGTACATAATTACTATTTTCTTCTTTTTTATAAGGGACGAGATGTAATATTCTTTATGTGGTAATTGTGCCATCGAGCACATAGAGCTTAACTTCCTTAAACCTGGGACATTCCTTGAATGAGGGGTTGACTTGGCTAGGTCAGGTTTGAGGCCAGTGTTTTCCAGTGTTCTCATGATTGCTTCTACAGGTCTTCTATGTGTGGCATTTCACTCTCCATCTCAGAATGTGCCACCTGTGCGTGCCTGGGTTTATATTAACCTGCTCCTTTACTGTATCGCCAACTTAAGAGGACCAGGAGACTCTTTCTGCTGCTTACAGTACATCTTCTCTGGCTTGCTAAAACCTGACAACAGCCTAACATCTTCTTCCTCTCACAGGGCCACCGAAAAGGCCGTTTTCTTGGGCAAAGCACCACTAATTTCTAACATTCTCCTTTGTTTGTGGTAAGTTCCTCATTTTATGCTTGTTTCTCTCTGTTTTTACAAATGTTACTCTGCATTTCTATATAGCCTATCCTATCTATGTCATGTTAATTACTCTGTATCTCTTTTAGTGGTTCACCAGTATGAATTTGTCTAAATACCAGAATAATGTAAGGAGAACATTGCTGAAATGAAAGCTTATTTTAAACAAAATGTATGAGAGTATGAAAGTATGTATGACACATCTGTAGCGTAACAATGTCTCTGACTAGAGTGGGTGGTGTTACTGTTTATTCCAGTGTGCTAATCTCAAAATGGCCAAATATTGTGTGATTAATCAGTGTGGCTGAAATATAGGTCACTAATCTGTTTACAATGTGAGATCATTTGAATTGCATGATTTCCCTCTTGAGAATAATCTGGCCTTGCTGTTTTTAGTTTTCTCTAACCATGTTGTTCACCAGTTGCAAAGGAGTCAGATAATGTTGGAAAGCATGCCCTTGTTGGAAAAAGTATGCTTGGATTAATGGGCATTTCTGGAGTTGAAATATCATAGACGCTCTGTGGACTTGTATACAGTAATCAGATTAATGACTGCGAGTTTCCAGCAAGGCTTATGAGAGCTTCAACCCCTCCTTCCCATGGCCTCATTCTGCTCAGACGGAAGCCATTGTTTTCATGGGTCTGTGGTGGCAGGTTATGCAGTATTTGTTATTTATTTGCTGACTTGGCCCACGAGGCAAAGGTTTCTTCTGCTGTCTGTGTGTCAGTGTGAGAGTCATACAAAACAAAAACCACTTTTTAAAGCCACTTCTAACACCTAGAGTAAATCTAATTGGTTCCAAATGTGCTGCCATGTCCTATTCAAATTTGTTAAAGGATGTTGGTACATGCAGCCACATTTGTTTCCAATGTTGCCTTATAGATGTAGTGTACCCCAAAATGAACACTTTCACTCGCCTTGATTTAGCTTCAGAAATTATGACTTTAAATGGTTAACCCTTGGTCTTTTTAAACCTTAGTTAAATGGAATCCTAGGTTATATTGCTTCACAATTTGCTCATTGCTCATTATTGGCACAGAGTTAACAGTTTATATTTATACGCTGATATTTCACACTGCGCTTATAGCTAAAAATAATAAAAAATGAAATCTTAATTTTTTTTTTTGACCAATTCTTTGTTTTAAACCGGTCAACTTGAAAAAAAAAAAATGACAGTAACTTATACAGTACAGTACAGTAACAAAATAAAATTATACCATTAAATTCAAATTAACTGATAAAATCAGAAAAATCACACAGCCCTACACTGCACATTTCTAAACATTGGATTAACATTTTTATTTGTGTAACGGCAGTGTTGTGTAATTGATAAGCTCACTCTTCACAATGCGTCAAAATATTATAAGAAAATGTAATATTGATTTGGGGTTGATATTGTATGGCTGCATAAGATTTAATAATGCACAAATGCACGTAATGGCTACTTATTTTACAGTTACAGTTATCTACAGGACATTATATGGGAAACCACAGCACATCCATTCGTTAAAGTGCCCCTATTATGGGTTATGAAATGTTCATACAGTGGGTACCAAAAGTATTCAGACCCCCTTAAATTTTTCACTCTGTTATGTTGCAGCCATTTGCTAAAAAAAAGTTGTTGTTTTTTTTTCCTCATTAAAGTACACACAGCACACGGTATTGATAGAAAAACACAGAATTGTTGACATTTTTTATTTATTAAAAAAGAAAAACTGAAATTTCAAAGTTCTCTGACATTCAAAGTGCTCTGACATTCATATTCAACTCGGGTGCTGTCTATTTCTTCTGATCATTCTTAAGATGGTTCTACACCTTAATTTGAGTCCAGTTATGTTTGATTATACTGATTGGACTTGTTCAGGAAAGCCACACACCTGTCGATTATAAGACCTTACAGCTCACAATGCATGTCAGAGCAAATGAGAATAATGAGGTCAAAGGAACCATGATACCATGATAGAACTTTGTGGCCTTAATTCTAAGTGGTATGTGTGGAGAAAACCAGGCACTGCTCATCACATGTCCAATACAGTCCCAACAGTGAAGCATGGTGGAGGCAACATCATGCTGTGGGGGTGTTTTTCAGCTGCAGGGACAGGACGACAGGTTGCAATCGAGGGAAAGATGAATGTGGCCAAGTACCAGGATATCCTGGACCAAAACCTTCTCCAGAGTGCTCAGGACCTCAGACTGGGCCGAATGTTTACCTTCCAACAAGACAGTGACCCTAAGCTCACAGCTAAAATAATGAGGTATTGGCTTCACAACAACTCTGTGACTGTTCTTGAATGATCCAGCCTGAACTCTGACTTAAACCCAATTGAGCATCTCAGGAGAGACCTAAAAATGGCTGTCCACCAACCTTTACCGTCCAACCTGACAGAACTGGAGAGAATCTGCATGGAGGAATGGCAGAGGATCCCCAAATCCAGTAGCTGTTCCCCGTCAGCTGTTTTTAAAAGGAACGCCAGTTTATACACAGAGCCATAGATCACTGAGAAGCTGTGCCATTGAATCACCCGCGAAACTAACACGTAGCTTGTCAGTGATGTAAGGGTCTGTTCATAAACTGGCGCTGCATTTAAAAACAGCCGAGAAAGATTTAGCGCTAATCAAAGAACCGGCTTTACTGATGAGATGCGCATAATATATCGTTCAATATATATCGCCCAGCCCAGGTGTGAAAAACTTCCAAAAAAGACTCATGGCTGTATTCGATCGAAAAGTGCTTCTACTAAATACTGAGCGAAGGGTCTGAATACTTAAGACCATGTGATATATTAGTTTTTCTTTTTTAATAAATCTGCAAAAATGTCAACAATGCTTTTTCTGTCAATATGGGGAGCTATACATTAACTTTGTTATATTACAGTCATTTGCTAAAATCATTTAAGAGCCCCAAACAACAGGTTGACATGCATGCAAGGTCAGAAAAGGCTTTCATTTTCTTATTATATGCATTTATTTGTACCTTATTTGTTCAAAGGACTCCCTAATGTTTTGTTTAATGATTCATTTTTACAAACCCCTCTTTTGCGTGATGCGAATTTGCGGTGATTGATCAGTTTCATTTAAAGCAGCATTTATGAGCTTTTAACACTTCAGAAGTGGCACCTAGTGGCAAAGAATAAATGTGCCTTTTAATTCAGATCAACACGAAATCGAGTTCAAGGTCTGTGGGTGGTCAATATGCTAATGTTTCATGGAGATAGATTCAACGATTCGGAGTATTAAGTATTTTAGATTTAAAACTTTGCAGGATGTTTTCATTCGCTTGGAGCTGTGTTACACACTGCATTAAAGTTCATTTTCAAAAATCCGTAATGGGGCACTTTAAAATATTTTTATATTTCTGTTTTCTATGAAAATAAATGTGTTTATATGGGTTTGGAAAAGTATGGCAATGATAAAAGTGCCCCTATTATGCGTTATGAAAAGGTCATGTTTTGATTTTGGGGGTCACTAACAACAGGATGACATGCATGCAAGGTCAAAAAAGGTCTCATGCAAGGTCTTATAATATGCATTTATTTTCTTTACTTTTTTTGCTCAACGACTCCCAAATGATTCGCTCAATGATACATTTTTCCAACCCCCTCCTTTGTGTGAGAGCTAATCTCTGGTTATTGGCTCGATATTATTTTAATAATGTGAATAATACAGAGTAATTAACTAGTAAGTACTAGTAAGGTAACTAAGTTATGGAACAGTTTGTGCTTGCAGTTTGTAATTATGTAGATATAATAGGCTGCTACTGTTACACATTTGTAACAAAACAATTCTGTTACAGAACTACTTATATTTGAACATCTTTTGGTTGCATGTGCTTCAATGCATGTAATATGTTTCTAATGACATAAAAATTACAGAATATTACATGGGCATAAGCAACTTTGAAATAAAGTGTATCAAGATTGTACTTAAGTGCAAGCAGCTGTGTAACAGACTCAGTCTGTAACATCTATAACAGTAGTTATAATTGCAAACTGTAATTACAGGCTGTTCCGTAACTTAGTTACATAAGTACATTTTCATTTCATGTAAGTACAATGGCTACTACTAAGTACCTAATAAGGTAATTACTCTTTATGACAAAATTGTCATAATTTATTCACCCTCAAACTCTTTTTGTTTAATCACAGAACTTTAAAACTTACTAAACCCTCTTTTTAATAAACCAGCAGCATTATTTCTCTGTGATCTTGTAGTCCTGTCTTGTTGTCTGTTAAATAGTGGTTGTAAGTTGTTTAACTGAAGAAATGGTGTGTTTTGTAGTTATCTACGCTGACAGACTTTAGCACCGATTTGGCGAAAACATCTAAACAGAGTCGACGACCTATGAAATGTAAACTTCCCCAAAAGCAGGGCCCCTGACACTCTGTTAGTCTCCGAGCAACTTGTGCAACAAATTGTGAAAGGTACTTATACAAATGGGAGTTCATCGCATCTGTCTTCTCTTGGGGAAGGGGGTTGCCCAGTTTAAGCAGTTGCACTAGATTACAAATAACACGCATGATCGGCCATCTGCTGCTGTCTATTTTTTCATCTGTGCTGATTGGTACTGTTTTCTATACCATAAGAATTTCAATTGATGAAATGGATTGTACATTTTAAACT
>JAUYWG010000040.1:24656882-24672845 GCA_034779775.1 Enteromius afrohamiltoni
TTTCATCTGTGCTGATTGGTACTGTTTTCTATACCATAAGAATTTCAATTGATGAAATGGATTGTACATTTTAAACTAAAGCCTTTTCAAGGATTTGGACATGTTCTAGGACAAGGATATTAAGTAAGTCTAAACAACACTCTGTAGTTTTTTATCGTTTTTAGTGGGTAATGTTAGTTTAATCAGGTGTTGAATTTCACGTTTTTGTCCTTCTGTGCTCCAAAAGCTGTTTTGGTATCCTAGTTCTTAAGGTTTCTTTGTCAACAGCAGGAATCTGTTAATAAGTTTGTGCCATGTTGTTCTGTAAAGTGTTTCAAAGGTCAGCCAGCAAGCATTACTATAACGTTTGCTCATACTTTGAAATGAGATAATGTTCAAATCCCTAACTTTTCAAATACATGCATAACTCATTCCGCACCATTTATGAACCTGAAAGTCAACCTAAATGGTATGGTTTATTAAAACAGGTGTGAAATCCCACAGATTACCATTGAACGGGAGAGCCAAACCAAGTTTGGGACTGTTTTGACTGGATCCATTAAGCAAACACATTTTCATCTATGCTTTTAGGAAATATTACTGACACAGTGCAGTTACTTCTGATATGAAACTATGTCTTGGCGCTTAAATATTGTCAATTTTATTACAAAATTACAAGTTGACATTCTTATAGGGGGTCATACGGCGGTACATGCACTTTTTCAAGCTGTTTGGACTGAAATGTGTGTTGGGAGTGTGTGTACACAACCACCCTACAATGATAAAGATCCACAAGTAGTTTTCTTTTAATTTCATAAAAATAAGTTGCCCCTTCTGAAATCAAGCTATTCTCAAATGCATGTTGGTGTGACGTCACACCATCAGAGGCCACTCCCACAATATTTGATTGACAGTGGCGTGTCACACAGACTGAACTGGTGTCTTTCCTCAGCCCCGGCAAGCAGGACTCCTAAGAGATTGAGGTGTTTTGTTGTTGAATGTATTAATGAACAGAGCCGTAGTCATTTACTCCCGACATCTGAGTGACTGAAGACACAGAGGATTAATGTTAAGTTTGGTTCTGAAGGGAAACGTGCCCTTAATCAACCAAAATGCGTTTATGTTCGCGAGAATCATTCTTGATCCAGCCTCACCTACAGAAGCAGTGAGTATAATGTCTTTCAATGAATCTTTGGAAATCGCCTTTCCTTTTTTTACACTATATTTGAGAAATTTTAAAGCAATCTATAGTACAAACTTTCCATTAAGATCCTAAAGATTCATGTTAGCTTGTGGAAAATTGCTTTTGTGTGACCCCTTTAAATATGGCATGAGCGGTCGCTGTAGTACCTTCCAGCAGTAGTGCAAAGTTAATCTATTGCACTTCAATGCAAGCTATAGCGTGAAGTAAACATGCATAAACATCAGAAGGTATGTTTTGAAAACAGTACAACTTAATTAAATCTGTCATGTCTCATGTAATAGCTCAATCAGGGTGTCAAATAAAACTTATGGATAACGTCACTTAACATTGCAGTTACCTCAGAAAAGTCATCTGATGTTCACACTTGGTTGGTTAGCTATAAAAACACTAGAGAGAAGAATTTATTTATTGATTTATTTTTAAAAACGCCTTATGTACAATAGAGTTGTTTTTGCATTTGAGTGTAAATATTATATCTGAAAATAAATACCATTGGCTATAATACATTTGTTGTCAGTTTTCACCCCTAGTATTATGTACCAATGAGAGTGCTCCCTTTATAGTTTATAGTGTAGGGGGAAAAAACTAAAAATGCTATCGAAATGTTCCAATATTATTCTGAATAATAGTTGTTTAGCATTAGCTGAGAGATTTTGTATCCGTGAATAACTCATTTATATAAATGCAACTTTTTGTTTGTGCATATCTATTAATTTCTTTACAGAATTATTGTTATCATGTAGTACATCTTGTATGTCATGTTGGCTAGTTACTGACGTTTTGTCTGTGTGATGACGTTGCTGGGTGTTTTCCGAATCTTGTCTAGTGAGGTGAATGTGCTTTTAGGGAATATGGAGCCGTGAACACTGTGTAGAGGCCCTGTTAATCAGAACGCAGCTCAGTTCAAAGATCTCTCCTAAGAAGCTGATGATCTCAGTCGTCTGAATTGGGAACCACTGCTGTAGCAACTGCCTAGCAACATAGTAAAAACCAGCAACTGCATTGTACCAGCCTAGCACTGTAGCGGTCAGAACGCTTTTACACTAACAGTAGCAACACAAAATGACGCTCTAGATTGTGGTTTTGCAAGGGGAAGTTGCATATTTATTTCCCTGCATAATGTAATAATCTACGTGATTTTTGCTGTGGATATGTCATGCAGGCTGTCCTACACATCTTCCCTCTGCATTTTCTGACACAGCCGTGTAATTACAGCCGCCGTGGTCACGCCTCTCCCCAGACATGCTTGTTTTTAGCTCAGATCTCCGTGGGAGTGCTGAGCTCTTTTACATCGACGTGATGGATCAAACCAGAAGCACTGCTGTACAGCACAATAGAGCTCTGCACAATGAAAAGGGGGCCGCACTCCTCCCTGCTTGTATTTCAGTTTTACAGCTTTAGGATCTCTGTGAAAACGTCCATTGTGTTAATTTACCTGTTGCTAGGCTCTTTGGGCTCTGGCTCTGACAGTGGATATTTGACATGTCAAGATTAAACCTAAAGGTCCTCTGTACCATATGCTCTCAGCTGTTGGAAATGATTGTCTGCTAATGGAAGAGGGTTATTAGGATCTGCTGTGTTCTTGCTCCAGCTCATGCGGGATCTCTGGGGCTTTGATTATTTCTGAGTTTCAAGATGACACAGCTGCTTGCTGCTGTACTTGCAGTGTGACCTGCTCCATGGGAATGGGTGTGTCTGGTTTCTTCGATGCTTTGTGCACTTACTGTATTGCTGGGAATGCTTTGTGCTTTTTTTTTGTCTGAATTTCCTTGTAGTTTTCATAGTTTCTTGTATATTCAGTAATACCACCTTGCTTTCCCAACATTTGGCACAGAGTCATATGGACTAAATACTGAATCCTGTCCATTTTTATTAGTAGTATATAGGGGTTTTACAGACCAAAACAAAAACGGACAGTCTGACACGGAACACATTTCAAAGTAGAATAACTGACTTGGAGTATTGTTTTCTGCAGGGGCAGAAACATCTGCTATTTGTATGCTTTTGTGTAGTCAAAAAATGTATACAGTACAACAGCTTTAAAGGGATAGTTCACACAAAAATGAAATTCTGTCATTAATTACCCTCATGTCGTTCCTACACAAATTAGATGCTTTGGATTTAATCCGAGAGCTTCGCGATCCTCCCATAGACAGCAAGGGTCCTAACATGTTCAAGCCCCAGAAAGGTACCAAAAACATCGCCAAAGTAAATCCATGTGACATCAGTGGTTCAAATTACAGACAAAGCATTATGGAATTAACTAATGGCTTGTAATGCAGCTGCTGTCGCATCCAAATCAGCTGGCTGCTTTGGATGTTTTGCTCTGGAGGCGGTCATATCAAAAAGCATTTGCCCCGTGGTGCCTCAGTTCCTCCTATTAAAAGAAGGGGGGGGGGGGGTTCTGTAAAGATTTCTATTTTTTACATGTATGCAAATTAGGGAATTTTTAATTAGATAATGCAATGTTTGCATTGCATGTGGTTGCTTGCCATAATGAAGTCATTTGACTTTTTTTGAATATGCATTGTTACATAATGTGTACTGTTCCACTTTTAATAGCAAGCATGATTCTATGCATACTGCTCCATGAGCGGTGCGCTAGTATTCTGTGCCAATGATAGTATTCCAAACTTTGATTTTAAATTAGCAGATGAGGTTCAAGTCAAGCTCTCATTTGATATCAGTATTTCCCACAAACATGCCAAAAGGAGAACTGTCATCAGGAGCTGACTTTCCATTCCCGCCCCTGCCTTCACTTCACAGGGAGGAAGTTCAGGAGAAGTAATCCAAGCTCTTTTTTTTATTTGCTGGAAAAAAGACTAAGACTTCTCCTTATTTGCCCTACTGATCTTCATGAATGCTGACAGAAACTGTTGGACTCTAGAATGCTACACAAAAAAATCATATTGTAATGGGAGTTTTGATGAATCCCATTAACATTCATTTATTTAGAATTATTGCATTCCTATTTAATTCCACTCCATCTGTTTCACATCTGTGCTACTGCACTAGCAAAGTCTGAAGTTTAACAGAGACCGTTATCCTGTGTTATTTTTAAATATATATGCTTTACTAAGTTGATATACTGTCCAACCTTTGTGTTGTATATATTGAAAAGCAGGATTTAACAAACCATTGAATAAATTGCCAAAACTAGTCCATCCACTGCAAATGCTCTTCAACGCTCTGTTAGTTCCCAAGCCCCCCTTGAGGATGCTAATTTTCCATTAGCATAGCCAGTTTGGCCTAAATTAGGAGCAGATGGTTCTGCAAGGCCAATCCCACTCTTTCCTCCCATTTGTTATGTCTGTTTGAGGAAGCTATACAACCTTGGCTCAGACAATAAGAGAACCCAAGGCCAGAAGCAGTGCTAAATGTATACAAGTACAGGAAGAGCTTGTACAAGGTTCATTAGGTGTACACCTACTTGTTCTGTTTGCACTAAATATAGTTTATGCAATAGCCAAAGCAGTTTGTGCATTAATATTCAGGTTATTTTAAGGTGATGATTAAGTCTGAGAGGCACCAAGGGCCTGAGTGTCTTTTTGAGCAATAGTAAATGGACACTTCCATGTCATATTATTATCTTGCTACACTTCTAAAAATAAAGCTTCCATAAAAGGGGAAGCTTTTTTTTTTTTTTTTCTGTGTGTGTTAAAGGTTCTTTATTGGAATTTGTTTCAGTGAATAACCTGTGACATCCATGTAACCGTGGAATGGTGGAAAATGGTAGATTATTCAGATATTCCTCACACTAAGAAATGGGTCTTTGAAGAACTATAAGGTTGTTTGGGAAACCCAAAATGATTCTTGTATGGCATTGGAGGAATGTTTTTATAGATCACACCACAGCGATTATACCTCGCTTTTTTAGAACAAAGAGCTTTGTTCCAATCGTCCCGTTTCAGGAAGGTGGGGCTTAGAGGAGCAACAATAATGTAGAGTATGTGGAAAACTTTTTTTTTTTGTTTAACCTTAAACTGCATAAACATATTGTATTACACAAAATACACTAAAGAGTGTTCTTTTTAGCAACATCATATGACCCCTTAAAAAACAAAGGTTCTTTATTGGCATCGGTGGTTCTGCATAGAACCTTTACCATCCATGGAACCTTTTCATTCTACAGGAGGTTCTTTACAGTGAAAAAAGGTTCTTCAGATTATTGAAATGTTCTTCAAACTAAGAATTTTTTTTTTTTTTTTTTTTTTTTTTTCATGAAAACCATCTTTTGGAACCTTTAGAGTGCAACAATGACGTAGAAGACCCATCTTGGGTTCTCCAGAGAACCTTTCATTAAACAGTTTTTAAAAGTACCGTTTTTGTTCTTAGTGTAAATAACATTTTTATCTAACAATCTTTCTTCTTTTATAAAGAATCCTATGTGCAATGGAAAAGTTATGTGGATTTTAAAGGTTCTTTACGGAACCATCAATTCCAATAAAGAACTTTTTGTTTTGGCAGTGTTCTTAACCCTGAATCAGAAACGAATTAGTGGGAGGACCTGGGTGACTGTAGTATCTTCTTTTTTTTTCTTTTTTTTTCGTGACTCCACCCAGACTGGGGCAGAGAAGCTTCTACCTCACCTAGGTTGCCGTAGGCAGATGCAAAGCTGCTCCGAAGTAAAACTGGCCTACGTTGACTTCTTCTTTGAATTGGAATACAGGATTACTGTGGCTGGGCAGATGTCTTAACAGTAGAGGCCAAGGAGAGTCGGGTCACAACAGGTTGCTGGCAAAACCGTAGTGAAATGTTTATGGAATATCATTTGAATTGCCTTTGCTTAGTCTTTGGATTTGAACTTGAGGGCCTGTGCCATGTAGAGCAGAGACTGGCTAAACTAGTTTCTTCTCTGGAAAGACGTCTGTCTTTGGTTGGCTATAGCAAAATGTTGCTGTTACTGTCTACAGTCGTTGACTCTGTTTGATTTCATATCTTGTTCTTCACAGTTTAACAGCCGCCATCATTCCGTGCTGCAAGGGCGACCCCAAAATGTCTTCCAACGGTGATCTGCAAGACGTTGGGAGCTGGGACAGCTTCTGGGAGGTAAGCATCCCCAACCGCTAATGCACATGTGCACACAGATCTCCCTTGCAGAGTGGGCCGCATACTGTGGCCTCCAGCCAGGGAGCAGATCCCCGCAGATCTGACATTTTCATGAGCTTTTTAAGAGATTTCCACCTCTAGCGAGATTTGTAGTAGTTGTACCCCTTTCTCGACTGTTTCTCCAAACATGTTTGGACCAGGTCTATACCAGATGTGTGGTGCTTTAGATGGTAAAGTGAAAGTGAAATGTTTATTTTGTCATCAGTCTTGCGTGAGACTGTGATACAGTAATTTATGGGAGAATATGGGAGATTGTGTGACTATGTAAAATGTGTTGATCCCCTAATCTAACAAACTGTGCTTATTGTTATATGTTTGCTTATTGCATTATGTATTTAGTAAAAATGAGCATGAAAAAGTATATGCTGTAAATGTATAATATAATATTTATTTTGTCACAACCAGTTTACATTGTATTAAATTGCAACTATTTATATATGTCATGGCTATTTATTTATTTATTTATTATTATAAATGGTATTTAGGGTAAAGTTCACCAAATGCAAATTCTGCAGCTAAATAAGACTTTTGGAATTCGATAGTGTACTGGTATTTAGGGTTTTTTTTGTTTGTTTGTTTTTTCATTTATATTTAGAATTTTATTTAAAAAATAAATCATTTATGTATTTCCTTATAATTCAGCTTACCCCTCGACATGACACAGCTTGTGTAATAGCTTAGTTATAAAGGTCATGATTTTGTAGATCCTTTCTTTTTATTTCATTTGATACCAGAAGTATACTGTTTTAAGTTAGAGACATAGTGACATTATCTCACTCTAATATCTTACTTTTTAAACTTTATTAGATTATATAGTGTATATAATAGTATATAGTATATATATATAATCCTTGCTGTTAACCGTTGTGACGAGATCACTGAGTCAGAGAGTTAAACTTGAGAACTGGATCAGTCAGATTTCAAAAAAAAAAAAAAAGGAATGACTCCACTGACTAAATGACTTTTGTTTGTCAGCCTGGGAACTATAAGAGGACGGTGAAACGCATTGACGATGGCTACAAACTATGCAATGAACTGGTCAGCTGCTTCCAGGAGCGAGCCAAGATTGAGAAGGGCTATTCCCAGCAACTGAGTGACTGGGCCAGGAAATGGAGGGGTGTTGTGGAGAAAGGTGAGCATGACTTTGAGTCTCATAGTTTATCCTACTCTAGCAGATTCATTAATTTCAGTAATTTCTGAGGTTTGTGGTAGAAGAGTTGTGTCTTTTATTATCTTTTATATCATGCATCATTTCTTCACCAACCAGTGTATATTGGATATTCCTGATTTTGACTGCACTCCAAGCATGCACAGATGTGTATTAATCACTTGCAAAAAAAACAGCAAGAACAGTAAATTCAAAATGTTTGATTTGAAAAAATAAACTGTAAATATATGCAGTTTAAACAAACCACAGTATTTTCTATTGACCTTAAGAAAAGTCAAGGATATTCACGGATTACCTCCCAGTGAGCGTCTCAGGCTGGCCACATATTCACTAACCAGATCATTAAAGGGGTAGACCTACAATTATTATACAGTAGACTTGGGCTTTTAAGCAATTATCCAGTGTTTTCAGCTGACAGATAAAACTAAATTCTTATTTCTGTCCTGTAGGCCCACAGTATGGGACTCTGGAAAAGGCCTGGCATGCTTTCATGAATGCGGCAGACAGACTGAGTGACATCCATATGGAACTAAAAGAGAAACTGGTTGTTGAAGACAGCGAAAAGATTAGAAACTGGCAAAAGGATGCCTTCCACAAGCAAATGATGGGTGGATTCCGTGAGACCAAAGATGCTGACGAAGGCTTCCGCAAGGCCCAGAAACCCTGGGTCCGAAAACTGAAGGATGTGAGTCTCACCCTGTGCAGAATACAAATTATTAGGTTGAATTTCATCAATTAAACAATGACAGATTTGTATTTTTTAGGAATGTGACAAGTCAGAAATCTATTTTTTATATGTGGTGATTGGTCAAGCTGACTAAATGACCAATGGCTGGCCCATGTGATTTATTTGTTATATATATATAAGTGTTTTAAGGACATATGATAGCTTAATATAAAGCTTGACCACTATACAGTATGCATTATGAGAAATTAATTACGAAAGAAACTTTATTTTTGGGTGAGCTGTCATTTTAAACAATGTTTAAAGAGAATTACGTGTGCTTAAAGTGCATTTCGTTTCGAGTTAATAGTATGTTTGTGTTAATATCTTCTCTTCTGTAGGTGGACTCTACCAAAAAGAGTTACCACCAAGCCCGGAAGGAAGAGCGCACTGCATTGACTCGTGAAACTCATGCCAAGGCTGACCCCACCAAATCCCAAGATGAGGTCCGCAAGTTCACCGATCGCCTGGAGAAATGTACCCAAGAGTCAGAGAAGGTAGCATGAGAAAAAGCATGAACACAGCAGTTTTATAAAGGATTATAGTCATGTGCATTTTTACATTGGTAATTACTGTATTAGCTAGTCTGCAACTGTCCTGTCTAGTCCGAAGGAGATGGGTGGGGATTGAAATGACAGAATTTCCTTAAACTTGGACAAGACTTGGCTTGTTTATTGCTTGTGCCAATAGCAAGGCCCCTGTGATGATGCCTTTGGACTTGTTGTGACAATGCAAAATTATGGGTGTGCATAGCATGCTGAATGTGTAGTTTCATTCATAAAAATATGCTTCCTGCAGTTTGTCTCCTCAAAGGGAAACATCAAGCAATTTTAAGTTTTATTAAAAAAGATTTTGCTGTAAATTTATGAAAGCAGACTTTGTCTGTTTTATACACTATCATTAAATTCAAATTAGTACATTTGCATTTCATTTAACACATGCTTTGATCCAAAGTGGTACAGCTTGCTTTTTCGGATTCAACAACCCTTGATCCAAACATTGTGCGTTGGTGCATTAGATGTATTCAGAACAGGAAATTATGATCTTTGGAATTGACCTTGCAAAGTGTGTCCCATGACTCTGTCCCATGAACTTGCACATTTGTTTGGACGTTTTCCCTCAGGCTAAGGAGCGTTATGAGAGAGCCCTGGATGAGCTGAATCGCTGTAACCCACGTTACATGGAAGACATGGAGCAAGTGTTTGAAATCACACAGGAGGCAGAAAAAAAGAGGCTTTGCTTTTTTAAAGAAGTGCTGCAGGACATACACCAGCACATGGACCTCTCCAGCAATGACGGGTTAGTTTCTCTGCTTCACTGTCTACAAGACACTTATCTTCTAGGACAACACACTAATCCAAATATTTTATTTGAAACTCATCGACAACAAATTGGTTTGGTTTCAGGCCTCGTTCATATGTGGAAATAAATCAAATATGTGTCAATGCGACTGTCGTGTAAACGGGCAGATCGGATTTTTTTGCGCCATTACGTTCGGTGTCATTAAAACCGTGACACTATTGTACTTCTCCGCGGCATATATGTTCATATGTGACTTGTGCTGGTAAAAAAAATTGTAAATGCTGACTGGCTGTTTTGAGCTACATCCAAAAAAGGTGGAACTTTTTTATTTTAATAGAATTTTAGGTACACAAAAGTTGGTTTATTAAGCCCTCAGCTGGCGATTGCAATCCAAATAGTAATTAAACATTTTAAAAGTTTATTTATCTGCATATTTTCTGAGAGGATTAGGTCTACCTTTTCTCCGTTTGCTACTAGCGCTGACAGTCATCAGAAGAGCGTGCATATAACGGCAATTACGGCAGCACGCGATCCCGATTAATACACATAACACAGAATTACAGTATAAGTATTCATATATATTCATATATATCTAATGTGTAACATGCGTGCAAATAGCCTATCTGTCAATCTAACAATAAAAGAGAAGAGAAAATCACTCGCTGCACTTCCCTGAACTGCTCAGTTTATTTGTAATGAACGCACCAAAGTGACTTTTATGTTTGATTATTTTTACATGAATGCTTTTGTTTAGATGTAAAAAGTACTGCATTATTCGCTTACTTATTGCTTAGACATTTTTTCTCAGATTATAACACATCATCAACGGTGAATATGGAAATAAAAATAACTAATTTGAATAATTTGTAATTGGATTTACAGCATTTTCGATCAGTATTTAGTATAGTTGTGTGGATATTAATAATCTGCCTTTTCCTTGTCGTTGACCAACTTCTTGGCTAGTAACTCTCACTGGCTTGTCACAGTGCATTCTAAGATTGTCTTATCTATAAGAGACGTTTTAGTAGACAATTCCATATGTAAACAGAGTTTTGGAAGGTAGGTTTTACCTTCATAACCGTGCGTGCCATTGTAAAGATTTAGTCTATCCCTCATAGCCTTATTTTCATCCATGTAAAATTGGTCATCTACCCCAACCGAGACCGATAGAGTTAGCAGTAGTGCTTGAGGTAAACAAGACACTGATCGTTTATCGTAGCACTTCAGTTTACAGTCCTGGTCCACATGTACATACTATGTGCTTGTTTTTCTAATTACAATAACTGGGTACTCTCCCTGAAACTATCCCTAATCCGTATTTCTTAGGTAATTACACTGTAAGTACAAAGAAGTGCACAAACTGTAAAATAAAATTAAACCAATTTTGTTTACTGAGCTTGATGCAGTGCACTCTGGATTTGCTTTTTTGGATTTTTAATAGGAATATGTATTTTCATTGGTATTGTTAGGGAATGGATAAGATAATTTACTTAGTAGTGACATTGTTAGTTTGTGTTAGCCGAGTTTATCCATGACGATTTGAATGTAGAACAGAATTTAGCTTCCAATTGTTTCGAACAGTCTACAAATGCGGTCTCGTTGGGTGGCTTGCTAGAGTTTGAAACTGAGTCACTGAGAGATTGACAGGCAAAGATTTCAACACAGTTTTGAGTTGTTCAATTAAAAATGACATGAGACAAATGGGGAGTTCTGTCTCAAAATGTACACAATGTCAAAGTCCTGATTTATATCAGCAATTTCAGTAACCTCAGGCTCTTGAAATAGTTTCTGGTCATTTATGTGTCTCATAGTAAAAACTGAAATAAATGAAGAATGTTAACCATTAATAAGTGCTTATTTGTTTTTCCAGGCTCTCTGTTATCATTGTTTACTTAATGAGGAATTCTGAGCATGTCGTTGACTATTAACCAGGGTCATTTCAAAAGAGCTAAAAGCTAGTGTAACTTCATGTGTCCTTATTTGTTCAGTGAACTAATACCTTTCGTTGTGTTTTAGTGTTAGCTTAAGCAGTATAGAGTTACCTGTTCCGAATAGCAACAAAAACAACACCCTTCAAACCTGTCTCTGCAGTTTTGTACAGTTGTTTACTTTTGTTGAGCTGTAATTATAGGGCTGGTGCTGAGCTGTGTGGTAATCATATATAGCTTAGTTTCATGTACTGGAATCTTTGTGTTTACTCTATCCCTCCCTCATTCTTTGTATGTCCATGGTACTTCGTGTTCCTGCCTCTTTTGTTCTGTTAGCAGTGGTAATGAAACTAAAAACTACATTTAAACTTTTACAGAACGTGCTTATCCGAACAAAACTTGTCAACAGCACACAAGCACATGGTGGGTGGTTTGGGCATTACTGAATGGCTACTAGGGTGTTAAAAAATCTCATCAAGTGTCTGTGGCTTGTGTTCCGGCCTTGGTGCACTTTCAGGAAAAAAAAAAACAAAAGTATTTTCAAAAGTTGCTTGAGTGCATGCAACTGGTGCTGATTTTCAGTATGAATTATTGTAAATGAAAATCATATTTAGGTCATGACTGCTGGTTATTTGTTTATATATTAAATGCAGAGGCGCTCTCTGTAGTCAAAACGACGATAATCACTAGAAATCAAGTGTCCCCAACTAAGCAAGCCAAGGCGACAGCGGCAAGGAACCAGAACCATTTCACCCATCCATTTGAGAATGGGTGAAAAACAACCTTAGACTTAGTTGGGGCCAGGATGCCCAGCACCCCATTTCCAGTTAAATTTTAAGTGGATGTCAGATGACAGTGCAAATGACATACATATGTGTATGTGTGTATATATGCGTAATTTATGCATATTTATAAAACACATTTCTGTTATATACATATTACAAGGTACAAATATAAGGTACTGTACAAAGTTGTCTTTTAAAGGGCACTGCTCCAGTGACAAGCTGTTTAGTTTTGTGTGTGACATTATGCAAAAGTATAATTTAAAGTAGGATCAATATTGATAGCAATGTTTGTCTTAGCAACAACCATCATTTAAAGTTGATGTTGGCTTTATTTTTTTAAACGTGCACTTCCTTGTGCATAAAAAAAAAAAAAAAAAAAAAAAAAAAACTTGTCCTGTGGAAAATCCCCATGCAGATTTCGAGGCCTGTACCGAGACCTCAGCCAGACCATCAACGCAGCCAATGACTCGGAGGACCTCAGGTGGTGGAGGAACACCCATGGCCCTGGCATGAGCATGAATTGGCCCCAGTTTGAGGTATAGTAAATTCTCTCCTCTGCTAAATGCAGTTTTGATTAGAATATTTGCATATATATATATTTGAATATATCACAGAATGCCAGGAAAAATGAAGACCAGACTACAAACATAAATGCTAACATTTGCTTAGAAAAGACATGACATCTATGGACCAAAACGCTGCTGTGGAGTAGTCAACCATAGAGCCGTTTTGGGCCCCGGGCTCCACTGGTGGTGAATTTCTAATAGGCTGAGTGTGAATGAGCTGTTGTCTTTGTACAGCCCATGAGTGGGTTCTGGAATGTCGGATCCCTCTCCCTAATGGCAATCCTTCCCCCTACCTTCCCAACCCTCCGCACAACACAAACACACACAGACACACAGTGGCAGTGGCAGCATCTCCATTTGTGTAAATGAGGTTTGTACACAACTGTGCGTGTACAGATGTGTTATGGAGTGTCTGAAATGTAGAAATCCTCCATGGTGTGAATGCAGCAGTAGGGAAGTGAATAGCAGTCACAGCGCTAAAACTAAGCTTTTCGTCAGGTTTGCCCAGGTAAGTAACACCTCCAGAGGAATCTTCTGGCATCCTCCCTGTTCTGCCAGCACACTGTAGTCCTTTGTGTGGCTGTAAAAAGGCATAGGCTCTCTTTCTCTGCACAGAGATAGAAGGCTGACTGGATGATGGTCTCGCATGTGACTATGAATATAAGTGCTGTTATGTCACAGTCACACTGTGTGACTGATCCATTTTCTTGTTCTGCTTTAAGACCAAGTTATTTACTGGAAGGATGGATTAACAGATCCATATATACATATACACCAAACAAACATGATAGCAATGGGAGGTAGTGAGTGTACCACAAATTGGTTCCATGTAAATGATGGATTTTCACATTTCATGTTTTAACAGGAGTGGTCACCAGAAGCAAACCGATCTATCATTCGAAGAGACAGAAACAGTCGTTCTGATGACGTGGTCACTCTGACTAATATTGTCTCAGCGGGAGACGAACCCCCGAAGACTCCACAGGAAACTACGAGGTACATCTGACCACTGCATGATCACATTCTCTTGTGCACAGAAAGTTATTGGATTGTTTTTCATTTAAATGAAAAAACAATGTACTTACTTTAAAAATAGTTGTCAATATTTGAAGTGAAACAAAAACTTTCATCAAAGTTGTAGAAAAGAATAGGTGTTGTTTTTGATTTTAGGACAACTTTGAAAGGTTTTGATCCACTTCGAATGTTTACTACTGTATATATATACTGTATGTACTGTATAGGTTTTATTAATACATATTGTCCTTAATCAAGTTTAATTTTTTGGACCTTTAAATTGAATATTTTGGCCCTTTTTTACAGTTCAGTTCTGTGTGAGGGGAGAAGGTTGATTTAAAAATGGTGACAAATGAGATTTTAGCAATTAAAGTAATTGATTGAATAAATGTTTATAAAAACAATCAATACTGATCCAAAGAGCAGAGTGCTTGATGGCCAGTTTAATGACTGTATAATTTACTGATATCAGATAAGGTGCACACAAAATGGGTGCAACATGAAAGCAATTTTTTTTTAGCCACCCAAATATAGATATACAGATTCTTGAGTATCATATTCTGCTACAATAATAATCCAACTTTTAATTACGGTGTTGTATTTAGAAGTGGAGGGTTGCTATTGTTTTGTTTTTTTTTAATGATCCTGGCAACAGTTCTTCCCTGAGGGCTTCACTCACTGCTTATAGAACCAACTACACCAATTAGCACTGAGTCAGCGTATTCAAACTGTGTGTGTGTGTGTGTATTAGGGTAGCAAGTTAACATGGGATCAAGGGAGGTCAATGGTATTAGTTAAATGAAGTGCCTGGAAAGAACTGAGAAGGTTCTTTAGATGGCTCATGTTTGTGTGTTGTATCTGAATCTCTCTCACAGGGAACACGGGCACACAGGAGAATGCCTGTTAAATTGCAGTATTAAACATTGCCTTTTGCAGCTTCCTGCTTATTAGTCTGGTCTCTGTTGACTCTTAAACCCACAGGTGGCTTGAGGCGGATGGCTATTATGAGAACCTAAGTGGCTATGCACCGGGAGTGTCAGTGCAACTTTCTTTTTTTATTGACCTCTTCTGTCTGAGTACAAACAACAGCTCTGTTCTAAAACCTAGTTAGCAGCCTACCTAGACAGTATTTTAAGGAATCATGGATAAACACCTTAAGTAAGTAAGGCAGTAATGTAATGTAGTACTGATTCACAAACTCCAGCAACCGTAAATATTCAGTCAGTCAAATTTATCTTTGATTTTGGCCAAAATGGTTCTGGAAGGCCAAAATTATTTAAAAAATGGTGACGTTCAAATAGCACTTCTAAGATATCACCTTTTGACTGTGTCTGTGACTATTTTGTGAATGCAATGCGAATAAGCCGCAACAGATAAATTGGTCTGCAGTCGTGCAGATGCTTGGATTGACAATTTATCTTATTTTATAAAATCAAATTTAAGCAAAAGTTCAGCATTTTTGAGGATCCATTTACTGTAGATTAGAATATGGTCTTAGAAGGCCTCTGCCTATTTAGGCAGCAAATGGCAGGGTAGGTTACTAGGTTGTGGAACATAGCTAACCAGATCTACAAAACAAGGACATTTTGAAATCTATTACCGTTATGTAGTTTTTGTTTCTACTAAGATTAATCAAATGAACCTACTTGATCCAAGTCCTTGTGGGAGCCAATCATTTTATTTAACAGTTCCAAGCTAAAAAATTATTCAGAGCATTATTCTTAAATTCAGGTTTTTAACAAATGCACCTTGCAGTCTACTCTTTGAAAATCAACATGTATCCTCATTTCTACTAGTACTGCTTTAAACTATTTTTCTTTGAGTAAATAATGTTCTGGGTTCAGTAGTTGAGCTCCGTTGACCGCATCTGTGGGGCATCGTTTTGAAGTATTGAACAGTGTTACATGTGGATACCACACAGTTCATAGTACAGTAAACTCCACCTAGGGGAAATTTATTGGAGATGGATAACCAGACGTTCATCCACCTGGAAAAGCAGCTCCACCACTAAATGCACAATTTAGACATTATTATTGCATCAATAACACACATGAAAGGGTTAATAAGTGCTTTAACAAAAACACTAGCTGCATATAAGGGGCAGTCATGGCCTAATGGATAGAGAGTCGGACCTGTAACCCAAAGGTCGTGGGTTCGAGTCCCAGGTCCGGCAGGGATTGTGGG
>JAUYWG010000040.1:24672945-24701746 GCA_034779775.1 Enteromius afrohamiltoni
ATATATATATATATATATATATATATATATGGCTCTGGAAAAAAATAAGAGACCACTGCAGAAAAATCTGTTTCTTTTCTGTGCTTAGCAAATAAGTACCTCAATAAACAGAAGGAATTATGTTTGTGTAGAAATTTAACAAAGACTGGCATTGTCATTCTCAGAGATACAGATTTAGGAGTAAGTTGCAGTGGTCTTTACTTTTTTTCCAGAGCTGTATATATATAGTTTATAAATATTTTTTTTTTTGTTAAATGGACCTGCATGTGCACAAACAATTTCTCGATTTTATAAAGGATGAGGCAGTTTTCAGGCCTGTTAAAGGTGTATTTATGTCAAACACTATTCTATTTCATCATACTGCACTGAGACAGCTATAAGTAAACCATTCATTGACTGATATGCCAGGAAATAGTAAACACTGTGGCTCTGTAGTGCTTTCAATGTTACTCTGTTGGTTTGAGTGCTGTGAGTTTGGGGTGTTGTCAGTTTGAACAAGGACACACAGAAACACGGCAAAAGAGAGATACTACCCACCACACAAATTCAGGTTAAGCAATTACAGCTAATTTCTATAGTGGAAAAAGCTTAATTACCTGTGCTGAAACCTACTGGTGCATCTAAACATTTTTTTTTTTTGTATTCAAGGATACAATCAGATTTTAACATATTTTAAATAAAATTTAGTGGAATGCTGCTCTTTTCAAATTTCTAGACATACACAAATGTTAAATTAAATTTCAATAAAAAATTTTTTTACCAAAAACTATAAGCAGCATATCTGATTTTACAAATATATGAAATGTTGCTTGTTGGGATGAAAGATTTCAACAGAAGACTGGAGAAAAGGCTGCTGAAAATTCAGCTTTGTCATCAAAAGAACAAATTATGTAAAACAGAAAACACTAAATTGTAATAATATTCCACAATTTTACTGGTTTACTGCATCTTCCATTTTTGCTGTGCATAAGACTTCTTTAAAAAGAAATATAAACAAATTTACAATTGTACTAACTTTAAACCTTTAGAAGAGTAGTGCATATTTGTGTTTCCAGTACTTCAGAGATTACAGAAATATTTTTATCACGTGGAGTAAAAGACGACTTCTTTTTTCAGATAAACGAGCAGTGCAATAATGCATTTATCAGGACAAAGAGGCAATCAGTTAAAGGTATTCAATTTCCCTCCTAGCACTGAGCAGCACAGATTCAAAGTTTGGTCCTTCTGCTTAAAAGCCCCACAGAGAGGTGTGTGTGTGTGTTTTAGCAGATGCTTCCAACTGAAAAAAAACCCACAAAAAACAGATATACCCAATATAGTTTACTGCAGGCAGTGTTTTTGGAACATTCAGTGCACACGGCTTAAGAACAGGCTGGAACTCCGTAGCTCTATACTTCATGCGTCATCCCTTGTGCAGTTTGACTTCAAACCTTAGGATCTTCAGTCTATATATTAAACCACTTAAACCAGTTCTGCGTGATTAGGAACTGAGAATTATGTGAACACCAAACATCTATAGGGACAGTACCAACAAACAAATCATGTTGCCCAGAACAAAAAGCCAAAAAGGAAATTCCACAGTTCCCTTTTCACTCACATAAATGAGTGCTAGATTTCTGAATAAGAAACTCCTAGGAAAATGTTTCAGTTGCAGTTCGGATTTTAAGAATTATAAATAATGAGATATCGTGCAGGAAGCTGTCAAAAGCTTATTACGATGCATTATGAAAGCTGCAGTCCGTAAGTTGTTTGTTCTGACCAAACTGAGGAAAAAAATATTACCATAAATCGTTTTGCCGCGCTAGGAGAATACTTTTTTTGTGCAATGGAAATAAAAATAACCATCTAACTCTAGCATTCTTCTCCCCTGACTTACACCATTTTAGAGTGCATTACAATGCTGCATGCTTTAACGTATTTGACGTAATCAGCCTTGTTTACATCTGGGTGAATGTGTGTAATCCACGACTGTTTGCAGGTAGAGAAAAGCGTAAGTTTTACCAAAGTTTCTGCTATGTTTCTGGACTTGGGATCATTTTGTTGTATTACTGTCTATGGAGGGCCAGATGGCTCACTGATATCATCAAAAATATCTTACTTTGTGTTCTGAAGATGAACAAAGGTCTTTTGGGCTTGAAATGACATGAGTGTGAGTAATTAACCCTCTGGGGTCCGAGGAGATTTTGGGGCCCTCGACATGTCAGATGAAGAATTTTCATTTTTTGGGTGAACTAACCCAAATGTAACTGTAGTAAAACAGATATTACAAGGATATTTTAAACAAGGCAGCAGATGAAGCCTGAATATAAAGAATATACTGACTATACTGTGCAAGTTTTAAGGTGCAGTGCTTTTTGCACTGAAAACAATTATAAGGAAAACATTGAATCATTAAGCGGATTGCGTTCATATTCCGGCCTCATCTGCTTTCATATGGAAATCACGCATCATTAATACAGGCACTTTAAGTATTTCAAAGTTTTGTCGTGCTGTTTAACGATTGCCATGGGTGCTTAATATGCATCACAAATGATGAGAAATTAAATTGTGTTAACATACCTTTGTTGTGTTGTTTTGAGAGGTGATCTAAATATTTGCAGCCATGAAACAGATGAAAAATTGAAAGGCTTGTGCTGCATTTCTATGGATGTTTTGCCCTCCTAGTCTTCAGGTAACTAAAAACTATGAACAAGCTAACCTGAACACTGCCTGGTTATGTACTTTCTCAGAATATTGATTTTGGATCATTTTTAACCAAACAAAAGTTATGAAATTCAGCTTTATGTTTACAAGTGCTGTTTTTCCTCTATATGTTTCATTTGAATATGTGGTTTCAGCTTTATAAGAGTGAGTTACATGCCGCTCCACATTTATGAACATGCACCTAACACACAGCTGAATAAATTTGTATAAAGTCAATTAGGATTAAAGTGACCAGCCTGTACTGCAGATTTGCAAAGATGTTCAAATTCACCCTCAGAATGCAAAGTAGTTTTGCACACCCAGAGGATATGCAAAATCAGCAGTGCTTAAAGTTTATTTCACCATCTGGAGTACGTAAAGAAGACAATGTGTTCTAGCCAAGATGCGTTTGGCAAGCTTTTTTTATGAAAGCATATATTTGATTGTTTTATGACTTCTCAACCTTGATGAGGGCTAAGCATAATCAGTAGAACTACAATGCAAATATGACTATTTATGCAATTTAACCTCCTGAGCTTTAATATCGCATATCGGCTGTTCCTGACAAAGGTGTATACTGAAGCATTCAAATGTTTAAATATTTGTCCATAGTTTGCCTTGCAAATTATGCTGTGCTAGAAAGACAGGAAAACAGATGCGGAAATGGACAAAATGAGTGCAGAGATATATTTGTCTGTTTTTGTGACTTACAGCAGTCTGGGGGTATAGAGAATCTCTAGTGCCTTTAGAATTGTCTTCATCAGTCTCCTTCACATCCAGTGGGACAGTTTCATACTTCTCATTTCGCCACATGCTGTCTTGTCCTCTCGGGCCTGACGGCTGCTCCTCTGTGCTGTTGAAACCCAAGAGTTTCTCACCTGTCCAAGTGCAAACACAAATTCATCAATGCAAATCCTTTTGTTTTGTCATAGTAATATGAAGTGTGTTATGCTAAATAAATCTCAACTAATTTTTCCATCACACAGAATTGCTGGCATGACGTTTAGTTAGATATAAGTTTAAAGAGAAAAATGCTATTAAAGAATGCAAATGTCATGAAATAAAATGAATGCAAGACAAAAACAGAAGTGGTCACTTCTTTCTGTCAGTATTCAATTTAGTGAACAAGAATTTTAAATATTTCTTATTTTTATGATTCTTTGTTTTATTTTCCAACATTTGATTAAGGTCTCAGAACATCCTATATTTAACAACGTCTGTGGCTGTTTATAGATTACAGCTCTGGAATAAAAACGGAGAGGGCAGCAAGAGGTCAATATATTCTTTAAAATGAATGTAAGCACCGCAGAGGAACCGATAACAACGCCTTCCAACCTAATTACAACAGCTGAGAGCAATTCATGCAATTCAAGACACTCGTAGAAAATTAATCATCTGAAGCCTTAATAAATAACATGATGCTTTTAAAATGGGGTGGTAATATGATGCTGTTATTAAGCTGTGAAACATAAAATCTGAAATAAAGCAAAGCAAAAACAATGCCCTATAGAACACGTCTAGATTTTCCTCTCTAGAATGCATATGTAGGTCATTGTTTTATACAAGCGTGTATGTGTGTGTGTGTGCTTAACCTCAAATTGCTCCAAGGGGATTGTCAGTGCAATAACGTCAGCTTGCCTTTTTTTTTTCTTTTGTACTTTGTATAAATTTGTACCTTATAAACAACATAAGAAATAAATAGCATATATATATATATATACACAAATATATACACAGTATATATGTGTGTGTGTGTGTGTGTGTGTGTGTGTACTGGCTTATGAGGTTTATTATAGGTTTATTGTGGTTTATGAGGGCACAAATATGTATAATGGCATGGCTACTACAACGTAAACACGGTTATGAGGACACTTTCTGTGTCCCCGTAAAACAAAAGGCTTAAAAAACATACTAACCAGTGTTTTATGAAATTCAAAAAGTGCACACAGTTTCCTGAAAGGGGTAGCTTTAGGTGTAGGGTCAGTGTAGGGCAATACCACTTACAGTTTGTACTGTTTAAACACCATTTGCCTATGGAGAGTCCCCGTAAACCACAAAAGCAAGTATGTGTGTGTTATCATATGGAAATGGAGTATTAATACAAACAATATATATATATATACAAAAAAATGTAATATAAAAATATATTAAATGTGATAATAATTAGTTCACATGGTCCCAGACACATTCATGTTACATTTGTACAATATGTACTGCTTTAGGAAAAATATCAATAAGTGAGTTTGAAAAAGATTTTCATTCCTGCTGGAAAATCCTTGTCATTTCACCATAAAAACTGATTTTTGGAACAGGGTCGATAGTTTGTAACTGGTCCAAGGTGGTTTACCAGATTTATAACATCTGCCGGATCAATCTAAACCGTATTAACTTCTAGTAAATCTGATTCATCACCTCCCAGGTCAGTTTCAACAAGCTAATAAACAAAACTGAACTGCACGCTCCAACAAGAACTATATAAAATCAGCTGCCGTCAGAAGAGGAACACAGATTGATGTACTATATGCTTTCTGGTAATTCTCTGCAAGGACATTCGTCACCTGCTTTTTTATTGACGCTTGCATTTATTAGGACCATACTTATTTGCAAGTGGATTTTCCATTTGCTTGTTGAGATTAGATAACAAAGCTTGATTACACTGATTATAAAGAAGTCAGACAACTAAAAGCATTCTTCAGGATGAAAAACACCCTTGTGGTAATCATTATATTTTAAATATGGTGTTTGAAAGCAAAGAATCACAAAACTTACCAAATTATTTTCTAAGAAATATGGAACATATATAGGATTTATACATCATTCCTGCATTCTACTATACAAACCCCAGTAGATAATGTACTAACATTCTCCCTTTAACCAATTCTCTTTGAAAAGCCATTTCTCCATATACCCCAAATGGGAAAATCCCCTCTGACAGCCCAGGTTGACATGCACCGCCCCCTCAGTCCAGCATCTCTCTCTTCAGGTGAAGATGATGCTGCTATGGGTTTTCCTCATGTGCTCCGTCTGTGTGTGTGTGTGTGTGTTGCCTGAAGGCAGTGCGTGACTGCTCTAAACCCTCGGTATACCTAATAACACAAGCTTCATTGCCCATAGCTACAGTGTATCTGACTTTATTAGTAGCATCATTTCAATAATAATAACATCAGTCAACAGGTTCTTGCTCGGATGCATTATTTATAACATATCTGGGTTTAATGAATAGTGTTTTGCAAAGCAATCTGGGCATTATAAACATGCGTTAGAAATAAATACGTTGTCGGAGTACACTGTTTGGCTACGGAGCGATTCATTATGTGTCGATCTTTCATATCCATCAATAATAAACGCGCAATCGGGATTTCGAATGCAAAACATTAGAAACTCACCCGAGCCATCAGCCTCATCATCTTTCCTCGCAGTGTTTACATCATCTTCACCCTTCATTGGCGCAAATGTGCGTTGTATCTAGTTTCCAGGTGGATGTAGTGGAAGTTGTGTGTGTCGTGTGTGAGAGAGATGTCCCTCCGCGATCGTTCGTGGAGTATTTAGGTGAAGTCTCCAGGACTGGATCCGTTCGAATGCGTTTTTATCTCATCCACCAACCACACACATCTACATCACCGCCAGAGCGTTCCCTCACATCAGATGCGCTTTTGGGCAGTTCATGAAGCAACACCAGTTGAATGCTGCTTATCTCATTCTGTTCAATGATGTTTTGAACATACGCTATACCTATATTTTTACATAGACACGCATATCGGTTAAAACGGGAGAGGGGCTAGTTGTCACATTTTTTAGTGGCTCCACAGATAAATATCCGAGGGCAACAGAAAAGCGTGTGGAACCGCAGCAATATAGATGTTTGTTTTCACAAACCTCTCTATGAACGGCAGTTTTTATGAATTTGACAATATTCGGATTGGAATATTGCAGACCAATTGTTAAGCCGGTAGGTGGCGACAAGTGGCTATCTTTTATAAATGAGTCATTGAACCGATTACTGATTCATTTATGAACAACGATTGAGTTTACGAGTGAGGTATTGAATCATTCCCTCTGATTTGTTCAAAACACTGATTCATTCGGTTACAAAGTTGCAGAAACTAGTTCATTTTTGATATTTCTGCGCTCGGTCAACTCAACTGACACACATTGAATAATACAGTAGGCCTATCTAGTGCTCGTGCAGATGACCTATATACTCTTCAGCCACTAGGTATGGAAACTATGACAAATTGAAGAACCCAGCAAACAGATCATTTCCCCCTGGATATATAATTTTCCCAGAGAGCAGGTAACTACACACTTTTTCCCTCTCACACACACTCTCTTACTAACTACAAAACAGCTTAAGCTCAGCTGTCCTTGCTAGTTCTAAAGTCTTTTTTTGTGTGTGTATCAGCTTCACATTGGCATATATCATCTATATGATAATGTAAAATTACTCACATAGCCTACTACAGTATATATTAAATGATTAATCACAGTTAATCGCATCTGAAATAAAAGTTTTACTTTACGAAATATATTTGTATGTACTGTGTATATTTATTAAGTGTATATAAATACAAACACGTGCATGTATATATTTAATGAAAATATTTTATGTTTATATATTAAATATATTTAAATATAATACCAAATAAGAAAATAAATATATAAAGGCACTTACATGTAAATACTTTCAAAATATATACTGTACTTGTGTGTTTTAATATAAACATAATAAATAAACACAGCATAAACACAAATTATGTAAGGAAAAACTATTATTTCGGATGTGACAGCACTAATATATATATGTATAGCCTATAATAGTTTATGCAACTTTTTTCAGTAAGAACCATCAATGTTGTACAAAGTTGCAATGGTAGATTTTTTTTTTTACAGGGGTCTGCCGTTTTTAAACCGACTTAATTCAAGAGTGGTGTCATTTTTATTTTTTTTATTTTAGCCACGTAACCATATAGTGATTATTTTCTCTAGACGCTCGCCGCCTGACGTATGGGGAACTGATTAGACTTCATAGAAATCAGCTGAGCGTGCACGCATCTATGCTGCAGTCTACATCAACAACGTTAAATCGGCAATCGAATCTAATCAATGCTTTTTCGAAGGAGAGTAATGCTCTAACATGTCCATGTCACTTTTATTGAACTACTAGCACCGGCCAGTGCCACTTCGGTACTTGAGAAGAAGAATGAAAATGTTGAATCTTACTTGTGCTCGGAGAGGAAACGACTCCAGCGCTTCAACTCCAGACTCCGGCTCACCTTCGCAAGCACTGTTTACCTTTCAAACGCTCAAGAACATGTAAATATCTTTCAGCCGTACAACTAGGAAAGAGCGAAGTCTAAACAATTACAGTATCATACTTTTCGTCCAAAAACGCCGTAATGCAACGTGCGCGATGTGCGGACAGCGCGTGCACACCACTGGTATGACGTATTCATAGGTGTTTCCCTCACTATCAGAGCAGGTCAGGAATGTGGGCAGGTAGGGGACTGGCAATTTTTTTTTACGGAGTTCAATTACTGAGTAAATGTTTTCTCTGATAATTCACGTCTCTGAACAAAATGAAGAAGTATTTAAGTGTCACGAAATCATGCACGCCATCACAATACAGGTCAACACTTCCGCGCGTCTCCAAAAGCATGGAAATGGAGATTTGAAAACTGCGACTTCAAAAACTTATGTTCTTTTGTGAATATAACTTTTTTTTATTATTTATTTTTTTAATCAATATTTTTCTAGCTTGAAATTGCTCTTTGGGGTTATATAAAAGATATGCAGTAATTATGAAAGAAAATTAAAGTTAATGGAGGGTGTGGGATGCCCTGCAACTATGCCTGTAACTTGTTGTGCTTGGCAGTAAGTATATTGTTTATCCTCATTTTGTACAAGTACAGTATCTATCTATCTGAATCACTCTTAAGCCATTTTATATATTTTTGTGCTCCTAATTTATTAATGATCCACGTGCTTGGACACTACTATGATACTTGTGATGATACTCATTTTGACCCAGTTAAATCTATTTTCTGTTCATTGGTACACAATGTTCTGTTTCACATAGCATAACTGATCCACCCTTTTGTGTAACTGCTGGCAAGGTGTTCATCTTTAATTGCTTGTTCCTTGTTTATTGGCAGATTGTGAGCCAAATAAACCACAGAAGTTGGTTTCAGAATGCCCCAGGCTTATCTGAGGTTTGTGTGACATTGAGAAGGTTTCTTCTCATGACTCCTCTGTTTTTTTTTTTTTTTTTGTGCAACGCTATATAATAAAGGACTGTACATACAGTAGATGAACCTTCCTGTGGATGGTATACAGGGATAATGTGGGCTGACGAGTCTACAAGCAAATATCCCAGAGACCTTTACTGATAAGTTATTTTATTTTCCCTTCTTAAACATTTGGATGCAACTTTAGCCCACATACAGTATGCATTTATGCTGTGGTATTAAAATGCATATTGATTCAACAGAGATGGTTAACCTGCCTGTTTGCCCGGTGCAGGTTTATTTTTTTCTTATGCGTTTTATCCTCTTTGCTAGCCATTATTCTCTCTATGTTGTGGCTAGGTTTCAGATTACTTCAAACAAAGTGGTAAAAACTGGCTTCCTCTTTTGTCACTGGTTTTTGTATACAACAATGATAGTTGCTGCCCTCAGTGTGAAGCTGACTAAATTAACAAGAGCGGTTAAAGTTAATATAAAAGAATCATATTTACAGTATAACTACTGCTTGAAGAAATAACACGGTTGTAAATTTATGACCGTATGCCACCAGTAGGCTATAGTCTCCTCCTCCTCTCTTTATCTCTCTCAGACATGCTCTCTCTTTTTAAGTCTCTCTGTTCCATATCGTTAAAACATACAGAAGAGGCCCCCGACATGTACTTGGACACGGAAGTCACTCTAGAATCTATGAATGTCGTTGCATTAGATAACAAAATATCAAGCAGAGCGGCACCTGCAGACACATGATGCTGGGGTTTTTCTCAGAACTAACGCTGAGAAAAGTCGGAAGCAAAATGCATAAGTTGGCCAAAAGATAATTTACCTGAAATAAAGAGTATCACTTTTGTCCAACTTGCATGATTTATACATGGAATTGTAACTGAAATGATTGTAACTGGGAGATACAAATAAACTTAAATATTGTATTTGCTATTGTAACAACATAAAAATGATTATTTTTAGCCTATGGATATCACATATTTCACAGTAAAAAGTCACATGTTTTACAACTTGAAGGTTAGTTTTTTTTTTTATAAATACACTAAAAGACGTTTTCTTGCTGTAAACAATGAAGACTGGGTGGTGTTGAGCATTCAGTTTTCGGGTATTCAAATTTTGCATGCTAATTCATATATATATATATATACATATATATAATTCATATATTATTACAGCATACTTCAGAATTTAAATCAAGTCATATTTGCAATTATTTTCAGCCAGACTGATCCCAATGGCATTTTCAGTCAATGAAGACCGTTTCCTTCATGTTCCTGGCAGAGCAGCCACAGGTGAAGTTCATCACATTATCTATAGACCAGTCTGACAAGTTTGAAAGTACTTTTTCTTTTAGTTTTAACAAGGATGTAAAATCTTTAGTAGTTTAGCCTAAAATTCAATATGTGAACTATTTTGCTTTGAAAAGTATGCTTGTGATGTTCTTCTTTATAATAAATGCCATTAGGTGGTATTTTGTTTCTAATTACATATTTGTTGCAGCTTAAGTAATTATTTTTTTATGCAACACAAACAAAAGTGTTAGTCTTTTTTTTTAGGTCTGTCAGATGCATTTTTTACCTGTTGGTTGTATTATCCCAAAGCTGTCTTCCTCTGCCAGTGTACCTCTTTCCTCTTCCCTGTCTGTTTAAAACTTGCTCAGTTCAGCACACAAAAACTGTACACACTATATCTGTGTAAATGAGTGGAGGTTGGACTGCTACAGAAGCCCCTCAGCTCGAGTGGGCTGTCTCAGCCCCTGATGGGAGATGCTCATTTACATTGATTTGGAACCCATGTACCAGTTAAGGGTTGGTCTTTACAGGTCTATGAGATCCAGTAGTCTATAAGAACTCTATCACAGACTTAAATGTAATTCTGCATGTGTGCAATTTTAAAGACATCCTTTCCAAAAACGAACAATATACAATAGCAGGTTTATTAGACAAACTAACTTAGGCAGCAGCGTAGAGAAGATGTGCATTGGTTTAATTTGTGTGGTTGAAGAGGTGCGTCGTCTTCCGAAACTTGGAAGATGTGATGGTTTCAGCAGGTCCGGTGGAGTTTAGTAGCTCACTCCATCAGAGAGGAACAGAGAGGGTGCAAGTTTTGGAGACTGACTTCATACCTTGATGTGAAGAAGCAAAGCCTTGCTCGTGTCATTCAAAACCTGTATGGCTGACTTTCTGCTGCGAAACATGAAAACAACAAAAGCATGCAGTGATCATGAACTGATATAATTTTAGCTTACTCCATAGCTCTTAAATTTGCCACCAGTCTAGTTTTGACGTCAATGAAACCAGTTCACAATGTCTCCTAAGAAAATACAATGTACACATTGGAAACTAAATTTGTAGGCTCACCATCTTTTACAAAGTTGTTTTGATTTTTGACTTTGTACTGAGCTGACTGTGGGTTTTAAATATTGGCCAATTCTATTAGATGTAATACAATTTTTTTTGTACGGAAATTTATGCCCCTTGCATTATTTTCTGGAACATGACTGGGTGTTTTTATTTTAATTGTTTTCCCCGGTACTTCAGGGTGGCGTAATCACTAAAATTAAGACCGCATCCCTACATTTAGAAATGTTACGTTTGGATTTCTGAAAGCTAAAAATAAATGCAAATGTTTATTTGGTCCAATGAGTTCTAGAATGCAAAGAGTTTATATGTCACTGACAGCCTGATGCTACTGGATCTGTCAGTATGCAAACTTTAACTTGCACTATGACCAAGCCAAGGAAAACATGATTTTGTTTTTGCGTCCTCAAGTGATACTATATTTAAACTTCTAATCCTGTTCTCACAGTAAATGACAAACATTTGTGGTCAGAATCTCTGCTGCATGATGCAGTATTAGATAAAGCCGGGAAACTGATGGCTGAAGTATGTTTTAGGGGAAAAATATTTCCACTGGGAATTCAGCAGCAAAAGGGTCGCTAAGCTCCACCACGATTTCCCGTTGGTCAGAAACTTTGTCCTGACCTTTGAGCCCAGGCTCTCCGTGGTTGTGCTGACATACCCCTCATTGTTTATTTCTGCCCTTCACAACACAGAGACTTGGCTTAGCTTCTGTGAGCCTAGAATAACTGGACAACTAAATATATCTTTGTGTTCATTTTTAACCAAAATTGTATTTTGAGTTACGCTTGCCTATTTAAAACTTGCCGCCACAACGCTAGGGTGCTCTATGGCCCAGTTTATAACTGGTATTACTCGCATGATGCTAAACGCAGGTATAAACAGGGTCTAAAAGATTGTCCTCTTTCAACCATTTCCACAGGTTGTCAGAAACACATTTCCAAGATTGCTTTCAAAGTGTAAACACTGGTGAGTTTGAACATGTTTGAACAGCCACAAAATCCGCCTAGTCTCCGCCCACGACATGAGCGTTCTGGGACATGTTTTAAGAAAGCCGCCTTACCAACTCATTCTGTCTTCACTCTGTTGTGCCAAAACTTTGCAGGTATTTTTTCGATATGCTTTCTTTTCTGATCGCTCATAACTGCAGATACAAGTTAGAATTAGCCCGAATGGCTAAATCTGGTACATTTACATAGTAGACTTGTGTTAACGTCCACTGTCTATTTTAAAACAATAATAAAAAAAAAACATTAATTTTGAGAAAAATTGTGGTTGGATCACTTTGCATAAATATACAACAAATGGGATGTGAATTTTACTGCACTATGCACACAGCATTTCACCAGAAAAGTAAAAAAAATACTAATACTTTTATGGTATGAAAATGAATGGAAAGCCTGCAGATGAAGATAAAATTACAGTGTGTGTGTTAGATATCGCAAACAATGACCACGAGTGTGTATGTGAGCACATACCGTAAAACATCTAGTTACTACTTCTCCAGTGAATAATGAAAGGAATAATATTTGCCTAGTAATGACACAAGTTTAGGGAAGTGAGTTTAATCTCGCAGATGGGTTGGTCAACAGACTCATTGTTTAATCATGAATGCCCTGCAAAATGATTCTGCCTATAGGCAGACATACCAAAGAACTAGTGGCATTAAAAGCTTACTATGGTGTCGCTTATGTCACAGTTTTCCACTTAAACGCCACAAAGCCTACAGCCAATGACCAACTACTGCGTTTGCTCTACACTTGCGTGAGAGGAAAATAACTCTTCTTACCCACAGTGGCATAAGTCTGTATTTGTCATTCAAAAAAGCAAACCTGCAATTGTGTGCCATTTTCTGATCAATCATACTTACCGCAGATAGATTCATAATATAGCTTCTTCAAATATGTCCAATAGGGTGTACATTAATAAAGTAGTATGTCCACTTTTTGCTTGCTTTCATCTTCATTTTTTTTTTTTAAGCGGAATATAACAATAAAGTTTAAACTCACATTTAAAGCAGATATTGGATGTGAAGTATTCCAAAAAACATACTTATACAATAATGATTTTATTGCATTTTGTTGTTTGTTAAACCTACATGCTCCTGTGTAAAGCTACTTGACAAAAAAGTAGTAAAAAGGCTGCTTTAAACCAAAAGATGATTTAGTTCATTGATAGAAAAAACTGTTAATTATATTATTTTTAAAAGATGCCTAAAAGTTTTATCAATACTGTAGCTGTGCAGGTGGGTTTCTTGAAGCATTTTGGAGCTGTTGCCACAGGTTTTTTTAGAGTTAGTCTTTCTCAGTTTGGTCATTCCAGATAGACTAGATGATGATAATGAGATCAAATCTCTGTGTGGAGCACAGGCTGGCCTCCTGCAAACAAAAATCCTCACTGGATTGTTACAACAATGACTAAATAAATGTTTGGGAAAGTAAACTGATATTTTCTACAGACATGTGATCCAGGCTCAGAAATACCACAAATAAAATGAAATCATTTGATCGTACATATAATATCTGGCATTGTGTGCTGAGAATGATCTTTCAATAATTGATGACCACCAATTAAGTATGTACGATAAACACTGTGATAATGGGAACGCACTCTCCATGGGAAATTTATCCATTACTGTCCTCACCCCAGTCTAAAGTTCCATTAACAAGTTCCCATACACTGACCACTTCCTCTTATCCCCCATATTTCCTGTCACAATTCTCAGCTTAAATTGAAACAGGCTGGTGGATCAGCAAGCAATCCATCCAAAAAACAGTCAAAGTAAAAGGCTTGTCACGCAGCCTAGTTGTTCTTAGGATGGTCTGAATATTTTCTCACAGGCTCAGTCAAGTAAAGTAAACTGAGGGTCATTTGGAGACTGCAGATCATTTGAAGATGAAGGGTCTACACCAGGAACAAAGAGAAACATCCTTCCCATTAACTGTCCACAACATCCCCTCCCACAAATCTGTGACGGCCAAAAGCATCATTTGGCTCAAGGCAGTGTGTAAGTTTGTGATGGTTAGAGTTATGGTTAATGCTGAAGACTGGCTGCCGTGGGACTACTAAGTCTGGAATTTTTGGAGGGAGAGCCTGTACATCCTGTGTGTGTTGGGAGGATGTTTTTCTCTTAGTGGGGTCACACAAAAAAAACTGCAATAATGGGGATCAGTGCTCTTACTGCACTCGTGCTCAGTTAATCTTTTCTTTTTTTGCGTGTCAAGTTTTTTATCATGTGTAATTTATTTTTCACAGCCAATAAATAATCATTTTAAAAGATGTTCAAGTTTTCAAAGATGATTTCAGAATTAGAAACAAAGGTCATAAATCTAAAAAATAAAAAAAGCAATTTACTGGCAAGTAAAAGATGGTTAGAAATAGGAATATTTTAGCTATGGTACTTACACACTATAGACTTTCAGCAGTGACAACCACTTTTAAATTAAACTGACTATGAATCTAGAAGGTATCTATGAATAAAAAAAATAAAAAGGGATAAAAAAGGGAATAAAAAACTTATTCTTATTAATTAATGCTATTATTACTACTGTTATAACTCATATTAATTATGATTAATTATGTAGAAGAACCTAATTTTGATTGATAGTTTATGTTTGATTACTGGTTTTAATAAAAGTCATTTAAAGTTTACATTAGTAAAAAGTAAACATTGCCAAGGGCAAAAAGATAACATCAGTATTTTGTCTTTACAATACACTGTATTTTAATATTAATTAAACAAATATTAACTCTTACTAATTGTATTTTAAATATTTTTTAAAATTGTGTGTGCCTAGGGAAATAAAAAAAACAATAATTTACAAATAAATAAAATAAAAGTATAATTAAACATCTAATGGTTTTATTCCTATTATTATTCAAACTGTAGGCCATATATTGGGGGTGTAGATGACTATGAAAACAGTAAGTCTGTCCTCTTTGCTAAATCCAAAGCTGTCTGTTGTGCATCAGACACAGCCAGTCATTTTCAATGAGGTTGCTTCCAGGAATGGGAGTCAAAAAAGTTTTGGCATTTTTTTGTGACATTTAACTTATATTTCACTTGACTGCCATATAACTAAACACAGATAGCATAAGAACACACATTAAAAGTTACAAATGAAAACGAAGGCTGACTATAAGATATATAATTGCATGTGATCTAAATTAAAGATGGTGTATTTGTACGCTGAGAAAGAGCATGTACAAGCTGAGGGTAAACCATTATTTTCCTTCACCGCTATCATCTTTCTTTTGTGGTGGTAATCTAGCAGTTAGACACACCTATACAGGCCTTTACTCTAAGCTGAGTCATTGGTTAGGCTAAGCTTAGGCCTGCTAATGTAGCCAGGTTTTATTCAAAAAGAGCCTGGCAGGTTATTAAGAGAGAGCTGGTGCTTTTGAGGTGAGGTATCACCTGTCCTTAAATTATGCCAAAGTGTGGCAGTCTTTTCCTTTTCTTTTTGTTTTGTACAGCTACTGTCTCTCTGTTTTACAACCTGGAATATGGTGTGCCAAATGCCCTTTAAGGGTCCCAGAAACCTCTGATCACAGTTGCCTGCAATTCTCCAAAAGTACTTTTTAATATACTTTCTGACATAAAACCTGTTTTTCTTTCCCTGCTTCGTTAAACGCCATATTGTAGGAAACTGATGTTGACGTTTGCAAGGCTTATTGTCATTATTATGGTTATCTGTGTGATAGCGACATCTTGTGGCTATTAATGTACGTAATGTTACGTAAAAACAATCACTGCGTTTCAGAAGAGGAAACCTGTTAAGCGTCAGATGTGCGAAAAGTTGGCTACAGAGGACAAATATGTCTAATAGTAAGCTATATCAACCTAAAACTAATAAATACATACATTAACAGAATAAACAGGCTACATTTCAGTCAACCAATGCATTTTAAAAAAAAAACAATTATTTTTAAATATAGGCCTACTGCCCCTTTCTTATTCACTTTACCTTGTATTATTGTGATTTTTTTGCACATACTTATCTTATGTATTGCGGGCAATAAATCTTTGTGATTCTAAAAAAATGCATTTTCTGTTGGTTTTCAGTAGTAGCATGTTCTCTATTTTCTACACCCTGGAAATGCAACTTAAAATAAATAAATGCCAACATTTAAATAGTTTTTAAAACTACTTAATATAACGGAAAGGTGCATGCCTGTGGTTGTTATTTTTGGCACAGCGAATCTGCTCTCGCGTGTTAACGCATCTGCTGGCTCTCGCGCTCATTTCCGCGTTGTTTCCTTCCTAACGTTCCTATGGATTGGCGGAGCTCTTCTTGAAGCGCATCGACATCTTTTTCACTTACATATTATGCTCTTGTTGTTCTAATGGTGCTCTTTGGGGAACAGATATAGCCGCAAGCGTCGATAACTTGGCTAGAGCATGTTGTATAGTGTTGGAAACTGTGAATTTAGCGGATACAGAAACTGTTAGGCTGGTCCGGCTAACGTTAACTTTAGGAAGCTCTCATTTGGGCCGGCGGTGTTTGTACTACATAGCGTTAGAACCATGGCCGATGCGAACGATGGAGAAAGGACAGACGAAAAAGAGTTGAAGGGGGCAACGGGTGGTGAAGGTAAGAGGAGGAGGTACAACTTTTTAACGAATTGACTTCTGCGAGCTAGCCAACTCTTAGCTGTTTGCACTCGCCGTGACGTCACACTGTTCTTCGTCTGTGGCTTGAAAACTACTCTTTCTTCTAAACCACTTCAATGGGCTGAACACTGCTCGGGCCGATATTATGATAGTAATGTGCGGTGATTTTCGGTGAAATGAGTTCGTTTTGTTTCGTATTTAAAACGTTTAATCATTTTTTGTTTCAGTTTTTATGGAACTTCCCGTGATGTCATACCGAATGCGTATGACGCAGATCAGGGCGTGTCCTTCAAAAATAACGCTGGGCTTTAAATGTTTTCAGTCTCCTCACTATTATTTTTGTTAGTGACCTTGCTTCACCATTCTGCAGTGGATGGCGAAAAGGGGGTATCTTTTTCTTAGTAATTAAAAATAAAAAGATTTACGTTTAGAATTAAAAGATTTAAGTAGCTTTAGTAGATTTTAGTAAAAGATTTAGTAGATCTATTTTATTAAAATAAAAAAAACTACTTGCGAGTGTATATTTATGTTTTGTTAAACTGATTGAAGATTATATTTTTATTTTAAAATCAGAGAGTGTCAAATTTTGCTTTACTTATTCTATTAACTGTGACATTGACGGGCTTCCTGTGTTAGACTCTAGAACAGTTTTGCCAGGTTTTCACAACAAAACCTGCCCGATTTTTAATCAAAACTAGTCCAGTAGCATTTCGAAGGGGGTCTCTCCTATAAATGTTTGCGAGGGGTAAAATATACATTTTGTGGCAAGGTTTTCTCTGTAAAATTCGCATTGCAGCAGCTAAATATCATGTTATTAGGGTTGCTTAAACCCACAGACATGGGGGGAAAAACCATAGCAAATGTGTTACAGTAGCCCAGTTCTGTGGGAAAACTATGGACTTGGCAACAATGCTCTGTAAAGAATTAATTTGCATTTTACCCAGATCTGTCAGAAATTCGTACGGAGGCAGATTCCGTTCACTCGGCCCTACCGATCAAATTCTTTCACATTCATGCTTGAATGCTTTCGGCTCTGTTCCGTAGTCATTCTTTGAAGACAGGACAGCAGACGTTTGAAGTCTAAAGAATCACTCAGAACATATTTCTTTGCTAGCAAAATACACAATACAAGAAATTCACATTAAGATGCTTAAATAACATCCAAAATGTAATATAGTCCAATAAACCATTTTTTCTTTGTTTAAGATGAAAGCCTTTTTTTCTATTTTTAGTATAGGATTGTACAAAACCTTTAACCAAGTTGTTCACAACAATGCTCCTGCAGAACTAAGAAGGCAGAAGTGAGAATAAAAAATTGGCAGTAGGGTGCTAACTAGGCTACGCCACAAGCTTTTTTATAAACCCATGTCATGACCTATCTCTTAAACCAGCCTGTATCAAAACAGGAAATTATTCCCAATAGAGGTCAGTGTTCACCACATGTATAATACCTTCTTACCTCATTGTCACACCTATGAGAGTACAAAGATTGCTTCCTGTACTTTGACCTTGCGTCCTTTTATAATACTTGATCGTTATACAGATTATTAATCACATTAACTCACAATATTTTTTTCCACTTATTTCCAGATGTGATAGATGATGTGATCATGGAGCAGAGTGCTGTTTTACTAAGAGGGTAAATTCATGATATTCTCAATTTTATATAGGCTGTCTATTATATTTTAAAAGTATGAATTTTTGAAAATGTATGCATTTCTCCACTCTTACTGTGCTTTGATCACATTTGAAGGTATGTTATTGAACGAGTTACTGTAGAGGACCCATCCATGCATGTGAGCCATGAGGATCTAGGAGGAAGACCTCAGGATGCAGATGATCCTCAAATCAAAGAGGTTGTAGATCAGCTTTTGAAGATAGCCGATGACCTTAACAAGAATGCTGAACTTCAACAGTATGTTTTTCATTTTATTGAAACTTTTTTTATGAATGTTCGGTTTTGTGATGAAACGAGAGGAAAACTAAAGCATCTAATCTAAGCTAAACCCTCATAAAGTAAACTATATATTTTGAGAATAATTTGGTTTTTATGTATAATCCATTTTGAAAGTTTTACATGCATTATAATGCATTGTACAGTCTCGTGAATAATTGTTACTACAGTTAACACATTGTAACGCTTAATTTATTGTTACAATATGCATTTTGAATTTGATTTGAGATGTCATTGCAATGCACATTAGTTTAATGGTGTAAGATTTTATTTAAAGATGCATTTAGACATTTTTGTATGTTGCACATTTGTGTGGGACTTTAATGGGTCATCAGAACTGGCTTTACTGATGAGATGCACAATATCACTGTGTGCAGCCCTATAATAAAAGCCATATCAACTTGTGGATCCATTTCATTTCAAACATTCTTCAAAAGTATGTGTGTGTGTATATATATATATATATATATATATAAAAAACTTTTGTTACAACCAGATATTGGCAAATGGTTATCAGTTGATCATTTGCTTTGAAAAAACTGGTCCAAATGGTTGGCATTTTATACAAGATGTATAGTTAAGGGAAGTCCATATCTTGTAGAAAAAAATTTGGGTCCATAACTTGCTACTTTTCCCCCTCACAGTCTCATTAGCACTGTGGAAGCAAACTGTGCCCAGGACGTCTTCATGACTGTGGCCAGGAGCATCTTTGAGGATGGCATTAACTGGGGACGTGTGGTGGCTCTCTTTCACCTCGCGTATAGGCTCATTTACCAGGTATTTTAAAATGTGATTATATTTCCTCACCATTTGTTATTTATTTAGTGTTGTAGAAAAGGAAATGGAAAAACAAAACAACTTTTCATGAATCAGATTTAAGCAATACTTCTTCTTTTGGATAATATAGATGCATTAAAATGTGATTTCACCTTTCATTCCCTTAGGCTTTGACTCAGAACCACTTTGATGTGATCAGGACGATCATTAGCTGGGTTTTACAGTTTATCAGGGAAAACATTTCTGCCTGGATCAGACAGCAAGGAGGATGGGTAAGTTGCTGTTTTTTTGTGTACTGTCTGGCCACCCATGTGGAGCCACACAGGTCGAGCCAGACATGAGCCACCACACACAGAGAGACGCACCCACTCGAGCCAGGAAGTACATAAGCACAAACCCAGACACATCCCGTCTAGAAACATCCTGACACGCAAACCCACTGTCCCAGTGTGGCACGCAAATACCATCTCATATAATCTTATCTGCCTTTTTAAATTGCCAATCAAAAATGGCTATTTTTGCTTGTCACATAAGAGTAGATTTTGTCATACTTGAGTAAGAGGCGGTTTGCATGTGTGCTGCAGAGCTCCACCGGGCTGACTGCTGTTCCTGGGGCCACTCAAGTTTAATAGCACACATATGATCATAAAGGAAGCAGAATGTGGGGTGCAGGGTTTAGACTTCAAACACTCAGGCGTCATGGAGCATACTGTGGCCCTGAGAAATGGAGTAAAGTGAACACGTGACAATATTTACAGTGTGCTAAGCAGCATCAGCCTGAAGAATGCTAACCCATCTAGGAAGGAGAAGAGATGCTTGTACGCTTGACCCTTGTTTTTGGGGGATTTGAGGAAGATCAGGCACCTGCTGTTTACAGTATTGTACTGTAGGGGAATGTGCCACCAGTCGTGTATAACTATTGGACAGTTGTGGCATAGTGGAGTGAACAATTGAGCAAGGCACCTAACATCCCCGGGCACAACAGCAAAAATCCCCTTCTCCGGGTTTGTGTTCCAATACTCACTGCTGTGTGCGCACTTGGATGAGTTAAAGGGAGAGTTCACCCAAAAATGTAAGCTATGTCATTAAATACCTAAGACCTTCGTTCATCTTCGGAACACAAATGAAGATATTTTTGATGAAATCTGAGAGCTGTCTGACCCTCAATAGACAGAAAAAAATGAAATGATCCAGGTCCAGAAACATAGTAAATACATCGGTAAAACAGGATGTGACATGAGTAGATCAACTTCAGTTTTGCGATCCTATGCTAATACTTTTTTGCACAAAGAAAATAACATTTACAACATCATTTTTTCAGCCATTCTTCTCCCCAACTATCTTCAGCCATTTTCGAGAGAATCACAACACATATGCACAAATATGTTATAATTTTATGTATATAAAATTTTAGTTTTCTTTGCGCAAAACAATTGATTCTTGTAGCGTCACAAAATGAAGTTGCGCCACTGATGTCACATTTTTTACATACCGCTGTTTTTTTAGTCAGATGGCTCTCTGATAACATCAGAAATATCCATTCCGATGATAAAGAAGGCTCTTATGGGTTTGGAACAACAAGAGGCTACATCATGTTCATTGTAGGTTGAACTAACCCTTTAAAGGGATAGTTCACCCAATAATCAAAATTCAGTTCATTAATTGCTTACCCTTGTATTCTTGAAGTCCATATTGAAAGTCCATTCTGACAGAAAAGGAACTACCATGGTCAAGGCACAGAAAAGTACCAAGTGAATCAAACACATATAATCTGAAAAAAGTAGTCTGATTCTTAAACAAATGACTAGTGATGACAAATGAGCCGGTCTTTATGAAACACTTATGAATCAAAGCAGTTACAGAATAAATCAGATTAATTTACTGAACCATATAGATAGATTTGTAGGCTTATACAAATCATTAATAAGCCACCTGTTGAATTGTGAAATTATAACTGACTGCTGAAGGAAATGAAATTAATAAGAATTCCATGTCATATTTGTGGGTATTAATATTTCCTCTTAAAATGATAAAAAACTGTCATTATTCGGGTAAAAGCTTCCTCTCCAGCGCTGCTATCGAATCACATGAGCATTTTTGCAAATCATACAATGTTTTGTTACAGTTTCGCACTGGTCCTATTCATTTGTAATGTTATGGAAAACGTCCACAACATTTGTTGTCCAAGGAAGAAACTCATACAGATTATAATTATTGATTATAGATTATTGGCTGGATGTCATTCAAAGTCTTTAGAATGAGTTTATATGCAGGGTGCATCTAACGCTTTCTCTTTCGTGGTGTTGCAGGAGGGCATTTTCCGCAGCGTGTCAAGATGGCGCACTGTGTCTATCATCGCTGCGATGGCTTTCATTGTAGCTGCTGTTTACTGGAGAAGAACACGCTAATATAAAATGAGAGATGTGCCTGATTCCTTAGAAATGTGCAAACTTGTATCAAAAGCAATACAGTGTGCAAGTGGTGCAATCATGTGGACCAATCACGGGTCATACAGACCAATCATGCTTCATGCCTTGCTATGGTTAAAGACTTAAACAGAAACAGCCACTCCAAAAGACACTGTAGCCTTTTTTTTTTTTCTTCTTTTTTGTTGTGTCTATTGTTTCTATTTCAGCTGAGTCAAAGCACATCTTTCACCTTGATTTATTTATTTAAGGGACATGTTGCTATACTCAAAAGATTTTTAAGACACTGCACTTTTTCTCCACCGGTGCCTTTTACTCAGTAATTTCTTTCTGTCTCAGGTATCAATGTTTTAATGTGCCACGTAACATACCAGCCCTACCTCGAATTAGCTAAATATTTGAGACTGTTTACCAAATATTTTTTGTTTTTAATTATTACATTAGGAACAAGGGAAAGGGCTTAAAAAGGAAACAAAAGATAAACCTTTTTTTAAGAAATGTTAAACCAACTCCGCAAAGGTTTAAGTTTAAGTGGTAGAAATGACTGAAAGGTTTAGCATGTTATTGGTGAAATAAACTGAATGTGGAAAATAACCCTTGCACACCTTGAAATAAATATGACCATGAATTACTGAGAGATCTATGAGTCGGGATATTTTTTCATATATTGATTAGTGTATTTATGAGTCTAAAAAATAATGTACAATCTGTATGTGGGATAAAATAAAAGACTTTCAAATCATGTGGGCCAGTATTTTATTCACAATGAAACAGAACAAGAATGTTTACACAGTGCTACAGGTCTCAAAAAAATTTGGCACAGGGGCAAGAAAGACTGGGAAGAATCAATTAATTTTTTCAGAAAAACAGTTTTTGATAACACTATAATAGCTACACGCTATGAATCATTAGTTAAGCATTAGTAAATAGTTCATCCTTTATAAAGCATTGTTCCAACATTAACAGTCATTAATAAGCAGTTTATAAATACAGTTATAAATGTCTTGTTCTTGATTGAAAAGCATATCTAAATGTACAAAGGCGATTTAAATGGTCAGTTATCTTCCTAACAGAAAAAATAAAACACCACAACACAGAGGGATGAAGAACTGTTAAATTAAAGATGCAAAACAATATAAACAACTGTACACTTATTTTTTTCTCTTTCATTTATCAAATGTACTGTTGTACAATTACATTTTTTACATCTTGAAAAAAATATGTCTGTTTTGTATCCCTCTGTGTTGTATTTGTTTAACTTTTCTGTTTGGAAAATTATTATCCTTTACATCTGCATTATAAATGCTTTAAAAGCTATAAATAGTCCTCACTTCAGTTAATCACAAAAACAGACATCTGGCAACTACTAAATGCTTTATAACTACCTGAATTAATCATGAATTACAGCAGGAACATGTGTTAATAAAGCATTTATTAATGGTCATTTAAATAATTTATTAATCATTTACTCAGACTTTCTAAACATTCTTATTAAACACTGACAACTCCTAAATGACTGGTTTGTAAATAATGTAGTAATAATAATAACAAAAAAAGATAAACTGATCATTAATATTAATTAATTAATTAATTAAGCTCAAGAACAAGGCATTTATAGATGCACTTGTAAACTGTTTAATAATGCATAATAATGTTTGAACAATGGTTTATTAGGGATGAAATAAATGCTTACTAATGCTTAACTAATCATTCATAGCGTGTAGTTATTATAAAGTGTTACAGAGTTTTTAAATAAAGGAGGTTTTCACTCAAAATCTCATGATACATGGCCCCATTCATTCTTTCTTTTGTTTACACGGATCAGTCGTCCTGGGTGCATTTCCCAAAAGCATGGTTAGCCTACTATGGTCGCAAGTTCCGTCGTTACGTGGTTAGAACTACAGCTTTGGACCTGTGGTTAGAAGCATAGTTTCTTGTTAATAAGATGTATGGGCTTTAATAAATATGCTCTTGAGCACAAGAAGCTAATATATCTAAATATGAAATGTGTTTTAATGATAAACGTTGTTTATGAAAAGGAACCCTGGAGTATGACATAAGAGGGAAATATTACCTCATTTCTAGTTAAATAAAAAAAACCATCTTAACATTTCCAGAATTCGCATTGAACCATCTTACATGGTATCATAATACCGGACTGTACTTTTATATGTACCAGTTAAGTTTTGCTGTGTTCTGGATGTCTTCTTTGACCCAGTCATAATGTTCTCAATAGAACAGCTCACTAAACAACAGAGTGTATGAATGAGTAACAGTCAGTGATGGGTAGAGGGCCCTTATTGTTTCATTATTTCCTGTTGTAATTGAAAGCATTCATATTCATTCTGAATCATCTGCGATGGGATCCACAGGTCTGTCTCTCAAACCACTAGAAAGAGATCCATGTGTCAGTCTGAGAGAAGCAGTTAACTGTTTCCTCCAGACTTGGGTTCTCTTCCAACCAGACCCATGATCAGTTTCACTTATAACCTAAAGCATATGAGCTGCTGAAGGGTGAAATAAATAATAGTTTACTGTATATATACAGCGCCCCCTCTCTCCCCTGACACTTAAACCACACTTGACTAATGTGTGGATTTCATTACATAAATACATTTTAAACTAAGTAGCATCTGCAAAAAAAATTCTGCACATTTCAAATTCACCTATTTTATGACATATTAGCTCAACACATCTAAATCACAGCTCATTCATGTTCAATGAATGGACATTAAAAGTATGAAATGATATGTTACCACAAGATGTCATGTTAAACTCACTGAACAGCCACACGGATGAATAATATTAATGTGAGTATTACTGATGTACTATTATAGTTTTGTTAGTTTTATAGTTTTGTAGTTAATTTTTATTATTTGTTTTATTGTTAATTATTAGACTTAGTTCATTTAGTTTAGTACTTTAACACAAACTTTTGCACTGGCAACAAGCTGAAATACATGTTAAATAAAAAGTTTATATTTATATATTTAATTTTTAAGTACATAAAAAATAAAAAATAAAGATTTTAAAATAAAGGTTTAGAGTTTTTGTTTTTGACTAATTTTGTATTAACAGCTAATGTATCATTAATGAAAAAAGGAAGACATATTTACATAAAATCCATTTTTATTTTCATCAGTTTTTATTCATCTTGACTTTAATTAGGCAGCTGGATGACAGTAATTTACTGTAAATAAATTGTTTGCTAATTTATTGGCAACAGTTTCCTCAAAGATAAATGAACATTAAACATTAAAAAGTCTTTATCTTTACAGAATAAAACTATTAAAACAGCTCATGCAAAGCATTCTGGGTACCAGAAATCCTCATCAACCTTTTTCAGTTTTTTTTCTGAAATTGGTTCCCAGAAATGCTTTGCATGAGGCTGTTATTTTATAAAGACTTTTTAATGTTTCATGTTTATTTATCTTTCAACAAACCGTTGCCTGTAAATAACATAAATTTAAATCTACAGTAAGTTACTGGTGTCCAGCTGCCAGTAATACTGTAATTTCTACAGGAATGTCTTACCGTATAGTAGCGGATGGGGTACCTATAGCCTACAAATCATTTAATTATACTGTTTATTAATGCTCATTATTGCACTGCTACCATACATGTTCATATAGCTTTTTAGGATTTACGTCAGTACTTCCTAGAATCCCCCACAGTGGCTTTGAACCCATTGACGCTCTAGGCATTTCAAGGGCACTAGCAGCAGCAGGCCTGTGTCTGTGTTAGCTCAGCTGTTTGAAGACTACAGACTGGATCTCGAGCAGGACAATGACCAAAGTTTTTAGAACTCAGATTTCACATGTCGTTATGAACCTTTGCCAGCTATAAACCTTGTATGATCAGCTGGAGCGCTTCAGAAGCTAGACACAGTAAACAGCTGGGTGGGTAAAAAGACTCCCCTTTAATCTAACGAAACATTATGTACGGGATAAAACAAAAGTCATTAAACCACATGCTAGTAGCATATTTCATAACTCAGATGCTCAAAATTCAGTAAGCAATATAAACATAGCATAGGTACTGAGCAATTTATTAGAAGTGTGGGCTCGACAAATAGTCTAGCTATGTCAGGCTCCACGTAAAATACATCAGCTTTTATTTTAAACTTATTTACTTATTTTATACAGTTCATTTATTTAGTATGGAAGCCTGCTTCCACCTAAAAAAAGGTAATTGCGACTATATCTTACAACTGTAATTATTTCATTTCTTGCAATCAGAAAATTCTAATATTGCATCTCACATCATCTTGCAACTATTTTCTTGCAATTTGGACTTTCTAACTTTTTTGTAATTTGACTTTACATGGTTATCTTTGCACTGCAAATTTGTTTGTGATAACAAAAACAACAATAAGGCAACATATATAAAGCCTATATAGCACAATGCACTGTATTAATACGAATACATTTTCTATAATTGTTTTTTTGTTTTAGGGTCAACAAAAATGTGTAAAAAACCCTGGATAATGATGCTAAGGATGATGCTTATTATTATTTTTATTATTATTTACTTTTGCAGTGTGACGTTATTTATTGCAAAAATATTATTAATAATAATACCTAAAAATAAAATAATAAATAAAAAGCCAAATATTAAATTTTTTAATGTATTAAAAGCAACATTGAAATGATTAAACTCACAATAAAACAAGAAAGTCAATTATTTCAGTGTTGCTTTTGATACATTACAGTAAATATAATATTTGTCTTTTTGTTTATTATTAGTTTTATAGGTATTATTATTTTAAGATATTTAGGAGAAATAAAATCAAACTGCAAAATATAAAGTTAAATTGTGAGTTAGAGAAAAAAACTGATTTCATACTTTATGGGTAACATGATAACTTTATTAAACGGTACACCTGTAAATTAATGTAAATAATCCAGTTTGATATTAATTGAATTCAAATGAAGTTGTCATTCAGTCATTTAGTAAACATGTAGCTTGTCATTTCTGCACCGTACTATGCTGACATAATAGGTCTTGATTGAATAATCTGCCGGAGAGGTCAGTGTAAGACTCACGTGTGATGAGTGCATTGATGTGACTTCAGATCACTGGCCTATCTCCAGCACACACAGCTGTACAAATGCACCTGGGCTCTTGCTTCAAATAAATGAACAGGTGGCTCCTATCATGCATCAACATATCAGGACATATTGTGTGTGCAATTATGCAATATGCTTGTGAGTGTTTATTTGTCCGGTGTCAGCACACGTGGTGAAGTAGAAGAGTCCTTTTTCAGCGTATCCGGTCTATCACCTTCATGTGTTCATACTTCATGTGCATGCTTTCGTGTGTGTGATCTAAATATATTCTAGTTATTTCAAAAATGTATTCATACAGTGCTGTAAGCTTCATAATGGTATCTCCATCTTGATATTACTGATAACTTTCATGCATATAGATTATGAGTAAAATAAAGTATACAGGATGGTTTCTGATTTTTTAATCGTTCATTAGATCCTTTGTCTAATAGTAGGAAAATCTTTTGTTCTCAGGTACTTCCCAGTTGCTTGGATTCCTAGCGAAATGACAAAATTATGAATAACTGGTATGCATTTTATATGTCCATTATATAATCATAATGCATAGTGCTTGTTAGAGCTGCAAATTAAACCTACTAGGTTTTTGACATGCAAAAAGCATTCACCTCCAAACTCAGGGAAACATACTCAATAAATGCTATGGGTCAGAGAAACAAGTGCACAGCCATCTTTAAAATTTAAAACTTGAACTTCCGTTTTTGGTATAGGCCAGGGGTCACCAAGTTCGGTCCTGGAGGGCCGGTGTCCTGCAGAGTTTAGCGCCAACCCTAATCAAACACACCTGAAGCAGCTAATCAAGCTCTTACTAGGTATACTTGAAGCTTCCAGGCAGCTGTGTTAAGGCAGGTTGGAGCTAAAGTCTGCAGGACACCGGCCCTCCACTTGGTGACCCCTGGTATAGGCTATATCTATGATGGAAAGTCGGCTATGCTCATTAGCGGTTTGAGTGATTTTACTTGTAGAGTTAACGAAAGTTATCAGTAATGCTGGAAGAGCATGTTATAACAAATGTCAGTAGATCAGGAAGATTTTAAAACAATCGGTATATTCATAAATGTGTATGACCTTTCCGCTGTGGAAATACAAAAACTGAAGACAACGCTGAAAAAGTGCAGAGTTACAAAAAGTATATAATTTCTATGAAAATGATGAAGACTCAGCAGTAATAACATTATGCAATATTTTACTTCCAAAATGAATATTATTAGAGATAAAACAGAAACTGTGCAGCCGTCAGCTACATTGTCGCATCAGACAATACAATGTAGGTCCCCTGAGAAAAAATACCACTCATACTCTACCATAAGAGAGGAAGAATTGTATAAACTTAAGTCATCTAACCCAACAACACATATATTAGACCCATATTCCATCTAAACTATTAAAAGAACTGCTTCCAGAAGTCATAGATGTCTATTATTAATTCCTCATTGTCATTAAGATATGCCCCCAAAGCCTTCAAACTGGCTGTTATTAAGCCTTTCGTTAAAAAAACGCAACTTGACCCCAAAGATTTAGCTAATTACAGACCTCAAATCTCCATTTTCTGTCAAAGAAACTATAAAAGGTAGTATCCTCACCACTGTATTCTTTCTTAGAGAAAAAATAGTATCTGTGAGGATTTCCAGTCAGGATTTAGACCATATCATAGTACTGAGACTGCTCTAATTAGAGTTA
>JAUYWG010000040.1:24701846-24720881 GCA_034779775.1 Enteromius afrohamiltoni
AACTGATTTTATTACATTATGAGGTTACACCACCTTTTTAAAAACATTTTGAGAACGGGTGTGCATAATTTTAAAAAAATGTATGAATTACATCATTTTTAATATTATTATTTTGACTTGCTACCTATCTTGCTATCATTATGCACTTTATTATTCTGCAACATGCACTAGCCTATGCTTTTTCGCAATTTGATGCAAATATTAAGCCTACAGCATTGCGACTGGTTAAATAAAGTTAAATGAGCATTATGAGCATCTTGAGTTTATGAGCATCTTCTATTACTATAATCCTATTTATGTCAAAGCCTAATTGTGAAAGTTTTTGAATGAATTTTGGAGCTTTTATTTGAGTTAAAACAAAATGACAACCTAAAACCGTGTTTTGTTCCCTAAAGGTTTGGTTGAGATACGACCGGTGGATAGGGGCTGTGTTGCCATTAAAGGTGTTGCAAGCTCCAGATTTCTCTGCATGGACAGAATGGGAAAACTGTATGGATCGGTAGGTTTGACTTTCAGATGCAACAGAATCTCTATTTGTATTAACAATTCTATTGAGATGCACCATGTGTGTTGAGGGTCAACTGAGGCAACAGCATTGGACATCATCGAAAACTCTTATTGCACAGTGACATCTATATAGCAATAATTCAATTCTTAGAGAGTGGAACTTTGGCACTCTGCCACTAATCATAATATAAACTACACACATTCGTCAGAGATAACCTTGTTGTGCTAAGGTCACCTCACAATGTCCTTTATGACTGCGGAAGTGTAGACAAGCCGATTTCGCCACAGACATCTAGCTTTATTGACATTATGTACTGGTCATGGGTTCATTACTCCCATCTGACGTTATAACCAAGAACATTATTTTAGGACAGGAGAAACAACAGTCATCATCATGCATACAACTCCAAAATGAATTAAGGTTTGAGGATTTATCCTGGAAATCTGTCCTTCGTTCTTAGATACCGAACTGATATTTATATCAGCTGCCAAGCCAATTAGAACAACTGATCACGAATGATGATTAGTGCAAATATGACTTTGAGAGTACCCGACTGGCTAATTCGCTTGATTGACCAGAACAGCATATAAAAATTCATTCTCACAAAAATGTGCAAATGTGCTGATTTGAGTGGTATCATTGCAGCAACCTTTGGCCATGGCGGGGTATGTTTGCATAGCTAAAACCTCATTGAAAAGAAACAGCAATAACAACCTTGACCTCTCCATGTGGTGAGCAAACAGCTATCAAAAAACCTAAAACACATGCAGGGCAGGGCAGGTTGATGAGACATCCATTGTGGTTCTTTGCATAAATTTGTGTTGCTTTTGTTTGCAGCACACTTACACTAAGGAGGACTGCTCTTTTTTGGAACGCATCATGCCAGACGGCTACAACATCTACATCTCAAACAAACATGGAGCCCTTGTGAATTTGGGTGGTGCAAAAAGCAAGTTGAACAGTAACGACGGGAATGCTGCATCCCAGTTCCTGCCCATGGTCAACAAACTTTCTCAGGAACCTACCAACCACCTTACAGGGGAACAGCACTTTTCTGTTGACCCTGAACAGGACCATCAGTTGGGCCTTGAAATAGACAGCACGGACCCTTTTGGAAAGATCTCCCAAATTGTGATACAGAGTCCCAGTTTCAACAAAAGATGAAAAGTGAACAATCACTTGTGGATGTTTTTTAGGAAAAAACCCAGAGGTCAAGAAACTTAGAAGAAGACTGTATAAAATCAGTCCTGCTATGAACCAGAGTACAGGGCCAGACTTTTAGAAAGAGAAAATGCTAGAAGGTCCAGTAAAAGCAAACTGCACACTGGACAGTCACTGGACAAATGTAGTGTTATAGTCTGGAAACAAAAACAAAATCACTCCAAAATGTTGAAGATTGTTGTTTAGATCAACCGCAATGGTGCATCAACTGCAGCTTGAATTTATTTATTTTGCCCATGTGCCTGTGATGACCTTGCTTTGTAATTATTCTTTAGGCTACTTTAGAGTTAATACAGTGTTCACTGGCCTAATCTAGAATGCACTGTAAGAATACAGTGTTTGTTTACCTTTTTTGTATTTCATGCATTTATTCGTTCCTTCTGAAAGAGGAAATAATGATTACAATAATTTTGAAATCTAATAAATGATATGCTCAATGTGGTTAAATAGTTTTCTTAAGTGCCTGTGACCAAAATCTACAGCAGGTCACAGACTGCTGTTTATCTTTCATTGCCAACACAAAATACCACAAAAAAGCTACTAGATATATTATTACTGATATTGTTAACTGCATGGTACTTCCACAAAATACTGATGTATTGTAAAGATGCGCGCGCTAGAAAAACAGCAGATTATTCAGCGTGTCCTTGCATGATACCCTTGAATAACATTTGCAATACTGACGAGAACTGTTTTGTAAAATTGTGGCTCCCTCTACTGGCGTAGTATTTAGTTGCAATTTGAGAGAATGCTGTTAGATGTTATACAGTATATAGCCTCTTTCTAGAGCTTCCTTAAAATTACAGACTGCAAGCAAGCAAGGTAGGCAAGGCATAAGTGTAGGTAATAATGAACTGAATTAATCGTTTTAGAACTAAATGTATTTTTTTTAGACAGTAAATAAATGAAAACATACATATATAAATAGTTTTTCTAAAATTAAAGCCGAAGACTAGGGGTGATAGGCTATTTGAAAAGGCATGCCGGGTATCCTCATTAGACATTAGATTTAGATTAGTGAAGACTCATTTTACTGTTTCTGATGTATTTAAATGTAATGTTAAACATAGCCTAATGCTCTATCACTTACAAGGTGCTGATAGATATTCCTTTCATAATTGGTGCATATGGGTCCACTTATTGTCAGTGTTGGGGAAAGTTACTTTGTAAAGTAATGAATTACAACATTGCGTTACTCCCTAAAAAGGTAACTAATTACATTACTTATTATTTTTTATTTATGGAAAGTAATGGGTTATGTTACACTTTATAATATGGCCAGAGCTTGAGTGTTTGTTTTTAATATAGGAAGTTCTATTAATAGCAAATGTAAAAGCACACCAAAAAGTGTCACTGATAAACCTTAGGCTGAAGAAAAAGTAAATTCACAGCTGTAAAGTAAAATACAGGAGAGGAAAGTTCAATACTCTTCAGCAATAAAACAAACTATGAAGCACAATATTAATTTTTGTCATTTTTGCTTGTAAGTGGGGTTGAACTCGATAAGCAGCAAAGACATTGCTTAATAAAATGGGATTGGATACATATGTGAAATTTATTTATTGCAGGTTTGTGTCATATTCTGAATTTATTTTAATGAGAGTGAGATGAATTAATGCACATTCAGATTTAGTCTATAGCTACACTGTATTCTCACACCGCACACAATGCTCAGTATTTTGGATTTCTCCCAACATGAGGTCAGGAGACTTTTCGGTCCAAAAAAAAACCAACAACAAAGTAACTGGCGTTACCTTTTTGGAAAAAACTCCCAAAATTAAAAATCAATGTGTTACTTTACTAGTTACTTGAAAAAAGTAATATTATTACGTAACTCACGTTACTTGCAATGCGTTACCCCCAACACTGTTTATTGTAACGTTTAAGTGTTACAACCTCAACAGGCACCACCGTACTGTGGTTTTCTAGAGCCAGCTAGCATGTCCCAAAAAATTAGAAGTAAAATCAAGAAAGTTGTTTTCACAATCAGACAAGAATAACTATTGTTCACAATGAATGAGTAAACAAATTAAAATCTTACCTGTTGAGTTATGACACCTGAAATAAGGGATCCTCAGTGTAGCTCTGAATGTAAATAAAGCTTAAAAAACGATGGTAAATGAGATGAACACGATTAAATAACATGGTCTGATTTACAGCTAAAGATAAAGTCTTTCTTTCAATTTAAAACAAATGTGGCATCTCCCTTTGCTTTGATCAAGCATGAACATGAAAAACTTGCGTTTACTTTCTCTTCCAGAAGAGGCGCCGTGGTGCAAGCGCGTCACGGAGACACCAGGAGAGCTGCAACGAAGTCGAAGAAGAACGATCCCGGAAGTTAAGTGTTCCTCAGTGAAGACTTCAGGATAGAAAACCAAATCGTTTTATTGCAAAATGGCTTTCGTGTCCAACAGTGATGATTTATTCGACTCTATTATCATGGCCGATGACAGGTAAAATCAGTGCGTCATTTATACACATGAACTTATTCGTCAAATGATTTTTCTTCCCCACGGTAACGTTAGTTAAGTGTGTTTCGTTCAGTGATTGTTTCTCTTAAACGCTTCAGGAGTTAGTCTCAGCTATTCCCTCTTGTTTTAGGTTTCGTGATGAAGGGTATCAGGAAGGGTTTGAGGAGGGAATTCGTCAGGGAACCATCGAGGGCAGGAACCACGGGCTGCTGCATGGAGCCAAACTCTCTGCAGAGGTGATGGACTGATGCCCACTCGATGCTAAATTCAGCTCGTGTAGATTAAACACAGATCATCTGTCTTTCCTTTACAACGACACTAGCAACGAGGCTCTTCACAGGTTTTATATCTTCTCAGTTTATAATGATTCTGCTTGAATAATGTGAGAAGTAGCTTTCTGGAAAAGCAGCGTCAGGTTTTTTTCTGTTGTGCGGTTACAATGACCTTTAAAATCTGGGGCCTCACCTCTAAACACACAGCTGAGTTCAATGACAGTATTGTCATCGTGCATAAATACGTTTAAAAGCAGCATTTAGTATTACTATTATATTCTAAATTGTATTTATGACTTCTTTTTGTTTTTCCCTGTCTATTGTTTTTTTTAAGTAATTGAGAAACATGAAACACATAAGTAATTAAAATTGTGTAGAGAACATGGAATGTATTACTCCGGAATACAAAAGTGCCAGTTTTTATTATTATTTTTTTTATTATTAAGATTTATACCCAGTAAAGCTTTCATTGATGTGTGGTGTGCTATAGTAGTCCAGTATTTGACTGAAGATCTGGAATCCGAGGGTGCAAAAGATCTAAATATTGAGAAATCACCTTTAAATTTGTCCAAAATAAGTTATTAGCAATGCATATTACTGATTACAAATTAACTGTTTATACGTTTAAAGTAGAAAATGTATAGGGGAAAAAAAAAGTAATGTAATTACACTTTTAAGTGTAGTGTTTACTATTTCTATAAAGTATTTGAATAGCAAGCTATTTGAACGGTTTAAATGACTTTTTTGCCGCCGTGTTTTTTCAGGTTTCTTTTTATTATGGATTTGCCCTGGCATGGAAATGTCTCCTCAGTAGTGATGTTAAAGCAAGGTACTTTCTTTAACGCATAACAATCACTGCCTACTAGTAAAATTATTTGACATTAAGATTATTTCTCTCTACTTCTAGGAAAAGGCTGAAAGCTATGGAATCTTTGATTGGACTGATCCAGAGCTTTCCATATGAGGATCCTCAGTATGAAAAACTTCAAGATGACATGGAAAGAGTGCGTGCTAAGTTTAGACAGGTAAGCTCATCAGAAATGCCCCATCATCTATTTTTTTAGTTTTTTCTCTAATTGCTTATTTTAACTTTTACTCACCAAATTACTACCTGCCTATCTCTACAGCTGTGCTCTTTACTGAACGTGGCAGCAGACTTTAAAGAATATGTGAGTGGATCAACAGGAATGTCCTTCTAAGATGACAGGTGCTTTTACAGCAGCCATGGCAAACTCAGAGCGCCTCGAGGCCTCCTTTGAGCACACCGTGATGCTCTTCTGCAGACCGACGGTCCTGATGAGGTGGTGTTTCACGTGCCGTGTAGACACTCTGACTGAACTCGTTGAACTCAGATTGGAAGAGTGGTACTCTTATGTGTTGGGGGGTTTTAAAGTGAGATCAAAAGGGGTAAAATAGCAATGGCAGTGATATGAGTTAATATACAAGACAAGCAAAAACCACTGTCTTTATAAGAACATTCAATCTTCCTAGATGTTGTTTTTTAGCTATTGTAACCCTTCTGTGTGTGGAATGCTACAACGATGACTATGAACACCATCTTGTGGTGAAATTGGGAGAGGTTCTTGGCGTTAAGTGGCTCCGCCAGCTGGTAAACAGCAAGTATTGCAAGATTGTGTCTTGTAAAATCAGTATTAAACTGAAGAGTTTCGAAATAAAGGTTTTACATCATTTTTGACTCTTAATATGCTTTGTTGGTAAGTCCTTGTCTATCAGAAGAGAAGTTTCAGAATAAAATAAATGATTTGCATTCATTATTTTGATGTGTAGCTGTCTAAATCTCGATTCTTCCTATTATGTTTTATTGTTAATGATGATGATATTTTCAAATTATTTTTATTAATGCTTGATTATGTTGATATTGCATGTTGTCTGTCCTTTCATCGTGCATCTATTAGCTATTTTTTTTTTTATATCATTTGCATCTGGAGATAGTGATTTGAGATTACATCTCTGCCATTTGCAGAAATCCTATTTAGTCTTAGCTAACCAGCCCTAAATCCTAAGGAATTCCTCTGCTGGGTTCCTCATGCAGTGCTATTTCACAGGTGGTCAGCAGAGTCTCCTGACAGATAGTTTTCCTCCCCTCTCCTGGGCCCAGAATGGGGACAGTTGCTGTGGCCGCAACAATGCTGTAGTGGGGCCCGTGCGAGAGGCCAGGGGGCTGCGCGACGCACTCTGGTTTTGTTCCGCTCCCTTCACACTTGAAGTCTGAGGTGCAGATCAGAATTCAGGAAGACAGGAGTTGGCAGCATATTAGAAGCTGTTTCTAGAGATGGCAGCTGGTCTACGCTGTGGGCAGCAGCAGGTAAACACTAGGCCTGTTGGCGGCACCTTCTGAGCCCTGACAGATGAAACCCTGCTCTTCCCTGAAGACCTCCAGTCAGCCGCTATCGGTCATTTTGTGCTGGTGGAGACATATAAAGTTTGGTTTAGGCGTTAATTGGAAGCCAGAATTCTACAGTGATGGGAAAAAAATATTAGGAAATAACAAATTTAGATAAAATGAACATCAACCCAAGTGCTATTTAAAATAATTGATGCTATAGCTTTTCTTTAAACTGACTTTGAGTCATTTTTGCTTTAAAAGAAGTGGCGTTAATTTCAGGATGTGGTGCATTATGCAGAACATTCACTGACATTTAGTTCTTCAAACTAACTATAGATATGTAAAGTCTCACAACCACAAAGTGTCACAATATCTATTGGTTTATCATTTACATCTTATGCTGCTGATATTTAAGATAAACCTTGTAAAAAATAAAATCTTGGTTTGATATCAATTAATGATTCTAATGCATCTTAATTGTTCAAGTTTCAAGATTTAAAATAATTTATTCAGTCTGTCATTCAAAATCTATATAAAATATTTTGGGGTTGAAATGACATTGCATTCAATTGACTGGACATTAAAAGACAAGATATCTAGGAGAAAGTAACTCTGTTTGGTGTCTTTTTTAAAACATGTAATTTCTCATTTAAATTTGATATTTTTATTTTCAGAAGAAAGTCAGTTTTGATCAGCATGAGTAAATGATGACAGAAAGTTCCTTTTATGGGTGAATTATCCCTTTAACGTCTTTGTATTGTCATGTAGTTAAAGTCCACAAGTGGCAGTAGAGTCAGGTGTCCCTTTATTAGTTGTTTGATCCATAAATGATGCATCATCTTTCTCAGATATGGTGTGTGTGAGTGAGAGAGTGCGGGGGAGACTAATTCCAAATGCAGAACAGAAGAACATGAACTTGGGGGGTGTAAGACAGAGGGCTGAGTCTGAAAGAGAGTTAGAGGAGCAATGTTTCTTTGGTTTCCTTTCACTTGTGGAACAGAGTGGATGGGGCCAGCGAAAGGGAGGGAGGCCGAGAAAATGAAGCAGGACGCTGGAAGGTTTCAGAAAATGTTCAGGAATTTCAGGAGCAGGTGGCGAGTGGTGACATGAAAGGAGGACGTGACAAATGCAACCGACGGGCACTTGAAAAAAAAGGCCTCAAGTTGAATGGTGGCATAGTATCTCCCTTTTTTGCCTTGGTGCCTCATACCCCCCACTCTTTCCCTCACACACACACACACACACACAAGCTCCAATCTCAGCATTGAGCTGCTCGCTTCCTCGCATGGTTCATGATGTGGATGATAAATGCGCAATTCCTATTCACAGCACAGACAAGAAAGGTTCAGCCACTTCACTCAGATGAAGGGGTGGGGGGGGGCGGCATGTGGTCATGAGGGAAGCTGGTTGAGTTTTGGCTAGCCGTCATATACTGTATACCTTAATACAGCATTTCAGTTCTGATGCACTGATCTCAACAACCTGAATCTTCTCGATCATATTAACAGTATGAAAAACAGATCAGAGTCACTGTGGTCTTGGAATACGATCACCTGTGTCTCGAAACTGAATGAAAAGACTGATTTGTAATCACATTTGTAAAAGTGATTCCAGAATAAATTCAAATAAAAAATTCTAATAAAAAAAAAAAAAGATTAGTAACCTACCTGCAGCTTATCCATGAAGCTTACAAGAACAAAAGAAGGAAACTCCCATTCACAATACATAGTGTATTAAAGGGGTCATAAACTGAGAAACCCATCAAAATTCCATTGATCTTTTGACATATGAGAGGTTATTGCTATAAAATCATCCTGTAAGTTTCATAACTCAAATCTTTTGTGTTTATCTAAAAACGGCTTGAAGCCAGTTCGCAAAATGACTGGAATGTGTCACTTTGTGATGTAATAGTGTGATTAAACACCACCTCCGCAGAAGATCAGTCCCAGACCACCATGTCAGTAAGTCTTCTCTTTACTTTATTTTACTGCAGATTCTTTAATAAATGAGGCACAATGCAATGTAGAATTATCAGAAACATTGAAACGGAAAGACAATGCCGTGCTGATTATATTGGATTTCGACAGTAATGTTGCAACACACAAGTGTGAGTTACTGTTTTTATGATCAATACTGCTTTGTCTGTTAAACACATCGTTTGATTATTAATATTTATAGACTTTTAACTCACTGAATCATTGAATAAACACTGACAAATATACACAACTGTTAGCCAATCACAGCAGCGGGAGTTTACTTCCGAGTCTGCAATCTTCCACACCTGTGGAACATTTTTTTAAAGCTTTGATAACCGAATCAAGTTCTAAATCTTTTTTTATTGAATTTATTTTTATAAGAATAACAAATGTACGTACTAAATAGGCATTAACAAACAATATTAACCATTTACAGATCTCAAAGGGCAGACATAGTAGAAATAAATTCCTTATAAGTTTGGAAAGAGATTTGAGATTCATAAAAAGTTTCTGGGATTACCTTTTTCCAGTGAGATTTTTAAGTGCATTCAGTAGGCACTTTACTGTCCCATCATGCCACTGGAAAGGGTTTGTGAAATGGCAGTGAATCACTGGTACAGTAGGTTATATGATAATATGAAATATATACGTTTAATGGAAAAAAGTATCTATTCAATGAGTTTGCGGTTTTAGATGCAGCCATAGCGGTTGCTGTATTTACTCTACTGGGACACCTGACTGAACTTGAAGAGAGTCTGATTCACATTAAAATAATAGCATAATACTCTTCTTTCTGTATTATGCTCACCAGTAGTTTGTAATCCGGAATACCTAGATTAGCTGGTTTGGGTGTGTTTAATTAGGGTTATAGCAAAATTCTTCAGGACCTTGGTTCTCCAGAAGCTGTATTAAAAAAATCCTTGACACCAGTTGGTTATCCTGACAATCTCTAAAATAATTGGTTTCCTGATTTGCACTTTTCACATGTGAACAGAGTTTAGTTTTTGTATGTCAGATCTTGGAAAGGCAAACCGGTAACACTTTATAATAACTAAACACTATGAATCATTAGTGAAGTATTAGACAAGACAAGACAAGACAGTTCATCCTTGATAAAGCATTGTTCCAACAGTCATTAGTAAGCAGTTTTCACAAATACAGTTATAAATGCCTTGTTCTTGGTTTATAAGCATATCTAAACGTACAAAGGAGATTTAAAGGCTCAGTTATCTTCCTAACAGAAAAAATAAACAAACACATCACAACACAGAGGGATACGGTACTATAAATTACAAGATGCAAAAAAAGTTAAACTTTACACTTTAATTTCTTTCTACTGAAAATGATGGTTTGTTTTTCATTTATCAAGTGTACAGTCGTACGATTACATCTTGAAAATATATGTCTGTGTTCAGTATCCCTTGTGTTGTGATTGTTTAACTTTGCTGTTTAGATTATAAATTAGCCTTTACATTTGCTTTATAAATGCTTTACAAGCTATAAATAGTCAACTACTAAATGCTTTATAACTACCTGACTTAAACATGAGCACAGCAGGAACATGTGTTAATAAAGCATTTATTAACACATCGTACAACTATCATCATGTGTCTAAATAATACAGTTTATTAGTGTAAATTTAATTTGTTAACCATTTACTTCGACTTTCTAAATGACCTTATTAAACACCGACAACTCCTAAATGACTGGTTTGTAAATAACATAATAATTTAAAAAACGATAAACTGATCATTAATAAAGTATGAAAATACAATTATTAAACATAATGTATATACTCAAGAACAAGGCATTTATAGATGCACTTGTAAACTGTTTACTAATGCATTGCGATGTTGGAACAATGGTTTATAAAGGATGAAATAAATGCTTACTAATGCTTAACTAATCATTAATAGCGTGTAGTTATTATAAAGTGTTAGCGTCAAACATTCGAATGGTAGCACTTTAGCCTTTGGATCAGTGTGTATGAGAGGAGCAATGTTGCTCCTTCCTCTGAAACCACAGACACCGAGACGACAGAAGCCAAAGACACAGTATTATCTCAAACCTCAGTCAGTAGCGAAGGTGTGTGAAATAGTCCGAGTTCTTTCTTTCTTGCAGTCTCCTGACTGATGCCTGCTGGCCTGTCTGCAGTGTGTTTCAAAACAGAACATCAAAGACTGCCTGTTGGGATGCCAGATAATACTTCGACAATAAAAGAAGAGTTTCACCTGCTTGATAGATGAGAGAACAGCGTTTATTTACTCAACAGACCGATCCTATCTCACCACAGCAAGGTTCAACATTCACTTCCTCTGAAAATGTTGTTATTTTCAGAATCTGTTTTAGCTGTACACATCAGACATATCTTCAGTTTCCTGCTTAATTAATATTTAAAGTCTTAAAGCTTTTAAGCAAACTATTTTCAGCTGTTCTTTTTTTTAGAGGCATGTGACACAAAGACGGCCTTACTAAGCAAGTGCTGATATATTTCTGATTTAAGCACATTTTATAAAGTGCTGTAGGTGAATTCATATAATTGGGCAACTTTAACAGGTCAATTTAGTATTTACTGTGAAAGTGTACGTCAAATACACGCCAAAGTCCATTTTCAATACCACGAGCTTTCGTTTTTATTTGGCGTTTTATGAGACCAGGCTGATATGACCCAATTGTCATTTTTTTAAACATCTTGCAAGCAGAGCGAGCACAATAAAAATACAAATCACTCAAGACAAGTGGTTTTTGAAGCTCAAGTTTTATTCTAGTTAACCTCATGTCTAAGATGGGTCAGCAAGATTGTGCATTTCAGACCAGTGACCGGTTTGTGAACAATAAAACAAAACAAAAATCAAACCATGACATTGTATTTCAGGATCAACCCATTTGGATCCTTGGGAATGAATGCCATATTGAACTAAAAGACACTACAGGTTTGTTTACAACAGAATCAAGACACAAGGCCAAGCTTTTGTGGTGTGGGGACGGGAGGATGCAGTCAATCATTTCTCAGTTTCCCCTAAACACATTCAAGAGAAAAGCTCGGGACCTCCGCAGTCTCTTTCCTCAATTGCATGACAGTCTCTCGCTGTGTGTGTATCACTATACATGCTAGATTACATCATTCAGTTGTATTTTCATTTCCACCTTGAGGTAAAATAGATTCCTGATACTACAGAGGATAATATATCTGTGTCCCCTGGGTCCTGAATCACCTCTTCCATCGTTCCTAGCTTATCGCCGCATCTCTTTCAGCAAATCATTTTTAGACTCAATGCAAACATATAGCAGCACCATGTCAAAGGCTAAAGGGAGTAAACTTAACCAAACAACAAACAACCAATGCAAATGTCATGGGTTTAAGCAAAAAAACAAAACAAAAAAAGATGAAGGGAAACACAACTGCTGATTGTAGCTGCGTAACATTTATTAAGACAACGACTTGATGTGGACACGCCAGGTCTCTTGCATTCAAAACAAGGCAGGCAGCCACTTATACATGAATATCTGCACTGTGTTAAATTACTACAAGACAAAACTATGGCTTTTGTAAGTACACATGGCAGTACAATGGTGTCTTTTTTTTCCTTTCAAATAAAAGCTTCATAAACTCATCAAGATGGGCTAGAAGAGGCTTAAGTGGGTATATAGTCTCCTTTAATGAAACAAGCTAAAAAAAAAACTCAAAAGAGTTTATGGCACCAATTCCATTCAATGTGCTTTCTACTCGCATCAGGACCCAGTAGGATGATGATTAACATGTTCATTTGCATTTTACAACAGGACTAACAGGCACGGTATAAACCGAAAAACAATAAAATAAAAATAAAATAACATAAAAATAGCACTAAAGAAAAATCCCAGACTAAATCAATGCTAAATCACGACTGTAGTTTGAGGTATTGTGGGTATTACAGGAACATTGGACTATTTTTTTCATCTGCTTTTTTGTTGTTTTTTTTGTTTTTTGTCTTTTTTTTTTGTTTGTTTCTTTGTTTTGGGAATAGCATAGCGTAGAAATCACATTAACAAAAATTGATCACAAAAAAAAAAAAAAACTACCAAAAGAACCAAAGTTGTCAATAATATCATAATTTTCTATGAGAAAATTAAAACCTATTACATGGCATTGTATTGACATTTCATATAAACAAAACCAAAAATAGCAGCAAAACAAGACAAGAGAAAGAAGCATGTCTTTTTCTTTTTTGTTGTTTTCCATTTGAAAGTTTCATACTTGCTGGAAATCCCTCCATAGCAGCTAAATATGAGGAGTGTCTTCTCCCAGGTTCTCCTCTTAAGTTATTCCTCACGGTACAAACGTCTCAGTTCTGCTTTAACTCTTTGATGTCCAGCCATCACCCTTTTTTGCCTCCCTCTACTACCTCTAACATCTCTCCTCCTCATCTTCCTCCCCGTTTCCAGAGATCCACAAGACAAACTGACATCTCTGGGGTTTGTGCAAAATCTACTTGAAGCCACAACTTTTGTTTTAACAATAACTAGACCAGAGTACATCAACTCGGAAAGAAATACTTTAACTATGGTGTCACGAGTTAGCAACTAGCGGGTCATTACACATACTTCAAACATAGGTACACTTGGGCATTCGTGCATACTGGCCTTAAAGAGGGGAACTGAAAAAATAAATAGTTCTTAATCTTTGATTTAACATCGTAGTGTATCTAGCGCTCTACATCGCACCTCAAACGTTCCCTAGCATCCGTCCGTTCTGGCAGGAGGATTGCGTAGTTGCGGGCTTCAACGAGCAAATATCTTCTCAATGTCCCCCTCTTCTCCTCTCTCTAACAGACCACTAACACCATAGATAAAGAGACCTGCTCCGTCCTCCATTCCATGCTTTCCCCCCATTGTTTTAACAACTGTGGATTTCTTTCTTTCTTTTTCTTTTTTTTCTAAAAGTCAGCCTTAAACGACGGACCGAAAGTGCTTTTTTTCTTTTTTAAATGGAATGGTTTTAGATAATACATGAATCTAAACAAAAAAAGCAGACTGTGGACTGCACTGCAAGCTTAGCCGGGGGAAGCAGGTACAACATAAGCTTATTGTGTCATGGCAGTGATGACGATATACATTATTAATGGCAGTGAAGGCAACGATTCAAAGAAATGTTTCCGTCTGGCCTCAAGTTAGAGCCTCAGCCCCTGGCAATCCACAGCCTTCTAAGATCATAACAAAAATACATGCGTAAAAAATATACTAAGGTTACATAAACCATTTTGGAAGAGAAGAGAATCTTGTTAGGGAATCTGTCTAGGAATTATAATAAAGTGACTAAAGGCATAGCAAGCGGGGATTATATTTACACGGCTAGGCTGCAGAAAAAGCAGGGAGCACTCGTAGCAAGTGTAACAAGGTACTATCTATGAGAGAAAGACACTGAAGACACCAATAACGTCTCTTCTCTTTCAAAAATAGTTTCTGACACACTTGAAATAAAAATACCCAGCATTGTCGTTTCAGTGACAAGTTGGGGCGAGTCACAACTACTGTTGTCGTTTATACAATTTTAAAATCCTAGATATCCTATATCTTTTTCACTTGTTTTATTTTTGACTTAGGACGTAGAGGAGGGCCGAAGGGGAGAATTGAGATTTCCTTTCATTCCCTGTCCTCCACTGGTGGTCCTGGCCAGCGATAGCCCAATCGTCGAAACCACAGGGGATGCCGCTCAGCAGTCAACAGTTTGGCCGTGCTGAGGGGCAAGTTGTCGAGGTATTGGTCGGATGGTGGGGTGCAGGTGTGAGCCCATTTTCCATTTGTCCCATGAAGCCTTTGGCCAAAGCCCATACCCAACAGAAACAAAGACGAAGAGATTCATCATCGCACACAAGATGAATAGCGATCCGTTCAGATATTAATGTCTCTGACGTCTGTGGGGGTGCAAGAGAGGTCTACGTCTTCCTCCACTCTTTTGGTCTCTGTGGAGATGTTGTGCTGCTGAGCTTGTCTGAGACTAGATTCCAGCAGGGACTCGATCTGCTCCTGACACGATCGCAGACAGTCCTTCGGAGAGAGAAACGGGGAGATTAGCAACAATGACAACGACGTATCTTCGGTGGTGTCATATATACGGAAGGTGGAACACTTACAGGGTCGCTTCTGATGACTTGCGAGAGGAAGTTGGTGAGGTTCTGGGACGAGAGGCAACTTTCGTTGCTTTTGAGGTACAACCCCTGCACTGCTGCTGCAACGCTGCCAGCCGCGATCATGGATGGGGGGCTTGCGATGAAGTTGACATCTACAACAAAAAAAAACAACCATGGTTGGAACTCTGTAAATTCCCAAAAAAGGTAGCAACCCAAAGAATAAGAGGAATAAAATGGATAATGAGGCATAGCATGACTATAATGAGAGCAGGGTTGGTAGGGGACCGTATGTGACATTTGGGGCCCCGACAGCATTCTGCAGCAGGGCTCAAAGCCTTTGGGGGGAGGCAGAGGACTTTGCTGTAGGTCCTGGGCAAGCTGCCCCCTACTGCAGCCTTCTCTTTCCCAAAACGTCCCATAAATCATGCCTCTACGCGTACGTTAACACTAAAAGTGCATAGAAATCTTAGGGTTTCCAAGATATCACTTAAGAAAACATGACTTGCTCAAAATGGCTTCATAACCTGAACGGCCAATAAGAGGAGCTTATAAATCAATGCCGCCTCTTTCCCCATCCTCTCACTTTGCGCTTCGCCCACACATGATGAACAGAGAAGTACAACCGCCTTTCTTATAGGAAGTCATCTAGCATTACTAGCTCAGGGACGAGAGGGCAATTGTCAAGACAAATTGAGCATAAAGGCACGGGAGCCTTCACCCCAGCACATTCATTTCATTCAGCAGCGCCCACCCCCTTCCAAGCATCTATCCAACCACACTCTCCCTGGCTGAGATCCCAGGCTACTTCCCAAAGAAATGCAGGTCATAAACATAAAAGGGGAACGAGCTGCGTTGATACCCACCATGTAAATGGAGGGACAAAAAGAGTGGGGAATATACCGGAGCAGTTCCTTCCTGAAGCCTTACTGGCTTATTCTAGCAGGTGATAAACTGACTGCTGTAGGTTGTGCAACAATGATGCGTATAGGCAAAGAATTGGCAGGATTTGTAGCCTAGCATCTAAGCACATGCTTTCAAAGAGACCTGGACAACAAGACGTCTAGACATGGGAAAATATCAGGTTACAAAGCCCTTCTTGCAAGAAAAACGTCAGAAAACGGCTTCCTCTTTTTGATTCACATGCTTTGCGTGCATAGCAGTGGTGTCGTGAAGCAGGCAGGGCTTCTCAGGAGCCGTGGTGCAGTTACAGCAATCACCACAAAAGGAAACAGACTTCCTCTCTCTTGCAGAGGCTCACACTGGTTTACAATAACTGCGAGTGAGGAATTAGGACAAGCGAGATGGCTCTTTCCATTGCAATACAGCAGTCTGCCTGATTGCAAAGTACTGGGTGAGGTAAGGGGAGGGTCTTCAATGCATGGTCGTAACAAAGCGCTCAATGCTTTTGCTTGATCAGCAATATTTATGCTAAGGAAAATTCTCCTAACCGAACGAAACCGAACAAAGTAAAACAGAACACAAAGGGTTAAACATACCTGTTGCACAGAGGGCCACAAATGTCTGGGCGTGCTTGCGTAGTATCTGCTTGGAGCTCTGATGTATAGGCAGTTTGGCGAGGAAATGTTCAATGAAATCGTGTGGTGTGACTGAGGCCAGATCCCACTTCAGTTTATTTAGCGCCAGCAGTTCCATTTGCTGCGAGGGAGATATAAAAAGGCCCAAGTTTACATAAAGGCGCATTTTCCATATACGATTTTACACTCTTTGACCGCTAGATGGAGATGTCGATTAATTGCACGGTCGAGCAAGGCCTACATTCAATTAGCGGACACATAAAAAAAGTACAAAGAAGTTTGTAACATGCGCGTTTATATTTATGTCTAATGGGTGGCTTTACATTTACAGACCAATCCAATTATCTGATAAAGATTTGTTATCCAAGACATGCACGTATACACATCTTTGAGCAATATGTCGTTACTTGCGTGACTTTAATTGACATTATTTATGCACTGTAAGAAAACAGTATTTAGCTGTAAAATATGAAGTGCTGAATATTTACCAATAATTCGCTGGGGCGGACGGAGTTGTCCGTGTATATGCACAACTTTTCTGCTGTTAGGGGCACAGTCTCCTTCATCTTGGAGGCCAAAAACATACAAGTTGCTCCTAACAGCTGTAATCTGGTCTTTTTGGTGGGCTCCACAGATAAAAACCTGTCCAGGTAGTTCATAGCCAGCGGAAAAACTTCCTCTTCGCATTTCTGTTCTTCACAGACCTTTAAAGAAAAGAAAGTAGATATATTAAAACAAAGATCTCGGAAGAATTTGCTGCTTTCCTCTCTAAATATGCGGTAAGGATCGAAAAAACGTATATTTTGGCGAACGTGAATTAAATAAACGAAGGGAAATAATTTTGCTTTCATCTTATGGAGTTACCCCACGTGTTTAGCATCTGCTGAGTCGTGCATTTGCACTAGAAGGGGTTAAGTTAGAAAAGAGACTTTTGCGAAAGCTAAAAACGGCACTTAATCGGTTAGTTGATATAAGTATAAAGGATTGGGCAAAGTATAAATATTGCAATTTGCTGATGATGCTAGCGGTCGTTGCTTTCCGAAGCAAAAAGGTGGCGTCAAGCTAGGTTCAGGAAACAATTTTCTAGTTCGTCATCTTTTCAAAAAATATTTAAAAATATACGAAAATTGTTTCGCTCGACTTAAAGCACATGTAAATGTTGGGTAACGCGTGCTTTATTCGATTAAAGCAAAATCTTTCGAATTCAGTGACAAAAACGATGAGAAACGAATTGAATTCTAAAGCCCCAACATACAAAGAGAAGCATGCGACATTTGCGAGAAGCGGGTGTTTCAAAAATTAATATAAATTATTCCAAAGCATTAAATCTAATGTTAAACATTTGTAAATCCGAATCATTCGATGGGGAATATAATCCGAACATTTATATTGCGATACTGAATTTAGAAATTAAAAAATTATTATATTTTCAGACCGTCGTGCAGGAGGTCTGGGGCAAACTGAAACAAAACTTTTAAGATACAAATATTACGTTTTGTTGAAAAAATGAGGTTTGAATGACACCTGTGATTTAAAGGACAACTAGCAAGCGTCTTTACGCAAGTGATGTCAATAATTTTTCCATTTTAGAATTTAGAGATATAAAAAACTTAAGCAAACGACAACAAAGATGGCGTATAATAGGCTACTGGCACGAGTGAGAATGCATACGTGTACATTGGTATTAAATTGAAATAAAATATAAATTCATTAATATTTTCTTTAGATTAATAAGAAACGAAACGTATAAATGAAGAAAAATAATCGATTTAAATAAAAATACGATAGCGGAAACCACGGAAAACGTCCCAAGTCTAGGATTGATATTACTTTCGCAATAAAACATTATTTTTACGCAAAATAATCACCAATAATAATCCGGCAGCATATTTCCGCGTGATTATTCTGAGATGGATAACAATGCTGAAGAACTCAGGTTACATTTAAACATATTTAGCATTTATCAAACAGTTCTTGGGGTCCAAAGAGCAAGAGCAGAATCATCATGAGGCAAACTTGTGTAGATAATACAAAAAAATACAACAATTATCCAAAACAAACCTCGAGCATCCATGTGGCGACGATTTTCCTCATTTTAGGTACAATTTCTTTCTGGACGCACTTGAAATAATTTGGTGATGGAAGGTAGTTTTCCTCTGCTTTGAGCATTGTCTGTAAAACTCGGTCATTCAACAGGTTGCTGTCTTGGTAAGCTCTTCTAATGGTATCCACTTCACAGCAAAACAACTGGTGTTCCATGTCTTCAGCGGTGCCCGAGGTTTAGCGGTGACTAAAAGTAAGAAAACTGGATCTCGTGTCGGACACTGGTCCCGTGGATGCTTTGCTGCCTCTGCTGAACCCTCTAAAACTCTCGCTGCAGCTCCGCTTGACAAAACTCCCCTTATGACGTGACTGTTGTTAAGGGAAGATCAAAGCAGCAGCGAGCCTGTGAGAGAGCGAGAGGCTGTCTGCTCAGGGCGGAGGATCAATCTTAAAGAACTATCTTCTCTCGAGCTTGGGCTCCTTCCTTTAGCAGTATGGAAATAGGAGGTCCTATGCCGGGTGACTAGTGACCAAGGAGAATCGGTGGGGGGT
>JAUYWG010000040.1:24720981-24841460 GCA_034779775.1 Enteromius afrohamiltoni
GTATATGATACATTTATGCACATTTGCTGAAATATAAAATTAAACCACGCATGTTGAATTATTGTAGAATCATCACAAAGGTGAGCAGTGTAAAAAAGTTGAGGTACATGAGCATTTGCATTAAGCCGTTTTTTCCTCTTAGAAGTTTAGATTTTTTTAGGCTTCATTCAGCAGTTGGAAACACATTTAAGGAATCTCAGATCAGACATGCAAATACTCTAATTTGCCAGCGTTACTTCCTGGGAGATTTAAGGTTTCATCATACAGTCCTTATACTTCCGCTTCAGTTATTCAAATGCTTTAAACAGATTACAGAGGACAGATTGTTCATTTATGTATAAGTGTGTGTGTGGGTGTGATATGCTGGAGATTATTTTATTAGCGAGCTTTGCATTACTGTATTACTCTAAGAAATATTCAAATCAGTCTCATCTAAAAAGATGACTCAACATACTTCTCTGTCAACTAATTAAAAATATTCACAAAAGGTTATTTCTGCAACTTTTGGTGAAATTGTGTCTTATTAAGATTTATTAACACTTTATTTTAAGGTGGCATTATAACAGTGTAATTATATATTTAATTACTAAGTTTACTAAATTTAATAAAGTGTGTAAACCCTTTGTCTCATTAGGACAGACTTGTCTTCTGTGTGGAGTGTGTGGGATCTAGTGATAATGTGAACTAGTTTTACCCTCAACTGAAGTTCACATGGGGTGCACAGTGCTAAAATACTCGTGTTTACCATCTTTACCCAACATATCACAACTTCTAATTGACTTGTAAATTAATTAACTAAACATAATAATCGCTTATTAATCATTTGTGAACGTTTTGTAGATGAACATTTCATCATTAACTAATCACTTATAAATGACTTACAATGGGACGTTTTTATAAAGTGTCACCCAATGTACTTATAGGGTTATGGTTATGATTAATGTTAGATGTTTGTAATTGTGCATACTTAACTGTAATAATCAAGTTACCAAGATTACTTTTATTTTTAGTTTTTTTTGCACGAATGTCACATTAATATTGGAAACTTTTTACCATACCACAATTGCTTGGTTTTAAATTTGATTGTACTTTTTATGTATAGATGTAATTGTTTTACACTTGTCACAAATCCAGAATTTATTTATTTGTTATTTTAAATGAAAGTGTCAAATAGTAATTTCACAAATATCAAATAAAACAAACAAAAAATATGTGTATATTGAGGATAATTGTATACTGAAGAAACTGTAAACCACAACATTGCAGTTGAAAATACAGTGGGGGAAATGTATGTGAAATGTATTATTATTATTATTTTCTTTTTTTCTGAATCTATTTAAATATTAAATTAGCCACTTCAAGACAAAGGAATCATTTGACATTTCTACCACAAAATGCATTAAAGTACATAATTTGAGATAAAAAAATAACTTGCACAAAATGCATATTGTTTGCCACTGTTATAGACAATAACAATGTTTCTAAAAGTCCACAGAAGTGAAAGTACTGTACATACAGTTGAAGAGACACTGATGTGTCTTCAGCTGTCACAAAAGTAGCCACTAAGTTGATCACCTTCTATAGATTTCCCAGGGTCTGAGTCCCAATTAGCAATTTTAAATATCATTTTCGCTCATGGTGAACTAAAAGTTGAAATATTTTCATTCCATTTCCAAAATAAAAGCAGACCAGGTGCCCCTGGCATCACCTGTTGTCTAAAACATGCACAATGTTAACTTATGAAATGAAAGAGGAAACGGCACAATAGCTTAAAAGTTCACCATAAACTTCCAACTACTACACCCATCCAACCCCCACTGCCATGGCAGGACCCCTAAAGTGAATCTCAAGGAGCAAGAAGACCACCCTGCGGGGGCTCAAAATGTAGAAGCTTGCATTCCGTTGGCAACCTATTGAAACACAAACAGTTCATTTAAATTTGCTCCTTGATATGACCCGGACGGGTCTCCTTTTGAATCCAGACAGAGCTGCCTCATTAGGGTTAGGATGGTGGAACGGGTGGTGTTGTGCGGATTGGGGGGATGGTGTCGGACTGAGGAAGGGGTGAATGGGAGGTGGACCATCTGGAGCACTGATAGGAGAATCTGACGGCATTTGCGTATGCATGGATGTTTTCTCATTTTCGTAAACAGAGCACCAATCCCACAAACATTGGCTAATTGTTGAACGTGTAATTGAGACAATGGAGTCTGAAGCATCCTTGCTGTTTTACAATTGTGAACGGCTGGAGTATTCAGGTATTTAAAACCTTTTAACCAAGTGGTCTCCCGTTTAAAAAGCAGACAGCTTCTCTGCATTCATTTACACACTCTTTCCTTACACATACTTATTACAATTAACACCACCACACAGGGGCTCTTTAAGCAAACACAAGGATTTGTCTAAACCCTCAGTACAATCCTGTATCCACACGTAACCCTACCTTTGTTGTTGCCGATGTGTGGGAGTTTTCTCATTAAAACAATCAATGGTTATTTGTCAATGCAAATAAAGCAGAATTTAGTCAAACTTTAAAACAGAACTACAACATTCAGGCAAGCTCTTAAGTCAAAAGGCCATTTTATAAAACAGTTTAACATTAACATTAACAAAGTAGCCTCTTTCTGTAAACAGGCCTTACCCATCTCTGTCCAAATTCCCTACAGCTTCTCCTCTGTAGGCCTATTACATATTCAGGGCAGATAAAATTGGTTTGGGCTTTGAACTCACATAGGCTGTTTATTTCAACACATGGGTCGTGTTAATGCTTTAAATATATTTGTTTACATCAAACATGTAAAACATACCAATACCAGTATCGTGGAGAATAGCAAATTAGCTATAAAATCTGTCCATCCATCTCTAGCTAGCTGCATTTTGTGTGACAGACCTTGTTAGACTGTGTTAGCTTGTTAGCAATTGTGGCTAAGCTAACAATAGCCCTGCTGAAAAAAAACAGCATGCTGGTTAGGTATGTTTTGATGTTGGGATGCTCGTTTATTCTGGTCCTTTGCTGGTTTATGCTGGTCACATACTGGCAAAAGACCTAAATAAACCAGCAAAGAACCAGCATAAACAAGCAAAATTACCAGCTTAAACCAGCATGAACTAGAAAAGGGCTAGCTTAAACCAGCATCAAAACATACCTAACCAGCTGTTTTTTTCAGCATGGAATACATTCAAAATGATATATAATGCTCAAATATTGGATGAAAAAAATTTGATTAGATAGAATAATCGTTTATCAATACATAAGAGCAAACCTAAATTATAAAAAGACACTGACTGTGTTATAAAAAGGTTTGAGCCAAAAAGCTATCCAGGCTAATTAATTTAATTAAGATGTCATCTTTCAGTTATACATTGAGATGAACTGAAGATATCAAAGGCCTCTATCAGAATGTGTGAGATGAGGTGATAAGAATAACTTTTAGCATCACAGCAGACCTGGGGCAGAGGGGTCAGTCATAAAGGTCAGCCACTAACAGTGCTGAGACCACTCACTATTATAGGCTTTAGTTTAGCTTAGCTCTTCATGTCATGCAGATTATAAATCAATGTCGAAGCAAAAGAGATAAAGACCACAAGAGATGTTAGGGGAGATGGGATAGTTGTTAGTGAAGTTAAATGAGTTGGGGGAGTAAATGAGTAAAAGTAAATAGCAAACAATAAATATAAAAAAGATTGAAAGACTGCTAATATGAGCATACTATGGAGCTTGTGTCTCAAAAACTGTCCACCCTTAATAATATGTCAGGTTATAAATAACCGTAATACATTTAAAATAGTTGGATGTTAAACATAATATGTAGTAGACTTTCAAAATGTATAATATTGACAGCTGTTTCCCAGTCCCTTACATGAAAGGGGAGGAGTTAATGGTGGATTTCAGTAATGCACGATCAGTTTTTAAATTGTGGGAATGAAAAATGGATTTAAAAGATGTTAATTATATTGCCTGCATTGCTAAAGCAACTCCTTTAGAGTTTCAAAAGTAAAACTCCTGCAGTTCATTGTTCTGACAAACAGGAAGTCTCACCTGAAACTTTTGTGATTGCTGTGCTACAGAGCCAGAATGTTTTTTTTCTCTTCAGAAGCTGGCTTGAATGCTCAGCACATTAAACTAGTCGTTTAATTTAGTGTTAGTTAATTTAACAAAATGCTTCATACAAATATTATGTTACAAGTTAAGTCACATAAATAAAAATAAAAATAGCTGATGATGTAAAATGAATTGATGAAACAAAATAAATTTAAAATCTTTAATAGATAATAGTTTCATTATTCAGTAAAATTTAGATCAGTGCTATTTTAGTTCAGTTCAGTAACTGTCAGTGTTGCATTAATTATGAATTCATTAATTATGAAATGATAGCAGTAATCATCTCTACATGAGGTAATAATGTCATTATACAGGTCATTTCAGTTCACTTTTGACTTGAATCAGCTTGACCTTAGTTAGTGTAGTGCCATATTAAAAATTTGGACAGGAATGAAAACAAGGCTGTGAGGCATAGAACGACCAGATCTCACATCTGTTCGTACATATTTTACTAGGTGGCTGCACAACTTTACTAGTGCGAATTAATACGATTTTTGCTAAATCATACGTACTTTATGAGTTGCCAATTCATATGAATTTGTACAAACGACCTACACCTAACCCCACCCCAACACCTACCCTTCAAATCCTACAAAATCGTAGGAATGAGGTACGAATTGGCACAAATTTTCCACCTCCGATTATGTACAAATTGGTCGTGAGACCAATGTGTTGGATAGAAGTATACATATTTATTCCGTTGAACGTTGTTCATCCATCATACAGATTGTTCAGCTGATGAAACATCTGAAAGTCAGTAAGTAAAAACTCAATTTTAAAAGTAGCTTGATTAATGTCTATAACAGAGTCAGTTTAGCAAAATTGTTATGTCATTATTTAGCTCAATACAAATGTTGTTTTCATATGATAGTGTCATGGCAGTTAAACTGGTAATATCACTGAATATGAATTGTCTTTTTAACTCTAACGGAGCAAGCCACAACAAGGTGCACTGTTGTTTTAAGATAAATTGTCTTACTTTACCTACACCTTTGAAGTGCGTAGGATTACAATACAAACTGGAAAGCGGTTTCAGCGACCTTTCACATGTGACAAGATTCAGGCACACACTGTGTATGGTGTCAACACAGGCCTCAAGGCCGCAGCTGTCTTTTCAACTGCATAACCTTTGGGGTGCCCCCTGCTTTCACATGGCCGGCTTAGCGTTTGTGCTGGATCAGGCCCGGTCCAAATCACACACACACACACATGCAGTGGTGGTGAGAGAAGGATTTGATTGTGTTGCGTAAATGTGAGTGGCATTTATTTAACTTAGTGTCATTGCCTATCCATTCAACAGTTCTGCAGCTCGTCTTCTCAACACAGGTTAAGTTTCCTTCCTCTTCTTCCTCTTTTTCTCTCTGCAAGTCTTTTGTATTCAATGTATACAAACAATTCCTTCTGCGTTAAACCCTCAAAGGAAGATCCAATGAGTCATCTTGCAACAGAGGAAAACATCTTTCAGTACTTCTCTGAGTTGTCTATCATGTTTCATTTCTGCTCCAAGAACTGAATCTAGCCAATGTGTTAGAATCACTGATTGTTATCCACTATTGTTATCCAACCTCTTATATCCAGTGTTCTCTTAACTCTTCTGTCCCCCGTGGTGGAGGTTTTTTCTCAAACAGCTTGACAACCTGGAGAGTTTCCTCCTGCATTCCCTGACCCTTGACAAAGTAAACTTAATTAAACCACCAATGCATCTGAATGCTATTATGCAAATCTCTGTGTTTCACAGAGGTAAAGAGTCTCTCAGGTAACGTTAATAATGTGAAGATAGTGGCTGATGACTGAAATTTGGATTTGAGAAGCTTTTTGTTGTATTTAGTAAACAGGGATCTAGTTCAGCATTGACAAATTAAAGGGGGTACTTTTCCATGCTGCGTCTGAAATGAAAAGCATTTGCCTTGCAGCATTGTTAAGCGGTCAGTCGATGACTTCACAGCATTTTGTGTACGTAACTAATTTATGCTTTTTTAAACCACTTTCCAGGATTATGCGATGTTATAAACAACAAGGAACATATCTAGGCTGACTTCAATAACTGTCAAGATGAAGGAACCTTAGAAGACAGGATGTTATGTAACCCGTAAAGGCAGCATTATGTATGCAGTCTCAGTATCTGATTGGACAGACCTGTTTAGGGAGCCAGTCCAGATTTCCTCAATCTCTTTCCGGTTTAGCTGTTGTTTGTGTATTCTATAGATGCTCAGGAAATCCAGGTCTCGGTACCCTTAAAGTTCAGGTTCTCTGGTATTTATGGCCCAAGCTCATGGCTTCACACTACTGTACCGTTTACTGTTAAGCAACCAGCACCAAATGAAATGGTGACCAACGTGTTTGTCATCTGTCCATCTTGATTTTCAGGGTCCCACTGAAGTGCAACTGTTGCCAGCTTCAAGATTGGTTTGTTTCTACCTTGTATGGGCCACAAACGAAGGAAGATCTATTATCTGTTCACCATCCATTCACCATAACCATTTATTCAGAAGGTACGAAAGGAAGCTACAAGTTTATACATTTATAAAGTGTCAGTATTGGAATATCGAGCATAGTTAGTTGTACTTTAGCTCACTTTAACTGCAATAAGCCTTGGCTATTGTAGAGGTCCTGTTATTTTTTAAAATCCTCTATAGATCAAAGCTCTGGAATAGACGGGTAAGTTGGGGTGACATGAATTGGGTCTGGACTAAAGAGTGGTGGAAAATCACAGCACAGTTTCTTCAGAGAAGGTGGGGGTAAAAGGAGACAATGAAGGCAATTCACAATAGTATTAGCTAATGAAGGGACTCCTTAGGCATTCCTTATTGTGAAATCCATGGTTGGATTAAACTGTAACATACCTTTTTTGCCTCAAAAGCTTCCAGGCAGTCTTCCAGGTGTTTGGCCATTGCCAAACAGGAAATGTATGAATGACCAAAGGATGTTATAGTATATTAAGCTGTAACCTCATTCTTGCATTAAAACCTATTTGAGTCTGACTGTTTTACGTCGTCCATTTATCTCAGGACTCAAGTGTTTAAAGTAACCAATGCCCTGAGTTGAATACGTCATAACATAATTTTAGCCATAAGCTGCCTACACATACACACACAACAACAAACAAAAAAAATACTAGAGTTTATTTTTTTGTTGTTGAAAGGAAATATCTGAATGTGATTATTGTGGTGCACTTTGAGGAGTGTTGAGAAGAAAACCCACTTGTTTATTTAATGCTGCTCCAACTGGAAGTGACTTTGTGAGCCGTAGACAACAAGCCAGGATTCATTGGCTCTGCTTATCCAAACAGTGTCAACATGTTCATTTTTACTGGTGGTCTTTGACTTTCCTGACAGACCCCATCTGCCATTTTACAGGCTTATGGGCTATTTAACAGAGGCTCTCTATAGCCACCAGAAGAGCAATGAAAGGGAATGCTGGTATTCACCCGAAATTCTAGACGTTCACTTTTGAGAAGCCAATGATTTGACCACCTTGAAATCTGAGACACTTTAAATCCAAAGGAGCTGCAGGAATGCCCCAGACCCCTATATAGCCCCCTTTCCCAAACGTCTTTCTATGTTAAGATGTTGAAAGAAGCCTTCGCTAGGACTTGAGCAACCATGTCTTGTCACATTTCTGCTATGCTCTGTTGAGGCTGATCACTGTAGAGGTCTGGGAAGTACCTTTTGTTTTATCACTGGCCTAGCTAAGTGCTACTGGATGAAGCTGAGTAAATGAATGTTACATGTGGGGTAGGCCTGGGTTAACACAGGCTTCCATCTTATCCTGAATTGTACAGCATCTGTGACAGAAGCACTGCTTTTTCATTGCAATCAATCCTAAGTTTAGTATGGTACATGCCAAGCTTTGGTCACCTTCATAAAGCCTTGATTAGTCACATTAATCATATCAACATAAATCAATGGCTTCAATAATCCTTACCTTTACATTAAAGCTTGAAGATCTTTTCTAAAATTAGTTTGCCATTTGTAGAAACCATAAAAATGCAATTACATAAGGTGAAGCCGACATAAAATAGGTTTATGAGCGTGTGAATCTTGTTGAGTTCATTGTGTCTCAGCTCAAACACCAGTTGATTCTAGAGAGTAATGAATGGTCACAGAGCACTGACACCAGTTTATTTTTTATTTCCTCCGCTCCTTTCTGATTCATACATGATCGAGTATGTGATGATTGGGAAGTAATGATGTGGAAGAGTAAATATTTACAGATTGGTAATGAGTACTGGAGAGCCGGCCACCCACCCCCCTTCTAGCCCACTGACCATCCTTCTATAACTCCTCCCCTCTGGCCATACCATGCATTCCTCTTCAAATCTGGATTTCATTGATGGCAAATCCAGTTTGAAATGATGTTATTCCTGCTCAGGATTTGTACTGACAGGAGTGGTTAAGTTGATATCCATAAAGTGCAAGTCAGTTCAGCCACTGATCCTGGATGAAGGACTAAACGTTGCCATAGCCAGGGTTTCCAATTTGGTGCTATTTAGAATCTATGCTAGTTACGCTCACGATTTTGTTTAAATCATTGTTGATTAGGGTTTGAGTATTGCTTTGACTTCCTGCCACATTTGGAAACTTTCATAAGCATCCCAGTATGCTGTTTCTGTGAGCTATTAGCTCAGATGAGATCTGGACCAAGATGGCTTCCCTCATCTGTCACCTCATCAGCAGGCTTCTCCTTCTGAAAGATGCTAGGTGCTTATGTCTGCTTCAAAAGACATTCCTGTTCTTCCAAAAAGACAGGGTCTCTGCTTTCAGTCCTTAGGCCAGGAACACACATGACCTCCCCTCCTCCCAAACCTCTGCTTCTCCCCCAATCCACCTCTTCACCAGACAGGCCTTTCATGACTGCCCAGCACAAAGCCTTGCTGCTTGCGAGAGGAAGTTTCCAATTTCCAATTTTGCATGTGGGAAAATATGTACGTTTCTGAGAGGACCTTTTGTCTGGGGCTGTAATGGCAGCAATTGGAGTGCAGAGGTCATAAAATGCAGTGTGTCATCGACACTACGCAGGCATGCACAGGACTTTTTTATAGGCTCTCACTCTAGGCTGCGACCAGAATGGCTACCGTGACTAAAAAACTCATATAGTGAATGTATCTCACAGGTCCCATATATATTAGACAGTGTGATGTGTGGATCTTTGAAATTTGAGCATGGTACGTCTCTAAAAGAGGAACAGTGGCAATAATTGAGAAGGATGCAATGTTTTCATTGAGAACAGTACAGTAAGTGGAAACAGTACAGTAAAGTAGTTTAACATGTGTCTTAAACAACTTTCTCCTTTGTCACCATGTAAAGTTCAATGAAAACATAAGCAGATTTAAACATAAGTCTTGCATGTGTCATAGGAGCAGAAGGGAAAATAATTTCCTTATTTTCTCCTTGCTTCCCAATGCTCCTAGGGGCCACAGGGCAAAGTGTGTGAAACAAAAAAAAGAACCTTGTAAATTCCTCACACACAAAAGAGGTAAAAGCACTTTTATTTTGAAATGTTAACAGCCAGTTGCTGTGACAGTGGCTTCAGAAAACTTGCATAAAAAGTATTGGTTGCACTTTGTTGTAAAGTGCACTTATTACACTGGAATTAATTGACGTACTGTGCAATAGTTACATGTACATGTGTAGGGTTAGGATTAGAGTTTGGTCTTGGGTTACTTGCATGTAGTTATGCATCATTTATTGCTATTATAATAGTAAGTGCATGTAACAAGGACTACTCATAATAAAGGGTTACCAAAGTATCTTCTCTAAAACTCAGTTACAAATTCAATTAAAATTCAGTCAAAATAACACATGGGAAACAAAATGATAAATTAGCTCTGAAGGTAAGAATAATGGCTGTAGCTGACTTTCTGCTTACATAGACTTAGCTTGTCTACAGAATAGTCATTTATGTAGTTGTCTTTCACAGCAGTCCCCTCTATGGGATGTCCGTCTTCAGAACTGAAGGGACTGCTGGGAGGGCAAGCTTGGTGGTCAGTGCTCACTGCAGTCTCCGATCCCCCACGCTGCCCGAATGCAGCCCCTGTCGTGTCTACCCCATGATTAAAGGAATCATTTCCCGTTCAGAGTCTCATGGGACACAATGCAAGTGCCTTGAGAGGCTCACCACAAAGGAGAGCAAATCTTCCCACAGCCTCGCCACATCTCTCACTGCAAGGATTTCACAAAATGTATCACCATATCAAAAGTGCATTCTACCTGACCCCATTCCCCCCAACTGCGACCTCCAGCTTTAATGGCGGCTCCAAGACAAATGGTCACTACATGCCCTGCCCAGCTAACCTTTTGTCTCCCCTATTTCTCATCACTCCAGTTCTGACAGGTAGGGTAGGTCAAGCCTTTTTTCCTTTTCTTTTCATTTTTTAATAATTAAAAGAAAAAAAGGCTGTTTTAAAACTTTAACTCTGTAATGGAAATTCGAAGAATGAGCATGACAACAACATGCCAAAATTTTGGACTAGAACAAAGCAGAAAGACACTTTTATTTTGAGTTAACTGAAAAATGTGATCATAAAATAGTTTGTTTGTGTGCGTGCTTGTATAAACAGGGCTGTGAACCTTATGTTCAGACCCAGTTGGTATTTGTGGACCTTTTCACATTTTAACTGATCAACTGATCGTGTGGGAAAATCTTGGGAATTTTCAGATCTTTTCAGATTTTCAGCTGTGCTGAGGGCAGCAGACAAAAGCATAAGCCAATGAATACAAAATATTATATAAACATAAAAAATAATGGATGGGTGCGTGTACAACTTTGTAAAAGATGGAGGTTTGGTCTCTGCATGCTGTGTTTCTGTGTTGGCCGTCTCATGATTAATATACTTTAATCTATCATCACAGAACATTTTTATGAAATAAAACAAGTCATGAACGTTTACGCATTCATATACCATCTCATTTTCTCTTTCTCGCAGTGTTTTGAGGGGGTTGTTCACACTCCCTTATCCCTATTGATAACCCCTTCCTGTTATACAGCCTGCTGGTTCAATTGGTTCTTATTCACAGAGGAGTTTCTCCCTTTTTCTCTCTCAAAAACGAGCAACAAATCAGTCTGCTTACTGGAGTCGTGGTCCTGTGTAAAAGAGTGTAAATAGATAACATCATCATAACGAAATCATAATATTTCATATTTTTCTCTCTGTTTCACTTCCTGAAAAAGGCGTTCAACACTATAGTGGAGCAAGATGAAAGAAAAGAGTAATATGGAACATGTATTTTTGATAACTCTTAAACAAGCTTGTCACCTCACAAACCAGCTAAATGAGTAATATATTCTGGCATGCTCCATCACTATTGTTCACAACAGAACAGTCTCAAGTTTCCCACTGGTAATTACGACATCATGCATTCATCTCGTAAATACTTTCATTCAGACATGACTTAAAGGCATTGCTCTCAGTTCAAAGCAGGCATCCATCTATATCTAGAGTGGTCAGAGTGAACTGACACCTGGGCTCCTCGAAGCACAGTGGCCCTCTAGAGGTGGATGCCTGACCACCCCACTCTGAGACAAGCAGCTGCAGGACACCTTGTTGTCTTCTATTTGTGTTTCCAAGTCAATTTAGCTTAACAAACAATTGCTTTGGCATGATACTGAAATGCAGCCTGAATGAAGCTAGCACACTGAAGTATCCTTTTTAAAGAATCAGTTTGGAGAGCAAAAGGCAGGACGAGGGGGGATATGAGAAAGAAAAGAGACCAAGCTCGCTCAGTACAGATAAAAGAGTTGCTCATAATACAAGAACATTTTGGAATGTGGATTTGCATAAGGCGCGACTAGCAGGCCGCATAGAAAACGGCCAGCCACACCACTATTACAACCCAATAACTTTTCCTCCTTTGTTTCACAAATGGGCCATTGAAAGTGATCCCGTAATCAGACATCAACATGTTAACTTTTCGAAGCTGTTGCTGCATAGTTACTAGGTAAGAACGAATGACAAAGAGGAATGAGAGGCCTTGAAAATGCAACTTTTTTTGTCCTTATAGGGCATGATATTTGGTAATCATGATTCTTTTTTAGCATAACTCTTTTGTAAAGTAGGTTCAAGTTAAGTACGGGAACAGTTTGTCTTTGTCAACACTTCCAGTAAGGCCAGAGACTTTTGCCAGCGAGTAGCTTTCTTGCATTTAGCTCTACCTTTATTGACAAACCAGCCAATGAGGTTTCAGCCTACAATAAGGGAAGTCATGGTGGTTTTGAAAGTACTGTGGCAAGCATACTTCCTCAACAATAGCGATGCCATTATAAAAAAAACATCCAAAGTTACTGGTGGCTCAGGGCACATACTTGCACTTTGAGATGCCTAGTAAAAATGCAATCCTTCGGAAAAATCCACAACTCTTTGGTTAAATATTGCTTGGGCGCACTGACACCAGCACAACTGCTGATGGGTATTTCTCCCACTGTCTTTCTCCTCTTGAATGCGCCAACATTTGTGGCATAGTCTTTATGCTCCAAGTCCTACGACAGGTGAAATTATGGAGGGCAACATCTATGTTGCTGGAGCCGATCAAAAGGACCTCTCTTCTCTGCAGCTGTTGCGTGTAAATCAGGGGCGATTTCCGCACACTGTCCGCTCCTAAGCACCCAGAGAAAAGGAAGGAGGGGTGACGAGGCTCTCTTGGGTACCCATTGTGCAATGCAACTGCAAAGACAGATTCTGAATTACAGAGGGTATATCGAGTGGATCCAGGCAGATCGGGTTGCGAGTTGGAGATGACGCAGGACCTGCGGGCTCGGTTGATAGTGTGACTAGTGTGTGCATTCCAGGGCATTGTGATCACATGAAAAAGGGGTGATGGCAGTTTTTCACAGAGGCGCCTGTGTCTGTGGAGGTTTAGTGCCCAGTCTCTTATCCCAATTATACAGGCCCCAGGGGGAGGGTTGTTAGAGAGAGGTCATGTAATCATGACCACAATGATATGCAGGGATATTTATTCATTCAGATGATGCCATGAGGAATGTACATATGCGTATAAGTGCAGGAAAGACTGCTCCGTCATGATGAGGTTAACCCATGGGAAGATTTTTCGGCTTAGTGGCTGTGGGGTTAATGACATTCGAGAAAGGAAAACTCATATGTAAATTATATCAAAAAGCTTTTATTTTATTAACATTTGTATTTGATAACCAGAAATGTGTGGTAAAAGGTAATGTGGGTGCATATGAATGTGCCCATCTTAATTCTTATTTTCAAGAAATGTTTATGAATATATTGTTAAAGGTAAAACATATTATTAATTCATAAATATCATTACGTTTTTGGGGAGGTGCACCAAATGCAGACTGAACAATCCATGTCTCGTCAAAAAAATTAATTATGCAATATTTTACTTATTGTTTTGTAGAGGACCTCTCTATGATATTATTTCCTATTTTTTATGTGTTTGTCTATATTTATTTGTTTATTCATTAATTTATTTATGCCCTGACATACTTGAATAAATGACAAATTTGAATTAATTTAAATACATTTTAAAACTTAAATTGCTGTCTAAGAGATCTTGTCAGTTAGATGAACCACCTTATATATATATATATATACCCACATGATAATGCATATTATATCATGATAACCTTCCAAATACAAGACCTGCTGGCTGATGCTATGCATTAGGGTTACTGTGCTAATCATAAAAAATAAAAAAAAAGATCTGATTTGCATTGAACAGGTGGGTAAAATCATAGGAGGTTTTGTAACGCTCTCCTCTCTGTGCTTCTGAACTGAGCACCATTCAAGAAAGCTGAGGGGAAACTCAGAAGCGTAAAGGAGTTTGTGGAAATGGAAGGCATTACAGAACAGCCGCAAGAACGGCAGCTGCCTGAAAGAACAGCCTTCAGAACGAATGTGAGGACTGATGTGACAGAGCAAACGATGGTCTATTGCACTATGAGTGGCATTGGGAAGAAATGTGCAAATGTGGAGCCTCACACACAAAAGCTGACTTAAACTCGCGTACCTGCTGCAAAGAAGCTTTGAAGAATCCAGGCTTGTGGCACCTCAATAGATCATAAGCCGAATCGGAAAAGTATGTTTTCCTTTCGATATGGAGTAAGGCGATGTGTGTGCGTGCGTTCGTGCGAAAAGGAGTGGGGGTCAAGAACGGATGAGGTCCATTGGCAGGAGGCCACTATAAGCTATTCAAGCATTAACGGCCAGTGGTGGAAGAGAAAGAGAAAAAGAGACATGGAGAGGCAGACAAAGACAGTGAGCGAGAAAGGCACACTAGGCCTGAAGTAAGTCACTTTCAGGGGTGACAATACCCGCGGAAAAAAGAGGCAGATGACTGCTGCTAGGAGACTTCATTGAGAGGCATGCGGACAGCGGGCCCCAAGACCCCAAAAACATCAATGGGCTCATCCAATCCTCATTAAGGAGCTGAAATGATAGAGATATACATGAGAAAAAGCCCATAAGAGATGAGAGAGAAAAGAGGACCATGCCACCCAGGGAAACAGGGCTGGCGCTGGCCAGAAAGCCCAGTCAGACGGCATGCAAGTCACCCAAGACCATCTGCAAAGCAGTCGCCCGAAGGGGGAAAAGCTTATTTGTTTGTCTGAAAGGAACAAAATAATCAGGGTGTACAAAAATACTGAGACAGTCAAGCGCGTCAAATGCACCAAATACATTAGCAGAAAACACATGATACTTTGTTTCTGTCAGCTGATATTGCTGCTGGTGATGATGGGACATTAGTCACCATTTGGACACTTCAGACTGTGCTCATAAAGAGCACAGCAGACCTGTTTCTGATCTTTTTTTACACTGTTTTTTGTAAACTTTTTACATATACATACACTGTATTTACTGTATTTATACCTATTAACTATACAAGTTAGTTTTTAGTAAAACTTCATCTGTGATTGTCACTATAAATGTAAATGTAGTTCATGAAACTTGTGTGTTTTACTCCAAGGGCTTTAAACCTTCCAATGTAACGCACAAGTCTTCATCCTTATTACAACTTGGATAGTCATGGTTAATAAGTTTTTAATGGAAAAAGGTTTTGCTGTGAACATTTTATTTTCCCATGGAGCACAAGTAAAAAGAAAGCAAGGAGAGTAAAATAATGATATTTGAACTATTCCTCTAGAGTAACCAAAATCACAGACACTAAGTCAGCATTTGGCAAGGGTCGAGGAATGGTTGAGGTTACGGTTGACCACATTTTCACACACACCAGACATGTTTAAAAACATGAAGTGCTGAGGACATTCAGGTACTCATAATGTAGTCATGTAACCAGTGATTAGTAACAAACACCCTGTGGTCTAAAAAGCCAGAGCTCAAGTAATTTGCATTTTATTAGCAGGAATTGAGTAATACATGCAGAAACTGTATTATAAACTGGCACATCAGAGGTGACTAAGGCCATTTATATGTTAGGGTTCACCAATTTTGTAATAATATGTTATAAATGAATATTTAACTTACTGGCTGGGAAGGAATGTAAAAGTGGAATCAACACAATTTTGAGCCAGTTTGTAAAGAGCATGAGGTTGACAAGCAACTGGATTCTGAAAGTCTACAGCTATAATTTCCAGCATAGAGTACCAATATGGAAGTTTGCAATAGTTAAAATGTCTCATACTAGAGCTGTGGCTCTAGCAACGTAAACTCGGCCTGTGGCTCTTGCAGCGTGAACTCGCCCTGTAGCTCTTGTAGCGTGAACTCGGCCTGTGGCTCTTGCATGTGAATTTGGTATACATGGGCTGTGGCTCTGACAGCGTGAACTTGGTATACCTGGACTCTGACTTAGACAGCGTGAACTTGATATACTTGGGCTGTGGCTCTGGCTCGGGCAACGTGAACTCGGGCTGTGGCACTGGCTCTGGAAGTGTGAACTCGGGCTGTGGCACTGGCTCGGGCAGCATGAACTCGGACTGTGGCTCTGGCAGCGTGAACTCAGGCTGTGGCACTGGCAACGTGAACTCGGGCTGTGGCACTGGCTCTGGCGGGTGCTCTTGCAGCTCAGGCTCTGGAGGTCATAATCTAGGGGCAGGAACTGGCACTACTGGCCGTAATCTAGGGGCAGGAACTGGCACCACTGGCCATAAACTATGAGCTGGATTCAAACACGGCTCTCCCTAAACGAATGACTTGTTTCGACACTATACTAGTGTACTATAGACTCATACACCGAATCTGTGATCGTCTTTACTGGCTGTGACTCATACTCTGGATCTTGGATTAACTTCACTGGCTGTATCTCAGGAACTGGATCTTGGAGCGGCTCTATTGGCTGTGGATCATGAACTGTGATCATGACTTCTTTCGCCGATCTCACTGTCTTCATGGCTGGATCGAGAATTTTAGTTCCTAATTTGTTGAGTTGTGGAACCGCTACTTCTGGCCTGGACTCTGGTACTAGAGATGAGAATGACTTTATTGGCTTGGGTTTGGGAACTGGCTCGGAGATCGGTTCTACTGGCCATGATTCTGGAACTTGGATCGGGATCGGCTTCAGATTGGTTTCACCCACTTCCTCTATGGTCATCAAAGAACCGCCTAGCCATAAGGCTTGATCTATGAATAAGAGAACATTGTGAGTCTGTGTAACTAACCTGTTCTACCAGATCGTTATCTAGCCCCAGCCAGAACAAGGTTCTTAGAGCACTCTCTCTCCACGTCACACTGTGAGCATATTCTATGAATTCCTCCACATAGAGATCAATGGGATGGTTATCCTGGGTCTGGGTCTGGAGAAGAGCCCAATCCATCCTTGATTCACTGTATTCAGCGGCGTCCATGTTGAGCGTGGGTTTTATTGAACTCGGTTTGAAGGGCTGAGCTTCTGTAATGCTCAGACATAGATAAGTGCCACAAGGTAAGTGAAATCAAAGCAGGTTTATTAAACAGAAAGTCAAAAGTCCATAATTCAACAATGAGAGGTGCAAACATAAATCAAGTACTGGTAAGCTTCTTTTGAATTAACAAATACTGTTCCTTTAAGCATAATCTCCTGATCGTTTTAACATAAGTCCTTATCCTTTTGTAACTTGCAGGTTTCTTGAGGCATACGGTTGGCGGGCATGGAGAAAGCAATCTCCGGATCGCATTCCTTGAATAAGGACTGAGAGAGACAGGTGAGTAGCACGGTAAGTATAACAGTAGGGTTTTCTCACATGGTGTTGGTGATCCTGCGATCGTCTGACAATAGTAGTGCAACAGGTGAGTAGACGAGGTGAGATCAAAGTCCAACAGTGAAGCTGAAGATCTCCTGATCGTAAAGACTTCCACAGTCTCACTGCACACAGGTAAGTAATCAGGTTAGCAATCACATAACACTCATAAAAGGGTTTTCTCACTCAGCGTTGGTGTGACAAATAGCTTTTAAAAAAAAAAAAGAACCTTTTTAATACAGTGGATCTCAGTGGGTTGGCAGAGAGTATAACTAATGGTTGTGAGGTAAAGATTGAAAACCCTTGACCTATAAAAAAAAAATGTTATGATTATGGTGAGCAATCATATTCTGAGAATATACATGTTTGACGTTATGATATGTAATAAGGATAGTTAAAGGGATAGTTCACCCATCATCACCTCGTCATTAATTACTCACCCTCATGTCTTGCTAAACCTGTAAGACCTTTGTTCATCTTCTGAACACAAATTAAGATATTTTTGATGAATTCCAAGAGCTTTCTGACCCTCCAACAATGGAACCAAGTTCAAGGCCCAGGAAAATAGTAATGACGTTAAAATAATCCATGTGACATGCAGGGCTTGACATAATTTTTTTTGCACACCAGCCACTGTGGCTAGTGGTTTTCTAAATTTAGCCAAATTCTTTATAGAAAGGAAGAAAGATACTATGAAACTAAACCAGCAGTAGATGGCAGCATCTTCAATGACTCATCTTAATTAATGAGTCGTTGAAACTTTCAAATGATTCATTCAGGAAGGATGCAAGTGCCTGTCCTGACTCAAATTATTTAAAATTCAAAAACGCAAAACATTTATTAACAAAACGCCGCTGCTCTGTGTGTTGCATATGCGTGACTGTTCTGCTGTGATCTTTGTTTGGATCTATTTTCAATAAACAAATGGATTAAAAACAGTCAACAATAAATCCTTTCAATAAATTTAAATTCAAATACTTAACTAAAATGTTTATTAACTACTCATTTTGACTCTTGTGTGTAATGTTAAATTTGCAATTGTGTTTTTTAGGGAACTTCGCTCTCTTGGTTGTGTCGTGTTCTATGTTGTAAGTTATAAATATAAAAACAAAGTTACATTTTTAGTTTTGTTCTGTGTGCAGTTGTGTTCATTTGTTTTGATTTCTCCACGAGATTCTCTCACATAGACAAGCTGTGTGAGTTTCACTAGTGTTAACTTGTTGTTACTCGTTATCTTATTAATCGCCGTTTACATGCACTGAATGTAATACAATTAGAAACCATTCTCACCAAAATTTCAGCCCAGTTAAGATGTTTTGATCAGATTAGTTGTCTTGTCGGGCAAGTAAAATGCTGTTCTTTCCCTTGCACCTTCAAAAAATGTACTTGGAGGATAAGCATTAATGGCGAGTTCTATTACTGTATATAAAATTCAACACGCCAAAGTGGCTAGTGGGAGTGACCGTGTTACCCACGAAATACACCCGCATTTGACGGGTTGGCGGGTGCTAATGTAAAGCCTTGGTGACAACAGTAATTCAACCTTAATTTTAAGGTTGCGAATGAATAGAACAAATTTAATAAAGTCATTATTTTAGTTTTCTTTGCACATAAAAAGTATTCTCGTATTTTCATTGAAGATTGAACCAATGATGTCACATGCACTATTTTAACAATGTCCTTACTACTTTTGTGGGTCATGAAGTTGTCAGATTTTATAAAAACAATATCTTAATTTGTGTTCCGAAGACGAACAAAAGCCTTTACAGGAGGGTGAGTAATTAAAAACTGATTTTCCATTTCTGGGTGAATTAATCCTTTATTGTTATTATTATTCAAAAAGTTGATGTTGATGCTGTCATTAAAGAGTTTCTGAGAAAATCGAGCTGTTTTGACAGAGAGTGTGTGTGGGTCCCAAGGTCTTTAAAGGCTAAACACCCCTGATCTCCAAGGAGGTTAAATTTTCAAATCTTTCAGTATTTTAGCTACTACCTCCCACTCTCAGTTCCAAAAGCAGGACCCCCCAGCCCTGTCCCCTGTCCGCCTGCTGCCCACCTCTGGTGCATTCCTCTATCCACCCTTCACACAATCGTTCGGCCAGCGGTCACTAAGCACATAATCCCCAGCAGCAGAGCCACTCACTGCTTCCCTACAATCTGCAGAAGGGGAAAAGGAAGGGGTGGGTCCAGGGAGGAAGAGCCGTGGTAAAGGGGGTGCGCGGTGTGAAAGGAGCATGGGGAATGAGAGCAATGCAGAGTGAGGGAGGACTTAACGAGTGGAGGAGGGCAGTGAAAGAAGGGAAAAAGGGGCACCAGGGAGAGAGAAAAAAGTCAAACCCTGAGATGGGGGAAGCAATTGTGCAGGAGAAAAGAAAGGATTAGGTGACAATATTGGACAGAGCTGAGGGGTCAGGGGACCAGGGGCCCGATCGGCCTCCACGGAGAGAGACAGATGAAAGGAAGAGCCCCTCCTCCTGTGAATGGACATGGTTCAAGTGCAAGCGCACCTCTGGACGGGGGCAACCTGCAGTGCCCTGTGCTTTCAGGCCTCAGACCCACTGTGTGAGGCACTGCTTCACATTCATCCACATATATATGGCCCTGTAGGATCTTCACTGATACATGTGGCCCTTGAAAGAATTAAAGTGAACAGGAAACCTGACTACTTTAGTGAAAAGAAATATATTTAAGATGCATACTTAGTCTAGTTTAAATCAAACATATTGCTTGGAACTCATTAATTAAACTTAATTTGGAGTCTCATTTCTGCACAATGACCATTTTTTATTATCAAGCCTAAAGTGTGTGGGTGGGTGCCATCATACATTTTTTCTCGTTTCCTCTAGACACAACTCATAAATCAGATGACAGTTTTTTTCAGATTGCTTTTGGAACATAAGCATATCTGTATACAGTGAAAGTCTGGCTCTTTTGTTAAAGTTACATTTTTAACATCTTTTAGTTTTTTAACATCCTTGTTTAAAAGGTGCGTCAAAACAGTTGACATACAAAAAGATAAGAACAGGTAGTTTTTAAAAGAATTTCAATGTAGCTGTTGACTGACAGAGAATTGCTGTTGCAAATTATCTTTAACATGCTCTAGTAGTTGTAAAAGCGTCTGTAAATATAGTTTATTTAACCGACTCTGTACTTAATTTGGGTGAACCATTTGCAGAATGTCAAGGCAGAATCTAGCATGTTGTCAGCTCTCTGGAATAGCTGTATGATTAAAAAAAAAATCCTTCAATTACCTTCAACTGTCACCTTCAAACCTTTGTGCAAAAGTTGTGTTGAAACAGTAACATTCTATTGATACTATTAAAAAATATTGGTTGGTTTGTTCAAAGTAAGAGCAAGCAATCCTCAAAAAGTTTTAATGCAATTGTTGTTTTACGTAAAAAATAACTTTAATCACAGTTTCCCAGTGGGAACCAGCAACTTGTTACCTTCATTTTTTTTTAAATGTTGTCTTCTATGATCAACAAATACATACATATTTGGACCAACGTTTAGAACAAATAAATGATTTTACCATGATTTAATTTCAATTATTAATGTCAGGATTATTTTGATTTCAGGAAAAATGTATAAAACATTGTCAGGTAAAGATTTTAGCGAATTAGTCCTGAATTAGTCCCCCGTTTGAGTCCTGAGTTAGTCCTCCGCATAAACTGTCATAAAAAGAGCCATAAAAAATCCAATGACGAGGTATGGACAGGCAAATAGGTATAGATAAAAAAAACAGGACCTAAAATACTGATGCCATGATACAATCAACTGTTTGAACTGGTGCTTTGTTTGTTAATCAGGAACCAGTCTAACTGTATGAATTGCAAATGGATTCTTTAGAAAGCTGCTGGCGTGGGTCAAACTCTGGTGCCAAAGAGGTGGAGCAGCTGGCAGAGGTGTGATAAGCTCAGGCAATCAGTTAGGAGATCACAGAGGTTCAAATGCACTACTTTTGCGAATTCAGTTAATCCAGTTCTAAAGCGCTTTCAGCAAGCAAATAAGAAATACTTCCACGTTCCTTCCTTTCCTGCCGCTATTTTAGGATTTGCCAAAACAGCCACGCAATCTCAATGTCATGGCCAGGAAGCTTCTACTTTTAGTGATTTGTATACAATAGGAGTCTGCATTGTTCCAGCGATGGTGACTGTAGAAATAGTGTAGAATTAGGGGGAGAGTTTCCATATCCTTAATGCAGCAGAGGGACTTGCACTATTGCCCCTGCCTATCCCACAGTCCTCTCTGCTAAGTCACTGAGATCACAGCACTGGGGGACAGTTAGACCTGTGCTCATTTGTGGTCCAGGACGCTCTTCCTTCCTGACTGACAGACAATAGGGGGGGTAAACATGACTCCACCCTCATCCTTCCTCGCACACGACCGCACGAGTGTTGTCCCCCACCTCTCACCCCTCTGCTGCTCATATGCACTTACAGAACGCACAAAAGGAAGGCCAGCTTTTACAATGCACTGCAGCGGGACAGACACAGTCAGGGGATGGCATGTTTATGAATAGGGGCAGGTTTATGGAGGATGTAACATCTTTGGGACTGAAGCGACTCAATGACGTTCACAGCTCTCCGGCAAAGTCCACAGAGAGCAATCTATTGTCATAATGTCGTAGCCCTGAGGTGCTGGAGGTGTCAGACCTGCTGCTGAAGGTGTCGAGACCCTATGACATGAATCTCTTGCATTTCACTCATGTAGGCAACTCAACGACACTGGGGCTTTTACAAATACTAGCAGCAGCCCTATAGTGTCTCAAGTAGTTAAAGAGTATTTTAACTAAACATTAACTTACCAGCTTTCATGTTTATTGTACAGAAAAAAAAGTGTGCATGTCTACATTACTATTTTTGTGTTTCAGAATTTTTTAATTAATTAAAGATTAGACTATAGACTATAATTACTCTATTATAGAGACTATACATAGAGGCTGTTATAGTTTTTACTAATATTTCATCTATCTATCACAGGTTCAACTAAATAATAAATAATAATACCAATGAAAATTCTTCTTCTTGTTATTATTATTTAGTATGGTTTAAATTTTCATTTTACCATTTAATTAAGTAAACAAGCCTGGTTTAAAAAAAAAAAAGGCACAAAATCCCATAAAAGTATGTTTTTTTTTTTCAAAGTGAAAACATATATACAAAGATTCAAGAACAAACCCATGTTTATTCAGAACTGGTTCTTCAACACCATCTTATTTCTGTGCATATAAAGTATATATCTATTTTTAAGAATGTCTTCATTTGTCATATGAATTTGTAAGAAAACAAAAAAAAAACTAAATTAAAAGGATGTATAGCACAAAAGATCTGAAAAACATTTGTTTTTCTTAACTGAACTCAAAACACAAATGTATGATGTCAGACACCGATGTCATGTAACTGTAAAACCACAATGTTATTAGTTACAACACAAATATGAGTTGTTATCTCATTAGTTTAGCAGGCATGTGCTGATGTTGCTTATAAATAACAAAGGAGAGAAATTTTACAAGACTTGCGATCAAATGCTACACTTAACACTTTCCCATAGCAGGCAAATGCCACTTCTAAAAACAGCAGATTGTTAATCACGTGAGAAGAATAGATCATGCTAAATTTCAATTAGGTTCAGGCTAAATCCTTTAAACAACCCCATTTCCTGCATTATGACACCAATGGGCAGAAAAATTGCGACAAAAAAGACTTTTGCACCTTTTGAACCTTTATCTTACCATCTGTTCATAGAATATCTAAACCAAATTGCTAAGACAACTATTTGCATAGGTAATAAAGAGGCAATTTATAATCAGTTAAGTGTCAGGTGAGGCCACGCTGTCTTTCTGATCTAATAAAAGCAACGTGCGTGATGCAAAGTATTGTGCTTATTTTCTTTCAGAGTGCCTTTGAAATGAATGCTGCAGGTTTAAAGTTGGCCTTGTGTGGAATGTGGAGGAGATTTGTGGCAGATGAGGGCTATCTGGGACATGGTGACCCCTACCACCCTGCCACATGTGTAAGAGGTTCATCAAACCAGGGTCAGGGGTCAGGAGGTTAGGATTCTGTTTCCTGTTTCACACAGACCGCGGCTTCATCTGGGTCCAGATATCAGCGCCTCCATCAAAGGCCTATCAATGGCAGCCATTCAAGCACGGGCCTGTTCTCAAGCCATTACAGAACAGACACAGAGCAAGCCTAAGAGTTTCACTCTGATTATGACGAGACGTGTATGTCAGTACACTTCCTCCCAGGATAATTCTTTGACAGCATTTAATTGAGCCAGTGTGACTGATGTTTACACGTCACATTAGGTTTGCCTGATGATTTTTGTCACCTACGCAATCTGTTTCTACAGATGTGGCATTCGAAGACTGAGTTAATCACTTATGTTCAAATCCTTTTGGAATTTTACAATTGCACATTGGAATAAATGTGCATGTATAGCATACTTCATATCTTAAATGGTTATTTATGTTCAATTGGACTTGTAGATAAAAACTGAAATGAATTAAACATTAGAGTACATTGTTTTATAATAAAATCGAACTTGTTGCTGTGCATTCTGGAAATGTCTTTGTTGTGAAGGGGACACACTATTTTAGAATTTGACAAAAATTAGGTATCTTATCGCAAGCAATTTAAATGCTTACTTTTTGAAACATCATTCATATCAGAAGCTTACCTATTATTCCTTAACATGCTAAATCTGAAGGCAACTGACAAGGTTTTTGGAACAAAGCAAAATACACACAATCACTAAAACAAACCTCATCCTTCAAGTCACAAAGGTCATTTTAAGCAGTCTTCTGTACATGAATGTGTTTTAGAGTTGACCCAACCCAGAGTCAACATGCATCAGCAATCCTAGGTCAAACTCAAATACCTCTGGGTTCCATGAACTCATTCACATGTGTCTAGGGAAAGTTTTTTTTTTTTCTCTCAGGTAAAGTATACATTGTTTCACAAAAGCTCACTGATAACTACCATGAATATGTTGTCTTAGATGGGTGTGTATGGTCTTATTATTGGTTGGGGTTCAATGAAAGTCAGCTGCGGTGAAGACATACTGCTAATCAATTGGAACAGAAAAAAAAGATGAAAAATGCATCTTGATTGTTTCAGGTGAAACATGTTTGAAAAATGCATTCATTTGTCTAATAATGTTCTCTGTGAACTCTCATAATTTAATCTCATAAAGTTCATAAATATCTGAAAAATTATGCAAACATGCAAGTCATTGAGGTCATGCAGTGTAACACAGATCTAAGTGATGAAAACATTCTTTAAAGTTTTAAATCTGAAATTGCGACATGTATGAAGTTATTGCCCCTCAAAAGAAAGAGTCGTTTTTAAAACTAATCCCAAGCCGAACGTTAACATATTGCCCGCCCACTTGTTGGTCTTTTCACATTGGTCTAAATGAAAATACAAATTCATTCTTTACCACTAGTTGCCGCTTTTGTGATTAATATCCATGAACCCAGATATGAATTAATCCTAATGTATTTTATATTGTTATTTTTAGTAGTAGAATTCGTAGTATCACAATTACGTTTGTTATCACAATTATTTTTCGTTGTCCCCCCTTTTTTAGAAACCCTAAATGACAACAATATGGAAAGCACCAACACCGGTCCTAAGCTCAGGCAAGAAATAGGCCTATACATTCACAGTTATTCCAATTACTAAAGTAAAATTAGCACAATAGCATATTATAATGCTATAAAAAAATACTATGACGATTCTATTTCCAAGGTGTCCATAGAGAGAGAGTTGATAATACTTACAACAATATATTGAATTTGACAGGTGTCTGTCACATTGTCCCACGAAACATTAAAATAGTGTAAATGAGTGTACAATTTTTTAGAATAATAATTTATTCTATTTAGAGTCCTTTTCATTCATTTAACATATTTATATTCATATTTATTGGGGACATTCAAGTTAGAGAATAGACATATTTGAATAGTTACTTTCCCTGGTAATTAGTTACTTTAATAATGATGTACTTTTTGTGAGAAGTAACTAGTACTATAACTAATTTCATTTTTTTAAATAACAAGCACTGAAAAGAAAGAAAGTTTTTTTTGACCTTGCATGTATGTCAACCTGTTGTTGGGGACTCCCAAAATCAAAATATAAACCTTTCATTACCCACAATATGGGCACTTTTAAAGGACTACGTAATTCAGAATTTGGGGTTTTCTATTATCTTATGCAAAATCATGGTATCACCACAGTACTTTTCTTTGTAAAGCGTGTCATGTCAGCTACTGGGAATGTGCAAGAAGCCTGAATTATTCAGGACTGGCATCCAGGGTCTTATAAACACTGCCATAGCCTGTGTCTCATCACCTGGCTCTGGTTACACTCCTCAATGTGTGTGACCGTCAGGCAGAGACAGCACTCTCCATATCCCCTCCCTGCTGGCCGTCTAGGTGGGATGGGTTGATAGGGGCCGGTGGTCTCGCACCATTGCGTCTGTTAGGGCCCATACCCAGGCGTGAAGCACGTCTCATCTTCATAAGAGTGTGGCAGGACCAGGAGTTCTGCTAAATTCTTCACCTTTGTGCAGCCCACATAGAGACTCTGTAGCCGACCTGTTGGTCTCGTCCACACATCCGACAGTAGATCATAACATGGGGAAAAGGATTGCCAATTGTCAGGCAAAGAAGTGTCTAGAGACTATACAAACAGTCACACGGCATTAAAGAGAGTGTGAAACCTTTATGGGAGAGAGAAATGTGCAGCCTGGGAGGTGGGAAGTTTCTTTCTTTCTTTTTTATCAGCAACACTACAGCCATGCCTTGTAAAAAAAGAGGTACCATTGTACTTTGATTATATCGGATGTAATACCATGGCAATAATACATTGTAAAGGCACACTTAAAGGAAAATCCTGTTAAATAATAACCAAGGTGTTAAACAGAAAGCTAAAAATGAAAGCTCACCACCCCAAAATCAGCAAAATGTACATTACAGATAATCCAGATATACGATATAGACAGGGTACAAGGTTATAAATAAAAAGAAAAGACACCATAAGGGCAACACATAACGATAAAATAAAGCAATAAAAAAGAATTATGTAAAATGCAACACAAAATACCTAAATGTACAAAACCGATAGATGAGATTTTAAAGGGATAGATCAACCAAAAATGAAAATTCTGTATTTAAAAATATGTAAAAAGCAATTAATTGCTCACCTTCATGTTGTTCCATGAGACATTGTTGAGAAGAAATTATTAAGTTTGTTTTTCTTTGCACACAAAAATTATTCTTGTATTCATAAAATTGAAAAACTGATGAAAGTTTTTTGACCTTGTATGTATGTCAAGTTGTTGGCGACTCAAAATCAAGATATAAACCTTTCGTTACCCTGCACTTTATAGTACCACATAATTCAGAATGTGGGATTTTCTATATTCTTAATGCAAAATCATGGTATCAGCATATTACCTTTATTTGTAAAGCGTGTCATGTCAGCTACTAGGAATGTTAATTTTTACTACCTTTCTGGGTCTTGAACGTGTCAGTTGCACTGCTGTCTGTGCAAGGTCAGAAAGCCCTTTTAATCAAAATATATTATTTGTGTTCCAAAGATGACACAGGGTCTCATGGGTTTGGAATGGTATGTGAGTGAGTAGTTAATTCCAGAATGTTCGTTTTTGGATATAAATATTTTTTGTTATAGTATAATGCTTCATATTATAATAAACTAACGTAAAATACTTAAATCAGAAACTATTTGGTAAATCCTATTGATTTTACAGTAAAAATGCAAAGATTGTTGTGAATAAAGTAACTTTCAAATGACAAATCAAATCTCTTTTTTCCCATTTATTTACCTCTATTATTCATCTAGCTTCAACTTTTTTTACTTAACATTTTTAATGTTTTTGTTAGGTTCTCCCACCCAAGGTGAAAGGGCTCTGCTCTATGTGGGCAGTTAATAGTCATCGCAAATCAAAACATGCAATTGTGTCAGGTTTTCAAATGCCTACACATGTGCATCAACTGCCCCTAATTTCTAAATATGCTGTATTAAAGGCTTGTAGCTACTGTAGGTGAGGGCATATGCTGTGTTGTTTTCTATGATATTATGTTACATTTTCACAGCATTTAACACTGTTTTTAACACAGGTGTGAGCCTAGCTACTTATTAAGTTAAGCATTCAAATGTTAATGTAATTTAAGCTTTACACACCCACATGTAAACATGAAGACATGCACAAAGTGGAAGAAGAAAATGAAAGAGTTGATGTGACTTGCGTAGGTGTACTTTGGTATGAATGGTCTCATGTGAACATGCTGGGAGGGATCAGAGAACCGCACAGAGAATAGGGTGCGTCTCTCTATCCATGCATTGCTGAACAACACTGCCAAGGAACTGACAAAGGTCAAGCAAGAAAGAGAATGAGCATGCCTTCTTATCGCACCATTGACCTACAACTCCTACATGCCATTCTCTTGAAAGCAGGTGCAATAGTTGCTGCTTTAAGGAATGAGGCAACAAATTCAAGGTGTCGGTTTCTTAAGAAGTCTCCATACAGTTAGAAACTCTGTATTAAGGTTGAGATAACATTCTATAATGGGATTTTGGTTAGCAGAACCACCACAGTTCAACACTATTAAAACTGAATATTGTATAGTATGATTTATATACTACATATTTTTTGAAGATGTTGACATCTCGCATTTCACAAGATTCACTCATTTAAAAGACCATTAATCCATCAAAGAAGACATGCAAAGTATGCTTTTACTCATGCAGTGGTTTTTGACATACCTGCTGACAGAACAATCTTTTCTTCCCTCTCCTCCTGGCGGTGCTGCTTTTAACAGGTACACTTAACTTTTTGGTAAAAGACGATTGACTTGTCAGCAGAATATGACACACCACTGGTCTTGCAATGTTTAGTATGTACATAACGTTTACTAGCGCAAAACATACATTTTCATTAAAAAGGAAAGGACATGACATGTGGCGACATGAGATATGGTTTCCCATACTAGTAATTTGTGCTCTGCATCCAAGTGCACACACACAGCAGTGAGAAGTGAACAACCACGCACCCACACCCGGAGCAGCCAGTGCTGCAGCGCCTGGGGAGCAGTGCCTTGCTCAAGGGTTTCACCTCAGTCGTGGTATGGAAGGAAGGTGGAGAGAGTGCTGGTTATTCATTAACCCCACCCACAATCCCTACCAGACCTGGGACTCGAACCCACAACCTTTTTGCCACGACTGCCCCCATTTTATAGCTAATACAGTGCCCTCCACTAATATCGGCACACTTAATAAAACCCTTCATGAAAATAAATCTGCATTGTTTATCCTTTTGCTCTTTTGTTACATTTTTAGAAAGTTCTAACCTATCAATAAAGTAAAACAATTGAAAATGAGAAGAAAAACTGATTAAATAAATGTTTTCCTCCAATAAATGTTAGCCACAATTATTGGCACCCAATTATTGCTATGTCCTTTTCCCAAGATAACAACTTTTAATTTTCTCCTGTCACTCCAGACCCAGTAGATTACCCTGTTGGTAACCTCACTCAGAGTTTGGACTGGGACAGCAATGGCAAAAGCATTCTTGTGTTTATTTTGATGTTTGTGTTTGGATTATTGTTCAAGTGGAAGACCCAACCATGGCCCATTATAAGATTTCTAACAGAGAAAGTGAATTATTTATTTTTATCTCTTGGTATTTGATAAAATCCATGATGCCATGTGTCTAAACAAGATATCCAGGACCTCCAGAAGAAATATAGACCCACAACATCAAAAACACAGCAGTATATCCATTTTACACATGGAGTACTTTTTATCCCTGTGTTCACCAAACCCATTTTTTAGTTTCATCTGATCATAGAAGCCAGTCCTATTTGTAGTTCCAGTCCTGTCTGACAACTGAACATACTGGAGATTGTTGTCTGCAATGCTCCAGCTGCAATTCTTGAAGAGTCTTTAGCCACACAAACTCTACTTTAGCCACTCAAACTCTACTCCTCACATTGCTTCCTAACATTGTATGTTGATTGGAAATTCTTAATTATTTCCCTGATGGAATTTGTGAAGCTCAATTACCATTTGCAGCATATAAGAAATATATTCTTTGTTTTTTCTCATTGTGTTGATGATTAAGGGATTTGAGCTTTGTTTCCCCCTTTATATAAATGTCTGTGAAACAGGAAGCCAGGGCTGGATATTCATAATGTTCATAATGCTCAAAATTGTGAATATGAATGGGAATATAATTCAGAGATATGTTACTATATGTTAAAAATTAAAGGGGTGTCAATAATTGTGGTCAACAAGTACTGGAGAAAAACATTTATTTCACAAAGAGATTTTTTTCCCGTTTCAATTGTTTTAATTCAATGGTAGGTACAAATTTTTTTAACATAAGATCAAAAGGATAAACAATGCAGATTTATTTTCACATCCACCTTTGCTCTGATTTACCAAGGGTTTACCAATATTAGTAGAGGGCACTGTATACCTTGAAATAACCTTTTTTAGTAACAACATAGCATTAAAAAGATATTAATAAGATACTCACTAATCCCACTCCTACCTCTAAAACTATTGCTGTCAAGCAATTAATCAATTAATCAAAAACATTTAACAATTAAAAGTTTTTGTTTACATAATGTGTTTGTACTGTGTATATATATATATATATATATATATATATATATATATATACACACACACACACTTACACTACATATTTAAAAATATTTACATGTATAAATATGTGTAAGCAGTATAAAAAGCAGTCCAAATGATGATGCCTTGTAACATCTCGGTGTGAGTATTGCTGCTTACAGACACTGCTCAGGATGGAGATGAAGGTCTCTAAATAAATTGTAATTTTGTTGCAGTTTTTGTGTATATTATGGTTCTATTGACTGTCATAGCATGTCGAGAAAATAGCTTTTGTTGTTAATATTAAGTGAATATTACATGATGAGTAATAATCAAACAATTTCAGAAATGTTATTCATTTTAGGGGTTTAATGTGTAGTCTTATGGTCAGACCGAAATGTCATAATTTTGACTAAGCTTCATTTAGTAATTGAAAACATAATGCTGTTGATATGACAACTGGATTTAAGAAAACGTTAATGCTGCAATTTCAATATTAAGTTTTTCTGTAAAGTTATTCTTGCCCTAATCATTTATGTTTTAGGTGTCATCAATATCATCAATATTGTATGTTAAAATGCTAAAAAAATACATCCGTTTTTATGGCCTGTGTGGAGAGTCTCTTAGACTCCTACCCTCTTGGCCTTAATTAAATTAACTTTTATTCTTAGTTTTTACCTCTGTTATAAGGAAATGACGACAATACAAACTAGTAAACCTATATTAACTTAAGTGTGGAAGTTGAATAGCAAAACCAAGTACAGCGGCAAATGGGAGATTAATTAATATGAATGTGTGGTTTTGCAATGGAGGCTTGTTTAGGTTAGCCCAACCTCCTCATCATCTGTCTAATCAGCACCAGGGAGGGAGTAATGTCATCCAGATGCAGTCGAACGCCCATAGGGTGCTGGGAGAACCCTGCTGGGAGCTCTTTGGCATTGCTCTTGAAGGTTTAGTATGCTCATAATATTAGCTGCACTAAGCACCACTGCCATACAAAGACATATGGCATGTGAATTACAGTACAGATTTACCAAAACGTCAAGAGTGGATTTTGTATCCATTTTCTGCCATATGACCCCAAACTGGTGGCAGAGTGGTAAAAGCTGTGTGGAACATGTGGTTCTCTTTATGCCTTCAAATTCAGGTACCAATACTGAACTTCTCCTAACACTAGCAAGAGGAATCAAGATCAAGAGTATAGGTGCCTCATTTGACCCCTGCAAGATGTCTGCACAGCAGCAATAAGACCAGCAGCAACTGAGGATCTGAAGAGATCAAAAGCCATTGGTGTCATGATACCAGACCACACAAATATTTTTGAAGCCCTCTTCAATTAGCAATGCATTTCAAAATGTAAGGGGAATTTATGTAAACTGGGCCATTTTTGGCTGTACTTACACATTCAGGGCAGTTTCCCGAACAGGGTTTAAGACTAGTCCTAGATTAAAATAAATGTTAAGAGCCATCCAAACTGGAAAAGGCTTGCACTGAGATATCTAAATATATATAAAATACATCATTGTCCTTGATTGGTCTTAAAATGCTCATAGATAATGCATTTTTTGTAAGACATGTTTCTAAAAATTCTTAAATGTCCTAAATTAGCAAAGGTCTAGTCCTGGCTTCTATTTAATTTCTATCTGGGAAAACGGCCCTCAGTGTTTAGCTAAACGGTTACTTAAGTAAAAATATGAAGAATGGTGAAATCCATGAGAGACTTATCACATCGAAACAACATTAATGCATGAGTCCAACTGAATACAAGTTAATTTGTCAGACTTTAATTAACAAACAGCATCTTTGAATGCTTTTATTTAAAAGCAGAGAGCATAGCAAACCACAAAACCAACGGGAGATGGAGACTGAATCTAAAACCTTCAAATGACTCACAGCTCATATCTCCATTTTGGTGTTGTTACTAACATAAAATAAATAAATAAATAAATTAAACCAGCAAGACAAGCATGTGTGCAGTGTACATAACATTGTAGTAAACATTTAAAGTGGTTCAAGACTTTTCATCCAAATTGTCCTAAAACCAAAATGTGTTCTTGTCTTGGGACAACTTTGATAAACATTTTTTGATCCAGTTCAAAGGTTTACTACTGTAGGCAAATTTGTCCATGTTTACCAAAAATCTGGTTGTGAGTTATGAAAATTTAGGGTTATAGAATTTTTACAACTGAACCACCTTTGGCACTCTAAAACAGAAACAGACAAGCCCATTCTGCTGTTGTGTGAACGTTTGCTTGTGATTTAGAGGTAATACCACAGTTGCACTGGTTAGGTGTGTTTTAAAGCATGGCAGCTGGTTTGAGCTGGTTTAGGCTGGTTTGGTCCTGCTCAGGACCAGAGCATTATGATTTGTAATGAACATTGGAGAAGGCAAAAGCAATGAAGAGATCTAACTATGCCCAGTATTGGATGCCAGGCTCCTAAAGTTCAACTGTGAATCCATTTCCTCAAGTGCTAGTATTCTCTGAGATATCAGGTCAAAATAAGTCGGAAAGACCAGAAAAGCTGAGTGAGGAAGAAATGAGCAACATTTCTGACTTGGTCCTCTTGGACCCTTTGTGACTTGCCAACTATTTGTGCTTCAAGTCTGGTTTGAATAAGAGGCCTTCTGCATTGCGGGACGAGAGGTAAGGCTCTGTGCTGCCAGAAGGACTCAGCTCTGATGCCACAGTGGCATCATGGGTTGAGCTGATGAGAGCAGGGGGCAAACACAAATGTTCAAAAGGGGCTACAGAAAAGAAAAAGGGCCCCAGTGAGGAGAAAATTCCAGGCTGGCTTGCGGTGTTTGTTTCTGGGCTTTGTGTGGAGAGGCCCATGGTGAGTAGTGTTGCGTAAGTGGGCCGCGTGGCTGCTCTGGCATGCGGGCGGCTGAATTACTGCGGCAGATGGTAGAGCCGCTCCTATGGGGGCCCACCGTGTCGTGCCAATGTTCCGGGTCGGGTGGCCCTTTCCCCCTCCCCTTTCTCTCTCTAACTCAGTAACACACAAAGGCCCCAGGAAGTGGCGATGAATGTACGGCCAGAGGAGCATGCCGAGGCATGGGCCACAATTGGAGCTTTCAATCAGTGAACACTCGTTAATGCTGAGCCACGCTGCCGCTGCTGCCTTGCTGTCTCACATGGGCCTCGCACCCCTTCCCCCTTTGTCTTGGAGCACGCCAAAGTGTGGGGCCCGTTCTCCTGATTATTTAGAAACCAGTGTTGGCTGGCAGTGTTGTGCCTGTGTTGCTTTGAATTGGTCATTGCATAGTAGAGGATCAAGGTCGTTTGCTGGTTAAGGATCCCACTTCTTTCTGGGCGGCTGATGGCTTTGTGTTTAGAAGTGTGTGTGTGTGTGTGTATGTGAGTGTGGAAAAGCATTGGAAGCTGGACAGATGCTTTTGTTGAGCAAGTTAAGATATTTGCTTAAAATACTGTACAGACACCATGAGTTCTACACTTTCTCTGTATTAAAGTCACTTATCTTGTGTCAGGACTATGTAGAGAGCATGTCTAGTATGATATTGCATGAACATAAAAGAAAGGGAATCCAAATGAATAAAAAACAACTCATGTCTGGCCACTAACTAGCATCTAATGACAATAATAATGTGTTTTAACAGTGTCTTTTCAAATTTATTTTTTTTTGGTACAGAAGTGGCAACATTTGATTTCTAGAGACAGTAACCATCTTATCCAGCATTCCCATACACAGTCTTTCTATTTTTAAAGACATTTTTGCATTACATATCCAAGGAAATTAATTTTGTAACACACACCAGAGTTTACTTTTGTGAATGTGTGCTTTCCTTGTTGCCGCTTTAATAGCAGGGTTAAGTCTAAAGTGACTTAAATATTGCTGACTCACGTTTTCCAGCACATGCTAACACTGTTCAAACATGGCCGCATGGCTCTAAAAGGGGTGTTCTCAGCAGCCACTGCATGACCTATGATCCCTATTGACATTTTTTTTGTTGAATTGTTCCAATTATATTTATTGGTTAGCAATGCTATGTTATGCTTTGGCTTAAGTGAATTTTAAATGGGCGTTGCAGTTTTCCACCATGCTTTGTCCCATGACGCTTTACTATAGTAAAAACAGCATAAATATATTGGCAATCTTCCAAAAACACAGGAAAAAAAGCAAAGAAGTTATATACTAGCATTATTACTTAAACCCCTTATCCTACCTTATCCTACTAGCTATAACTCCACTATTTACTTTTAATAATGATGTTAATAAATCAACACCAGTGAATGTTGTTTTGCAGCAACGCTCAAAGTATTGTGCCTTCACTGCTTTTTAGCACTCAACCCTTCCAATGATGAACCTTGCATGTGGTTCCACCAGGGACGGTGTAATGGACTGACCATCATTTTTATCATGTTATGATTCTGTAAAAAGTGTTTATGGATGCCAAACAGATGTTTTCACTGAGTCTTACAAAGAGGCCTAAAATGGCCTCCAGACAAGAACAAACAAATGGCAATGCTACGTAAAGCGCTATATAATGGGGCTGATTTGAAATGACTGGCTTTTTTAAACAGTCATAATCCCTTTTGCAGGCCAGGGAGCTACCACACTAAAAAGAAGCCATTGTGGTGGCGTTGAGCTTGTGGGAGTGATTTACATAGCTAAAGGAAGGTAATCAGCTGGCACTGCGGCCATTGAGGAGGGGGTTCAAAGGAGGTTTGATTGAAGTCCGCTGAGGAAAAAGCTAAATAGATTGACAGTCAGGCCTCCCAAATCAGCCCCCTGTTCTGGCTTGGGAGAGTGTGTAGGGCAATAGGTCATATTTTAAAATGGGAAAAGGGGAAACAGGTCCAGGTTAGCAAACTACCCTTACTTTCAGCTCTCAACTTTAGAGTGTTGGCAGTATGTCTGTCGAACAATGTGCACTAGCAAAACTATACGAGGGTCTGCAAGCAATCACATTTTTCTCGAACACTTATCCCAGCAGGAAATTAGGAAAATATATTTAAATGAAGATACCACCTTTCAAATGCAGGGTCACAGCCTATCCCAGAGTCTTGGACCAGAAACTCTCTGGATGGATGTCCAGACTGAATGGCTCTAAACAGTAAATAAGTCTAACAAGTTCAAATCGATACCGATAATAATGTCTGAAATCTAAAGAAGACACACTTGACAAAAAAGGTGTTCAATGAATTCTTAGTTGTTCCTGATTGTCTTTCAATTGCCCTCATTCACTGACAAGATAACGACAAGCTTTATGGCTGCAACATCCAGCCAATCAAGATACTTCCGCTTAGACAGCTATCCAATCAGAAAGCTTAGAAGAAAGTCCATTCAGCTCATTCATTCAGTGGAGTACATGGAAATGCCACTATGCTTATTATCTTCGTTTAGGACTTTATTGCCTTGACTTTATGACACATTTCCTTTTCCCATCATAACTAGATTGCTCTATGAAGATAGATTGAGGTCTTAAAAATTGAATGATTTACACATCAAAGAATCTGTCACAAGCTTCTTCTTTGATGTCTTTCATTGCACCCATATTTAGATGATGGGTGGAGTGTTTTCTTTGATTATTTTGGTTTTAAACTGAAAGCTGTATGGACAAGTTAATAAATATGTGACTTTTACACTTGCTTTTTTCCGTTTAACAGTGGTGTTTAGTAAGCTGTTACAGTTTATACTGGACTAATACAAACTGCATTGTAACAAACTGACTAATACAACAAATTTATTCCACACACACACACACGCACACAGTTTCAATGCAGCTGTCAGACCTCACAAAGCCAAGCCTGTAATGCTAGGAACAGCCAGCTGGACACAGCATACCCTCTATTCCTTCTCTAGTACAAAACTTTACCCCCCTTTTGCTGCCCTCTACCACCTTTACACTAATTATCACATGCCAAGGCACTTGCCAAGTGGGCAGCTGTCAGCATGGGTGGCAGGAGTGGATGAGAGACAGTAAGTAGAAAGAAAAAGAGAGAGATATTTCCTGATCTTCAGTAAAAACAACAACAAAAAAACGTTATGTGTCATAAAGTTTGAAAGAAATTACTGGGCAGCAGTGGAACTTGTTGGTCATATGAATGCAGAATGAACTAGATTTTTACATGTTTGGAAAAATAAGTGTGTACTCACTCTTAAAAAATGTGAGTGGTGCTTGTCTGTGCAATCTTCACCTCCGTGCTACAGAATTCTGAGTTGTTTTAGAGGTGTTGCTATGCATTTGGGGACTTGAGGGCAACAACATAGAAACAACCTGCCTCCCATGGATGACCTGAACAGGAATGTGGGTAAAGTAACTGATTGGGTAACACTTTAGATTAAGGAATACACATATTTATTATTAACAAAGAGTTTTGTGTGTCAAGAGGAACATTTAGAAGTAGGATAGAATAGGGTACCAGTAAAGGTCATGCTTCAAGGATGGAAGGTGGAAGTGGGAATCTTGCTGCTGAGTTTGGCACATATTACTGCACAACAGACTTTAATAGCACTTTTCCAGACTCTAAAAACAAGGCCTTTTTTAAAACCCAAATGCTGGGTCATTTTATTGTGTTGTTTTTTATACCCAACTGCTGGGTTGAGCCTGTCTCTGTTGAAACAACCCAGCTGCTGAGATACAGTTAGAGCGTGGGCTTTTTACGTCTTCTGCAGAAGATAGCAGTTCTTAGCATCATTGACGAGTGATCTATAGGGCTTATATGGGCGGAGGCTGAAAAACCAGAAAAATATTTTTGGTTCACATCTTTATCAAAATAAAGGTTTGTATTCAATTTATTTAATTTATAAAGTCTTTATTTTACTGTAAATTATATTATTTTAGGCAACACAGCTGTGTGAGCAGCAGTCATTGGTTTCACATGATGGAAACATCTTTTGCCTTGAATTTAATGTTTAAATATGTTCTCTAATCTCAACATGGCATCTTTCAGCTACGAGTGAAACGTGAAGCAGCAGTCTGAGGTACATAGACCTCCAGCGAAGAGAAGCCATCTGACATTTTGAGCATTAGACAGGGACATTCAATGTTTTATAATTGTATTTTATTCTGGATCCTTGAGACTCCCCAAATAGTTCAGTTAAGTTCAGACTCCTGTTCAGTTAACTTATTATTATTAAAATATTAGGCACACTGCATAACAACATAATAGCACACCTTTTCTCAACAAGCTACATGATTTGAGGTATGACATGAGGTAGCAGTGTAAGTTATGTCTCAATGTTGCCATATTGGAAATAAGAAAATGAAGAAAAGAGACTGAACACAGACAAGTATGTCTGCTATTTCCCTTCCACTCCCTTTGTTTTCATTCTGCTGGTGGGAGCCAGACTCATTAACGTGTGTATCAGCATCTTAATTGCTGCCTTGATGGTCATGTACGTGGGACCTACCACACACCCTGTGCACCACCCACTTTTCCTCATCTCACTTGTTCAGCAGCCCGACTGAAGCAAGACAGTCCTCCTCTTGGGACTATTACACCACATTAGGTGTAATTAGGGACCCTGTCGGGCATCCATCAAAGGGGTCGCAGGTTCCAAAGCGGGGTGGGGATAGCAGGCCATTGACCACACTGTGATTAACCAGTTCAGTAAGTTCATACTCTACATTGCCCACTCTTGAAGTTTTGCTGTCTCAAGAAACGTGGACAAACCTTCAAAGTTAATTACCCGAATGGTTTCCAGGAGCTTTGTGGCCTTACTGGAAAAACGTAAAGGCACAACACGTCCAGTTTATAATTCTCTCTTTTCAAGGTCTGTGGTCAGCTTCTGTTGGGCAGTATAGTTATCAGATTTTGCATGATGATAAATCTGTGTAGATGCATTTGTCCCCATGGGCCAGGCAAAGTCAATTGAGCATGCTGCCATTTCTGTCGCACCCTCCAACCCTGGGCAGCTACATGGGTGGTATAAAAATCAGTTGGCATACGTACATGACTAAGAGGTAGTCTTCTGTTTCCTGCTAAGCTGACTGGCCATTCAGCAAACAATGAACGAGAATTCTGTCATCATTTACTCACCCTCATGCCTTTCCTCATGTTTCTGGCCTTTCGGTTAATGCAATGCATGTTAGTAGGGACATGAAGACAAAAAGGCAGCATAAAAATCCAAACTCCAGTGTCTTATTAAAGTGATCATACTACCTATAAGACCTTCGTTCATCTTCAAAACAAAAATATAGAGCAACACAACTGAAATGATCCAGCTCAAAAACTACTTTCCATGGATCCTTTAAATTGAGTCTCTGATGGCACTCAAAGACGAGATATGCATCTTTTTTTAGGAGAAGCAAACAAATAAAAAACAAATGCACGGCAGTAACATCAAAGCTCATTAGTTATACTTACAATAGCATGCCATATGACTTGATGACTGAGTCATGTGTGGTTGATCAGCTCAAGTGCTGATCAGTGGAACTAAAGTTAGCCTGGAAGACCATCTTGGTCCAAGTGGTTAGAGCTGGTAGGCCACCAACAAACCAGCTATGCTTCAAAAACCAGCTGGACCCTTTTAACTGGTGTGATCTGTTTATTCCCGCAGGAAAAAACCTCAAACCCATACTTCTTACCAGTCTGGGAAGAACTAATGGCTCCCAATATCAAAATCAATGGCCACATCATGCCGCGAAAGACTAAAGATCATAATCTCAAGCAGACATTTATTATGTTACATCATTCAAATCATAGCCATTATGATCACCAAGATCACCCAGGAGGGAAAAAGGCAACAATCTGCTTTGAAGAACTCTGTGGGTTAATCTCCCACACAGATCATCCTAAGTGAGGGGGTCTTTGATTTATGATGTTCAGCACTCTCAAATTTGTCTGGATATACATAAAGCATGATTCACAATTGCGGATGAATATCTACCTGTCTTTTGTACAAAATGCAAACTCTTACAGACTCTTCATGTTAGCCAATCCTATGCAAAGTAATGCAATGTCAAACATGTGAGCTTGTCAAAAACAGACAGAAGTCCTAGTACAAAAACTGATATGGGACCAGCGTGGGGTTTCTTCATCCATTGCGTTTAAAGAGACAAGGAACGTGGAGGTGGTTTTTGGAGGCCTGTGTATCTTTCTTCTCCCAAATATTTAGACGGCAGTCTCTGTAATTGACTAGTGAAGGGACAGAGATAGTTAGCGTATGTGTGTGTGTAGGAAAGAAAAAAACATCACAACGTCTTTAATAAACAGACATAATGAGAACTTGAGAATAAATTAAGACCTTATTTATGCAATAAACAAAATCGATAAAACATTCCCTGGTTTGTCAATCTGATGAAAACATGTACAGATCATATCACACTCCAAAATGAAAACACAGACAGAAAACAATACAGAAAAATGAAGCACATTGAGTCTCTAAACTGTAAAAAAGGTTAATGGAAATGTCCATAAAAAAATAAAAAGTATTAAATTAAATTAAAATAATTTAATTATTAAAGCTATGGACATTGTAAATTGTACTATTTTTTTTTTCTTTAATTTTTTTAATAAATTAATTATTAATATACAGAAAATATAATGGAAAATATTTCATTTCTTCAGACTTCTTTCAATTTGTAACATTTATATTATTTTATTATATATATATAAATATATTTTTTTTTTTTATTATTATTATTTTTTTAATTTTTTTTGTGGATGTGAAATATGAGGCACGTATGCTTTGTGACAGGTTTCACATGTTTCAACCCAGTTTAAGTCAAGTTTATTTGTGTGTATCTAAATAAAGGTTACTGGGGTCAAATCATCCAAAGCCGCTGTCTGTGTGATGATGAGTCTCTCTGGGTGGGGTGAGTTGAGCTATGCCTAGTGCGGTCAGCAGTGGCAGATCATCATCTGTTTGAGTTATAGTGACCCAAGTATGGCGGGCAGCAGCATGCTGCTTTCCCTTCGTTCACATTCCTGGTCTCTCCATGCAATAAGACACTACAGAGCCACCGACCTTACCACAGCTCTAAATAGACACTTGGTTGTAAAAGCTAATTAGCTGTGATTAAAACAAACTTATCTTGCCTGCCGTACCCAATTACATGTGTGCACTAAATGGGTGATCTTTCTATTCCAATCTGTCTCATTCTGTCACTCTCTTAGACAAAGGCCTGCAGGTTATCTTGTACAGCTCAAAAACAAAACAAAATTAGCTGTTTTTGCTTAGACTCAGAAATTACAGCATTTCCTGTGTTGGATCTCAGACAAACTGTACATCTCCCCCCAGCGCCGGTCACCATCCACATCAGGATGCAGTGAAAGCCTGACAAATAGGCCCCTTTTCTGCCCTTCCTCCAGTGAAAATAGCACACTCTTTTTTCAGTGACAATCAGGAAATTCCCCTCAGAGAGGGAAGCAGAAGTGACACAACAAACAAAGTTCGAGGCAGACAGTGGATGTCCTGAGGGAGGGATTTACTGATCTAATGTGGCCTAAGCCAACATAACTGTAACTCAAATACAGTATTATACCATTTTAACACCTCACATGCATTTTGTTAAGTTGAGAAGCATCAGCAGTGTTGGGGAAAGTTACTTGTTACTTTCATTAATTTGAGTTACTTTTTAAATCTGGTCAGGACTTTCTTGTTTGTTTTAAATATAAATAAGCCCTTCTCTTACAAATGTAAAAGCCCTTTTCACAACAAAAGTGCAACGAATCTGCCTCAGGCTGAAGGAGATGTAAATATCTGCACAGTAGAGGGCACAGGTAAAACAATTGCATGAAGAATATGATGCAGGAGAAGAATGTTCAACGTTATTCAGCCACAACAAAATATTATTAATAAAAATAATTACAAAAGTGAAAACTCTGTGATCCCTTTAATCCAATTCAAAGTACAGCATTTTCATTTTTGGAAGAATTATTTTTTTGTTAATCCTTTTATTGCATTTATTCTCTCGTACAAGTATTAAATCGTTTTTAGGGGATTCATTAACAGTCATAAAAAGCGCGGAGAACCAATAGCCTCATGGGTTGTCCTTCAGGTGTCCCGAATTTGTGTAAATGTCATATAAGTACTGTACAAATATATATTTTATTTAACAAAACAAATCATACAACTTGACTCATGTAGTGGAAGAAATATACAAAAATGTATATTAAATGAGAGTTAGTTAGTGATTATTATATTAAAAATACAGTTCAAATGATGATTATATGGAATAAGCTTACACTAAAATAACAATAAAAAGTACTGCTGTCAAGCGATTAATCAGGATTAATCGCATCCAAAATAAAAGTCTTTGTTTGCAAATATATTTGTGTGTTATATATATATTTATTATGTCTCAATAAACACGTACGGTATATATTTTGAAAATATGTAAATGTATTTACATTTTTATATTTCTATTCATAAAAATTTAATGTATAAACATACCATACTTTTCTAAAATATATACATGCATTTGTGTGTATTTATATATGTGTACTTAATAAAAATACAAAGCACACATATTATGTAAACAAAAAACCTTTATTTTGGATGCAATTAATCGTGATTAATCATTTACCAGCACTCTGGTTCCCCGTGGGAAGTTATATTTAGTTATTCTTCTTATTTCTGTAAAGATATCTAGCTACGCTAAAATATTTACAATTCACAGTTGTGGATATCATAAAAGAATATAATGTTGTACACCAGAAGGCTGTATGAGTGTGGGCAATACCCATACTGTATAAAGAGAATGTACAGTGTAAGAAAAACACCATTAAGTTAATTTACATGACTTTATGCAAAAAAAGTTTTGTTATATAATACAAATGGTAACTTTCTACGACTATATATCTTATTAGTAGTATTGTTGTTGTTTACAAAGGCATTTACTGTAGAATTTTCGCATACTCTTTCATTAATGTCAGCTTTAAAAGCAGCTGTTTGTTTGATTCTTGCTGTCAGTGCAGACGGTTCTGCCAGACAGGTTCTCACAGAACCGCTCACAGATTACCTGATCAGCCTGTTTAACTCCCCCACCCACAAATACCCTCAGCCAAGAAGAAACAGTTAGAACCTTCCCCTCATTCTCAAACATGCTGTTGCCCGCCATGTGGAATGTCATTTTTCATATATTTACATAATTTGCATAATATTTGAGTAATGACCCTAAGCTAAGGTTGTTGTGTAACCATACCATGTATTGAATAACAGCACTGAATTTCCCTCTGTCTAGTAACAGATTGATCTCTATTAAGTTTCTGTGTAAATATCCGATCAGATAAAGACAGCAGAGCACATGGATGCTTATCAAAGCTGAAGGAATGCGTTTGCTCTGCCAACAGGTAACCTAGTGAGTTCCCTCCTTCCTCGCTAAAGTGCTGGCATGGGGGAAAGGTTACAGATTGCTCTGAAAAGAGAGTTCCCATTTAAAAGGCGCTGAAGCAAACACTGCATCCATCACAGCCTGTCCACGGCCATTTTCCAATGAGTAACTCTGAATTTGGGGGGCATTTATAAACAAAGCAGCTTTTCACACATTAACAAGGTTCTATTAAAACATCTCGAGGGGCACTGCACAGTAACAGGACACACTGGCAAATGGTGCAGTGCCAGCTATTTTCACACAGCCTTAGCAAATGAGTACAGTATATACATGAACGTGTTTTTCCTTGTAAGTGCCTTTTAACTGACGGAGAGCAGTGCTGTAGCGTTTGAATAAACAGACAACTCTCACTGTCTCAACTTTCTCTGGTATCAAAGCCGATGAAGGCTAGGGAATGGCTGCCTTATTGAGTTCTTCAGCAAATATGTTATATTCTGAGGGGAAGAATGATTCAGGAGAAAAAAAAAAACATAAAATAAAACTGTTTATAGACAATTTTAACAGGACATGCATGTGTTCTTTGCTCAGTTCTTTTAAGTTTGATGATATTTCTTTAACGAGAGGTTTATACATAAATATATATATATATATATACATATATATAAAAAAACATAATATATGATTATTTAAATAATATTTACAAATATATTAACATAATATTTAATGTATTTTGACATTATATTTGCTCTTGTATTGCTATTATCATAATGCATTCAGAAAAAAATAAATAATAATAAAAAATAATAATTTATGGTTACTATGATTATGATAATGATTATTGTTGTTGTAGAGCCTCAGATTAGGGACCATTTCTCACTATTAACTAGTTGCTAATTAGCATGCATATTACTATCATATTGGCTTTTGATTAGTACTCATAAGGCACCGACTGTATTCCACATCCCTAACCCTACCAATACCTAAACTAAATGACTACCTTAATAACTATCAATAAGCAGTAATTAGGAGTTTATTAAATCGTAGTTAATAGTGAGAACTGGATCTTAAAATACAGAGTGTCCATTTGCTGCATATTAATAAGGTTAGGTAAGTTCTAATCATTTTGTTTAGGTATAGGTTAGGAATAAGGAGTCTAGGCATTATTATGTGTTGTACTAATGAGTACTAATGAACATCTAATATGCAAGAAATATGCATGCTAATCATCAACTAGTTCATAGTTTCACCTTATGGAATAGTATAGCAGTAGCAAATTATTACCAGTGCACAATTAAAGGAATGTGGACCTCTTTTCCATTGACTGCAGTTCTTTGCAGTGCCATCTCCAATAGGCTGAATGAGTCTTTTTTTTCCACTTCATTCATTTGGCAGCACTAAAGAGTCCTTGCATTTAGCTCAATCCTGGTCACCCCATCACAGTCAGGTTCATGGGTCATAGAGATGAAAGAACAATCTTTTTGATAGGGTCTTATTAAAGAAACACTCTAAATCAACATTCTCATTTTGTCCAGTCTCAAACCCGTGCATAACTTTAAGTCACGAGGTGCCAAGGCTTAAAATGTGTTGGCCAATAGCCAGACCGCTTATTTTTTTGGCAAAAGCATGCAGCCTAAAACTGCAAATTATATAGACTACCCATTAAAGACAACTGAGAACCATCATTAGTTGTAGAGAAGGACTACAATGAATGACATTTTTATAGACAACAACAGCAAATCAATCGACTGAATGTAGATTGTTGATCCACACTGTGAAAAAAATGACTTATTGGGCTGCATTTATGCAAGAAATGAAAATGTCACTTTACTTCAAAATTTTCCCTTGCCATTTCTAAGCGATTTTTTTTTTCAATGCATGTGCACAACAAAAATGAAGGCACCTGCTGACCATCGTGATTATGACTTGTTAATTTTCCAGTATTTTAAACATTAAATACATTCTCATCTGTTCTGAAAACAAAGGTTAATCTCCGAGCGGCTTGGCAAAACTGGGCCATTTCTGAATCTCTTGATGCCTGCATATTTCTCCCATACGTGGCAAAGTATGGGTGGCCTTCAGATGGGAGGTAAGCTCTAGTGTGAAAGTGGCTGACCAGTGCACCAGGTCACACAAGGGTTATTCTTGTGACAAGAATGTACAGTCCTCACACATTCAGGCTTCAGAAGCTTGAATGAATGCTGTTGGGGAGAACAGGCATGGATGGTCTGGACACTCGTTTTTGGCATATTAGGCATTGCTCATTACTCTCTTGGTTACATATTTCCTAGAGGAGCACTGTGTTCTTTGATTTGCCTTTAGGGATGACTGCCTCCCTGTACAGATGAAGGAAATGAGGTCTGCCTTAGAGCACATACCATGCAGATTGAGCCCAAGGCCAGTCTGTCTTTTGATGCCTTTCCACCACACTGGGACAAAAGTCATTCAGCAGTGGGTTTAAATGTGTTAGGGCACGTTCACACAGGATCAGTAATCTTTAAATGTTTTATGTGCAAAAATGAAATAGTTGATAAATTACTAATGAACAAAAAAATGATGTGTGCATTTTCTTCCACCATCTGTTTTTGAAATTGAGAGCACATCTTCCTTTGTGAACAGCCCCTTCGCATGCATGCATGCAGATCAATGTTTCCATACTAGTGAAATAAAATCCTGTAAGAAAAGCCCAGAAATCTTTAATGTGGGAGGTGGCATATTTCACGTCTCGTGATTTTATTCTATGAAACAGTGGTCGTGTCTCACAGCTTAGCGCCTGTCTGGGCTAAATTACAGAGTTGTTCATAACGCATAGCATGGCTGTCGTCTTCATAGCTGGGAAAATTTACTGTCAGAGATGTCTGCCCAAGGTCCTTTGTTTTAAATTACCTGGGATATCCGGTCTTTGAGGCTGTTGCTCATCATTTTTATCCTCTTTCTTTTCTTGTAGGAGTTCTTCCTGAGTTGCTTACACTGTTATCTCAGCCAAATTGTAAGAAAAAAGTCTTAAAATAACACAATAAAATGCAATGCATTATTCAAGAAGGGATAAAACACCTGTGAAAAATGACCATGAAAAAGTCCTTCATTTTAACGCACTGAAATGTAGGACTGTTTTTAAAGACTTTTCTTAAAATGCCACATAAAGTCACATAAACACTTCCTGTAATTGAATCTACTGCATGAAACAACAGATTCAGCTCTAAAATACATTTACATTATTATTATTATTTTAATTCACATGTAAATTCACTTTAGTGTATATGCCATAAAAGCAAAGAAACTAAAGTTTTGATTGAAAACAAAATTTGATTCAAATTTTAAAATGACATTTTTCACTCCTAACTATTTTATTTACACCAAGATTTCCTTAACATGGGTTTATGAGTTGATATATTGCTAATAATTAATTTAATCAAATGTAACATTACTCTGAAATACACTGGGTTGTGCAATTAATCAAAATAAAAGTGAAATAGCAACATATCAAATCATGACTATGAAATCAAAGATTGCTATATAATCTGTTGTACAGGGAGCTTCAGACTAAAAAGCAGCATATTTAATACTTTATAGAAAAACTGAATGGCAACACTTTAGTACAGGCCTATTATTAACATATTACCTCTTTATCTGTACTTATAAAGCACATATTCTACCTGACCTTATACTATATACCTAATCCTACCCAATGCCTAAACTTAATAACTGTCTAACTATTAATAAACAACAAATTAGTTAGTAAGTAGGACCTTAAAATATTTTTTTTTTGTACGTTTATTTTGTTTTAGACAGAAAAGAAGCACCAGCTTTTCAATTAATCTCTGCAAGCGATCCTTTCCTTGCCTGTGCTCTTTGTCACTTCTTCAGGAAGTTACCTTTATGTAGATTTCCCACGTGCAGTCATTGCATTTGTATATGCCCTTTTATAACCCCTCTATGACCACATTCTTTAGCAGTACACCAGCACCACTGCATTTTCTTAGAAAAAGAAATGCATATAAAAGCAGACATCCTTTAAACACCAAAACAGGATTTAAGATAAGACAAGGATACCCTAAATGACCTAATCTTTTTATGAGCGAGGGAGGACAGCTCTCATTCACAAAACCGGATGGGTAGAAACCAGTCGCGGCTGCTTTCATTTTTCTCCTTTTTTTTTCTTCCTCCAGCAAACCTCCCTCTCCCCAGGCTGATTTTGTCAGCATGTCTGTCGTTGGTTCCCACTTAGACCTCATGTGATTTCCTACCGAGGACTAATGACATTTAGCTATTTTTGTCAATGGCTTTGTGCCTATTGTCCCTTGTAACCTCAACCCTTCCTCCTTCACAAAACTAACAGCACAGACCTGGTGAAGAAGCAGCCTGCAGACGGAAGTAAAACTAGCAACCGATGCCCGCAATGTATGGAACGGTTCGTTTTTTTAAATAAGCTTTGACTGCAACAGACAAAAATCTGCAACATGACAAGACAGGAGCAAGGCATTCTGCAGTGTTATTAATCTAATTGGCTTCATGTTTCATTTTGTTCACATCTAAGTAAATAACACCTGCATAATATACTATGATAACTGTTATTTCAACCTTATTAAGGGCTCAGCACAAACGTGAAAGAATGTGCTTCCCTAAAACAATAACACAAAGGTGCAAGTGATTGCAGTGACCTGTAATGACTAGTACGTCTCTTATATCACACAACTCACAATGTTGTCAGGTTTCTCTTCCTGCTGTCCGGTTCATCTTTTGTCAAATGCATTTGTTAAACTCAAACAAACATGCCCAGTTTTTTTACAATCTAAAAATTGTCATAATAGGAAAAATAATATAGAAATAATTGCAGTTAAACTGAAGTTTGTGTAAAACACACATCCCTTAAAACTAAGAAAGTTTGTCTTAGAGCACAACAGCCATGTTTCAACTCGTTTTTATGATCGGAGATAAATGGAAGGAACTATTGTAACTGAAATATGAGTAATCAGGATTATATCTCGGGCAGGGTGTACCAGATATTCAAAATATCATGATTGTTCTGTTCATTTCCATGAATCAGTTTAAACTGTCCTTTTTAATGCATCCATTCAAAAACATGATTCAATAATTTCTTTGCATAATCACTCATATTGGTGCATGTGTGGTACAAGTATGGAACATATTAATAATTATATATATAAGTGGTGTCAAAATTAGCATGTTAACACATTCAAAAAAAAAAAAAAGTCAGATTAATGCGTTAAAACATATTTATGCAATTCATGCAGCAGTGTGGTTAGGATTGTTCACCCTCCTCACAGCTGCTGCTTCTGTCACTTTTTCTCTTGACAAGAAGTGAATTTATTCAGTCACAAAACGTCTTTACTACCATATAAAATGGGATATATATATATATATATATATATATATAAGTAATACTAAATTACATAAGATTATGTATATAATATATTATTATGATTTATTAATAATAAAAATAATAATCAAATTTAATATTTTATGATACTATATATTTTAAATGTACTTTGGCATGTATGATAGGTGATGGGTAGGATAGGATTAGGGTTGGAGGTAGATGCGTATCATATGTTCACAAAAACTGCGTATTATATGCATGCCAAACACGTTCATATGTACCTCAAAGTACATAGCTGTGTATTAATACCACAAGTTTTCATTTTTATTTGGCATTCTATTTATGCACTTTTTCATCAGACTGGGCTAATAAGACCAAAATTACTGTATTTTTTTTTTTTTTTTGCAGTATTACTGTAAAATTACAAACAATATCTATAAACGACTTGGCAGCAATTTAAATTTTTATACAAAAAAATAATTGGATTATTAATACAGTATTTGTTTTTACAGTTTTCTTAAATTATTTACATAAAATTACAAAAAAATAATCTGCTATTTAAAAATGTTCATAGTTCATTGCATTAAAAGTATTTTTATGTCCATTCTATCAACTTAATGTTTTTCTTTGTAATTTTAAAGTAAATGTTATTGCATTTATATTTATTTTTACATTCAATCTCTGTCATTTTAAATAGAATAGAAATATAAAATATAAATTAGCCTTAAATGTTTTATTTTTATATAAAAAAAAAAAAACAACAACCAATAAAGAGTGAGTGCATCTCACAACCATGTTATATTTTACAATACTAATACAAATTATGACCCAATTTGTGTGAGGGATAGGTGTACGATTTCCTATGAAATTGCAGGCAGATTGTTAGCATTAAGTGGCCATGACTTCAGCTCAACAGCAGCTGTTATTAGAGATGAACAAGGGGAAGCGGTCGGTGACAGGGACCAGCAATCAACAAAAGGCAGGAGACAAGACACAAACAATTACAATAGGGACACATTGTGGATGTGAGCCGCAGAGCAACATTCCTGGAGGAAAGGCCTGGAGGGCAGCTAAAGCAGCTCCTTTCCCCAGGTCATCGTTTTTCACAAGGACGCGACACATCAGACGGGCCTTTGCTGGAAATCAGATCCAATCAGATGTTCCCGAGGCTTTGAGAAGGCCGGTAGAAGTCACCAACTTGATATTTGATCAGATTTGCCAGCCCCCCTCTTTACCCTGGCTAAACCCACCCACTCTCTCGCTCTCACTCTCTCAGTCTACCCTGCTTAATGGGAAGTAAAAGATCAGTAAGCCTTGTGGAATTCAGGACTCCTGTTACACGAGCATGTGCTTGCCGTCTGGACAAGGGCCTTTTTGCTCTCTCTTTCTCCTCCTCCCTTTCTCGCACCCCTCTCTTTTTTTTTTTTGCTAGCTGCTCTGTTCTTCTTTTGGGAACGCTGAGACATTGTTTTGGCGATGGGAAATGTCACTGCATGTGTCTAAATGAGTGTCTCATGCATGCTTTGGGAAAATCAGTTTGTCTTTGTTGTATTTGCAGCCGTCATATCAGCCCTCTACAAACAGCTACACCCTTAAGTACCCGGCAGAGCATGTCCCTGGCTTGCAGAAGCACGATGTGTCATAACTCAAGTATCTTAAAAACACCAAAGCAAATGTCTTTTCTTTCAGGCTTAGAAGCTTCAGCAGGAAGGAAAAGGCAAGGTCGTTGCCTTTATATAGGTCAGCAAAGCAAAAACACAGGATAGTAACATGTCTTGGCTGGGCCTGTAGGAATCATTTTTTCCCATTGTATGTCCCATTGTATCAGAGCTGTACATTCACAATTCAATGCTTGACCTCCTCCCAAAACAACAGACCGTTTTAACAATAATGGATTATTTAAAAATAAATAAATATGAAATAGAACTAGTTTGTGTGAGTTACGTTAACATATACCATTATTGTCATTATAGTGCAGGAAAAGCATTGAACCCTGTAAAGCCTATTATATCATATGCAACAATAAAACTAAATTATCAGCATGATCAAAAATTTGCTGAATAACCTATTGTGCACAATTTACTGCATGCCTTCAATGATCTGATCTGAAAATGTTCCTCTTTCTGGTTATTGTACATATGTTTCTTCTTGCAAAGTTTGAAATATTTTAAGAAGCATGCTTACACTCTTAAAAATAAAGCTGCTTCATGATGCCATAGAAGAACCTCTGTGTCTGAATGATTCCATTAAGAACCTTTAACATCTAAGGTTCTTTGTGGTGAAAGAAGGTTCTTCAGATTATAAAAAGGTAAGAATGAGATGGTTCTTTAAGTAAACTTTGACTAAGCGGTTCTTTGTGGAACCAAAAGTGGTTCTTCTATGGCATCACTGTGAAGAACCTTTTGCAGTGTACATTTAACATTAGAGCAACGTTATAAAACGTTTATTCGTACACCTAAAACTAAGCATTTGAATCATTCTACTAAGACATATTGTTGAGAGATACTCACATTGATTTTATGTAAGTATTCTGCCATGCTGTTATAAAGATGTCATTGGTTTGCATTACAAACCACCAGGATTTCATGTTGTTCTTATAACTCCACCAAATTGCATATTTTTCTGTTAATAAAATGTTTTGATTATGAGTATGATTTCTAGAGTCTCCCATATCATACTACAGTATAACCCATAATTTTAAAAAAAGAAGCAGGCAGTACAAATCTGGGGTTTAATAATTATTAAACATCTGTTTTCTTTATGAACTTGTTTGTCTTGTGTTTTAATGTTTCAGTGTTTAAACACTCGAGGCTAAACATTTTCAAAATTAATAAGCAAAAACCAAGAAGTGTAACAATTATTCCTCTTGACTTTTTCCATTTTCTTTTTCTTACCTTTCCTTTTCTTCTTTTTTTATATATAAACTTCCAGTTGTTCCTACAGTTGTGACAGGAATAAAACAAAACGTTGGACACATGCTGTGAACTCTCATGAAGGGCCAAAGATGATATACATAGCAGAAGAACTCTTCTCCTTCCCACATATTTGGGATTTCCTGGACTTGAACTCTCCATGCTCTTCATATAACAGAAGACATTATTTGACTGACACTACTGGTCAAAAGTTTAGGAATTACAGTACCATTGTGAAGTATCATTACAACATATTTTATTATCTTTTGAAAACGTAATTGTGATGATCTGCTGGAAGTGCCAGTAGAACTTTACGTTGCACTTCCAGCCTTCTTGTTGTATGTTGTGTTTTTCCACTCCTTGTATGTTCTGTCACATGTGCTCCTTGTCTCCACCCACCTCATGTGTCGCCACAGCAACTAATATGTTCACCTCCCCTTTCATGTCATTAACCCCTGTATTTATACCCCCAATTTCCCAGTGTTCCCCGCTCTTTATTGTGTGTGTCTTGTACCACCCTTGTAAGCGTTTTCCCCTGTTGTTGTTTTGTACTTACCTGGATTCTTGTTACCAATCTCGTTTTGCCTCTGACCATGTCTCTCGTCTTGCCCCCCAGGATACTGTTTGTTCATCGATTGACCTATTGCCTGTTACTGGACTCTCGCTCACAGATTTGCCTGCTACATTCTCGTCTGCCGTTGTTGACCTCAGCCTGTTGTACTCTCCTGTGTTCGCTATTAACACTTTGCATTTGGATCCGACTGTCTCCATTGTTCATTTGTTACAGTTATGTATTGCTCTGATGGCAAAACTAATATTTCACTATTTATTTCTTTAGTCATTGGTTTCGTGGTCCTTCAGAAATCATTTTAATATGCTGATTTTGATTATCAAATATTAATGCTCAGTTATAAATAACATGTTACTTGTTGGACGGAAAACTTTTTGCAGCTTCATTTTTTTTAAATTTAATTTAGTATTTCTAACTTATGACTGGCGGTATAGAATAGAATAGAATAGAATAGAATAGAATAGAATAGAATAGAATAGAATAGAATAATTTGATTACAATTTATTATAACTGTATTGTTACAGTGTAATTACACAGAGTAATCTTAGGGTTTGTTTAGGCTTAGTAGTATTTTTATTATTTAAGGATTAAAACGTTGCTAATTTTTGCTTTTTATGCATATTTGATCATGTACATTTATTCTTTTTAACCTTTTAAAAAATGTATTGATCATGAGATTGTCTCAAGCACTCTTCGAAGCTGTCGTATACATTTTATGGCTGCTAGCAATGCATAAAATTCTAAAATAGTCACTGCAACAAATGACAAAAGGAGGCCACAGGCTGAAAACTCCAAGAATGCTCAATGCTCTTTCCATTAGGAGCCTCACAGAAAGCCCATGGGCACACATTACAGTCGCAAGACACTTCCTGCAGTGATACTGTCCTATTTATTCTGTGTCAATGGCCCGTCACAGACACAATCAGCATAGCTTTCATCACTTCAATCTTAACTTCGGTCATAACACAAGGTCATAGTTGAAAGGTTGAACCTCGACATTCCTGAAAATGTGAACCTATTACAACCCTGCAACTGTCAAAACACCAATATGAGAAACTGATCACAGTACCTTGTGTTTCGTTGTCACACTAATCTTACTTTAAAAAAAGGGGCTAGATTTTAAACACACAGTCAAGGCAAACCTATTGGTTCAGTCTTATCAAACTTAAAAACAAACCGACCCAGAAACCACCTCTCAAATCTACTGAGGCTACACCAATGTGTGCTTAAGAATGATTGAATTACTTGGAACCAAAATGTTAAATGTCATTAATATTAAATCCATTTTTAATTTCTTGGTTTTAAAGAACCAGTAAGTGGTATATTCTGTCATTCAAGAAATATTGGTTTTAATTTCCAGCCAAGTAATGATGCATCTCACTGAAAACAAGTTATAGTTATTTTTAAGACACTTCTGAAATTATATAAGTAACAAATACCTGACTAAGTTGCAAAGATTACAGTGAATCAGAATCAAGTGAGTTGTGTGTATTACAGAGTTCACCCAGAGTTTAAATTATTATTTTTTTCTTCATCATTCACTCACCCTCATGTTGTTTCAAACTTGCATGACTTCTGTGGAACACAAAAGATGATATTTTGAAGAATGTTGATAAACAAACCATTTACGGTAATCATTGATTTCCATAGCATTTTTTTCCTTACAATGAAAGCCAGTGGCTCTACTGTCAACTGATTGTCAACATTATTCTAAATATCATCTTTGGTGTTCAAAAGAAAAAGTGGCAACTTGAGGGTGATAAAATTGCAATTTTGGGGTGAACTTTCCCTTCACTTGTATCTCAAGTAAACTTGTCAAACTATTCTTAAGAAAGCAGTTACAACAACAACAAATCTGTGGTTAAAATAAATGTTATTTTAGAAGAATCAAGGTGAATGTGAGTTCGTTGAGCAGGTCCACACAGAATCAGTAACCGCAAAAAGATTTCCACAGAATTGAAACGCCTCTTGCATTTGTTTATTAAATATCTTTGGCTAAATATATTATGCATTCAGCTATTGTGAGTATTGTTATCTTTCACTTTCATGTTTTACCGCAGTTTTCCTCTGTAATCAGTGAAAAAAAAGAGTCATGTTTTTCTAGGAATGTTGAAAAGATTGCTATGTAGCTTATAGTTGCCATGTTTGATTTGATTTAAAGATATAGAGGAGAAATCCAGGTACAATATTGCAATGAGAGCATTTTGCATTGGCCACTTGCTACACCAAAGGACATAAACAACATTTTGAACTAGTCTCTACTAACTAGAATTCAATACAGTGACTTGAGGCTTCTGTAAGAAACTTTAAAAGTTAAATGGATGCACAAAAGTGTTTTCCCAAATGTTGCAGAATGAGATTAATTCATGATGAATCTGTCTTGAAAGATAGTTGAAAATGAAATAAGTTGCATTCTTTTAGATGTGAATAAACATCTTTATTCACAATGAATGGTAGTACTGTAGCACACACACATATAAGTAAATAGTACTTTGGTGTATTGCATTAAGTGCATTTGTGAATTGCATGCATGCGATCAGACAGAGGAAGCATAAAATCTAACTTCCCCTTTCTAATTTTTTTCAATTTACAGAATCTGTAACAGTGAAAATGCACAGTGAGCTCTGAGCCTGGTGGGTGAAAGTACAAAAGAAACATTTCCCATGATGGTTTAAGCGTGAGTCCGGAAGACTGACAACACACATAAACACTCACAGCAACAGTTCAACCTTTCAATGGCCAAGGCCAGATACTTCTTCAGTCATCCAATCAAATACAACCCGTGTGCCAAGAGCAGCCAATCAACTTCCTGGATCTCTTCTCCAGCAGTTCCTGCAGTTTCTCATCCCCAGCCCCATTCACAAAATGCTGTAGGGTCTGTTCACATGTGCCATTTGTTCTTCATTGAAACTATTGTGCAACCACTTTAAAAAAATCAGGAACTGAAAACGCAAAAGCTGTGCAAGCAGTCAAACCCAGCGCTTCCATTTCCAACCATTTGTTTAATATATTCAGAACAATCCAATGTGTTATATTAATTAAGAGTCATAATGACTTTGCAATCTTTACCTCACATAATCATAAAGCCTTAGAAAGCAGAATGAAATGCAAAAATGTATCATACCTTTATAGTGTGTTTTTATTCTGGAATGGGTGAGTAGATTATTCAGCTCTCCGTTCATTTCACTTTTTTTAGAGGAAAAACTGCAAAAGACATCAATCTAGAAAGTTTTATACAAATGAACTCAGTGGAGCACAAGAAATAGCATGCATGTGGGATTTTGATAGCAGTGTGGGGGTAAAATAGTTTTAACAGGTCTGACCTCTCCGCTCAGTCTCAACCAGAACAGGAGCCCTTTCCTTCAACATATCTTATGCAACACATTACCTCCTACCCCTCACCAAAAAATGAGGGTAAAAAGCCTGACTTGTGGGACTGTCATAAAAGGAGGTGATCTATAGGGCTTATATGGGCGGAGGCTGAAAAACCAGAACAATATTTTTGGGGGAATGATAACAAAGACATACACTCCTGCACTTTGTGCAGGCACACACTTGAAAACAGACAGATTTGGCGATAATCGTTCTGTTGAGTGAAAACTGATGGTCTTAAAGAATTGCTGCTGTGCACTGTGGTGGAAAGTGGAGAAACACTATATCTCCTCACATCAACGAAAACTTCCAGCCGGGAGGAAGACATAGGAAAGGGGGATGTACAGGGGGAAAAAGATAAACAAAATCAGGCACGGAGAGCTTAACTTCTCAGACATAAAAGCAGGAAAGCGCTTTTTGGACAGCTACAAAACACATAGCATCTGACATAACAGATTTAGCCAGATGCTTGTGCTAACTGCTAACTCACATTTAACTGACTTAATAGATTTAGCCAGGCGATTGCGCTGACTGCTAACTTTCATTTATTTTATATGATAGATTCAGCCAGGTGCTTAACAAACTGTACACAAATGTGCATGCATGCCACCATTACCTGAGGTAAGTGCACTGTTCTAGATAAAGCACATGCTAGTGTGTTGTGCGAAGAGCACATTGCTCAGAGGAGAGCTTATGTGGGAGCATTACCCTTCCTAGTGTGTGGGCTGGGAAGCCTTTGTTGTAGATTACCGTCCCATGAGAACCTGGAGCAACAGCCAGGCGGGGGGAAGCAGGCTACATGAGGGAGGGGTATATGGAGACAGACATGCATCAAGCAAGGAATGCTGTCGAACCCCACCACCCCCATGTGCGCGGACACACACACATACACACATAGAAAGATGGGTAGTCTTACGCACAACGCGGCCTCTCGGCGAAAGGTGCATTTGAGCATAAAGTAAACAAAACTGATGAGAAAACTGCATAAGGAGATTCCCCTTTACAGAACAACAGCTGGGCTGAGATGTGTGTGTATAAAGCAGTCAATAAGACAAACTCAGCGTTGAAATAAACACACAGTTCCTTGGGTTCCTTGGCAGATATTCCTGTCTGATGAAAGATCAATGCTCGGAATGCCATCGGATTTGGAGCTTCTTAAGGTAGAGATGGGTGGAAAGTCTATTTATATGAAGCGCAGCAAGCTGGGTTTGGCTAAAGCTTGGAGTTCATCAAAACTAAATTCCGAAGTCTGTTTGAGGAACACTGACTGATGATCTCCTTGAGATCGCTGGAGTGCAGCCTTATTGCGCGACACATCATTATTGTGGATGCTATACATCAAGCATCTGTTTGAGGTCACGGCGTTGTGTGTGCTTCTCTTTTTTTTTCTCTTTGGTACGGAAAGTACACATTAACTTGATGGACATAAAGTGAATAGCTCCCGACCCTTAAAAATAAAGTCCACATTAGGATTGTCACATAACATGGTATTACAGGTCATGAACTGTCACATTATAGGCCTACCTTAGATATCAACATTTGCAGTTCACTCTATTGAATTGCCCGACTGCACTTAAATGCACCCAACTTCTCACCTTTGAGATGTCATCGAGTGTACGATTGCAGTGTGTGTCCTGTCTTAAATTACTTCTAATACAGCCATTCGTTCAAAGTCCCATAGAAGCAACTGGATTACAAGCACCACCTAGAGGACTGTATGCAGAACTACAATTAGCTTGTAGCATCTGGCACTTGGAGAAGTACAATGAACTTCACAATGAGCAAACACCACTTTCCCAAGCAATCTTTATGACTCAAAAGTGTGTGTTTTTTTTTTTTTATTAACACATGACATCTGAGTAAGGTGTCTTTTAAGATTATCATGTAATGGGCAGAAATAAAGTTTAAGTGAATACCACAATAGTCTTGAAAACATATAGCACAGATTTTACCTGAATGTCTTAAGCAAAGCGCAATCAAGGTTTCATGGTTTATCTGTTTTTTTCTGACAACAAAATTACAATTTCACTTTCATTATCACACTATAAAGCTCAAGGTCTTGAGATAAAACAGTCATTAAAAAGTCGATAATTCTGCATTGTACTATAAAGATGTCGCAATGTAAAACGCTGTTTAACCTTAACAGGGCAGAAAATGTAAAATTATTAATAAATATAAACATATATGTTTCCTGCTATTAAATCAAATCAGTTCAATCTATCAAATTCAATCAGTCAAGAGAAATAACCATTACACATTGACTACTCATAATACAAGATATACGTGTCATGTGATGTTACAAGAAAACCCATTCCTGAGAACCACGAAAAAGGGGTTCAGCTCTGCCATTCCCTGATAAGCACAAATGATCACACACCCATGTTTTTAAGAGGGTGTGTTCACGGTCCACAATGACATTGCACTAATGATGTCCTGATGTTATGGCCTCCATTGAGGGGGTCTGCGTTCAGTGCAAGGTGGACTGAGTGCTGTGAGAATTGCAGTATTGATAGCAGTGTCTGAAGCTTTCGTCATTATCATGGTTTCCAAGATGTCACATCAAATCTACATCAGAGATGATTTAAAGTGACAGGTCCCAGACTCAAGACTTGGAGGCCATTGTCTTTTACTCCCTGAATTCAAGAAAGATAGCGGGTGCCGGTTAAGCCCGATCCCCAACAACTGCTTGTGGGTCTAAAAGTGTGGAAGGGATTTCACAAGGTTGTTTTTTGTGTTGTATCCTTAGGATTAACACGTGGTAAGGTTCATTTAGTCAGTGTGGTCAGACTCATATCAGTCATTTTGAGACAGACGAAGGCTGCTTCAAAGCAGAAATATGAACGTCTGAATGCAAAGTCAAGAAATTCAGTTTCAGTTTTTGCAACTCTACATAGGTTCCATCCAAGATAGACTCATCCAGTGAGGTGCAGTACGAGCCAGTCAGCTGTTAGCCGTGAGCATTACCTCTGTGTGACCTTGGGAAGATGTATGAGACCAAATAGGGAGGGGTGACTTGTCTGCCACGATTGTTATGGCTTACCTCAGGCCAGCACTCTGTAGGCCTCTGGACACACAACAGTGGAAAAAGCAGCTGCATACAATTATAAACAGCCACCAGTGAACAGGATATACCTTACCCCTAAAACCAGGTGCAATCTGTCATGGCAGAAGGTCTCAGGGCCGACCCGGGATCAGGCCCTTGTTTGCATGACCAAGAACCTGAGTCATCTGTCAAAGAGGCTTCTTTGGGATGGACAATGTCACTGGTTCTGTTTAGGCTGGTCTGTCCTTCCGTTTACTTGTAGGTGGGTCAACCATGCATATCATCATTCAACTTGCGAAAGAATACAAGAGAAGGCGATGAGAGACCCCTTCATCATGAATGCGTTGTGTAAATATGACAGGGATTTTCTTTTCTCTCAAGACTGACTTGCACATACACAATTAAATGGCTCTGTGTGAACACACCCCAAAGTAAAACATTGCTCATAGAAAACACAGAAAACTGTCTTTGTTCATAATAAAGTGGCATGCTTTTGAAATAGCTCCACACAGTGCTATCTTTATATGATATTGATATTCTTTCAAGGATTTTTTTTCGTTGACAAGATCTATGCAGTGCTTTCATTCAAAGCTGTAACTGTGGCATGTCGCCCTATTTCACATGAATTGCACCTCGGTTAGAACTCCTCAGGAGTGTGTAAGAGGAAATGATGAGCTGTGTTTACATTGTTCTTTTCGTTAATCAGGTACACTTAGTTGGAAATGAACTATAGGTAAAGATTAATAATAACACCAAACATTTAAGTTCCGCTATCCACCCCTATTTAAACAGTATAGGTCAGGTGACTGATGGTATAAACATTTGTGAATGAAGGAGCGAGCTGCTGATATCAAGAGGCCTCCATTCATGCATTCCAGCCTCTTAGGGAAACATGAGCCAAGGGCAGAGGGAGGGATCAGTATCCTGCTGTACAGGCACAAGGCTATTATCCCGTTCACTGAAGATCACACGGGCAACCGCTGAAATTAAGAGTTGAGAATGAATGAATGAATCAATGGATGGATGAATGAATGAATATAAAGCCAGTGAGTGAATGACTGACTCAATTAACAGGCAATGAATTAATAAAGGAATCAATGAATGAACATTCAGGCCATAAGTGAATGAATGGATGATGGAGAGCAACTGATTAAATGAACGGAACAGTCCAGATTAACTGAGTAAAATAATTCATTTTTCAATAAATGAACAGACTTTCCATGAGAGAGCAAGTAAATAAATTAATAAATGAATGTACAGACAACCAATGAGTAATTGCGTGAGGAAATTAATGAATGAAGTATAATCAATGGATCGACTGAGTAATTGCAAACAGTCCAGATAAACTGAATGAATTAATCAATGAAAAAAACAATCAGACAATAAATTACTTGAATAATTTTCATCATAATGTTCATCAATAATATTTTTTTTCACAGATGAAACCAAGACGATGACGAATTAAAACTAATTTGAAATGACAAGAACTATGGCGAAAATCTATTGACATTTTCGTCAACGTATAAAAACGAGACGGAAATGTTTTCGATTGGGAAGTTATTATTTCAGAACAAATCCGCTGTGTTTTTCGGACGTTAGATATGGACATGAACTGTATTCATAAGCTATCATACACTTGCTGCATGTCTCAAAAAAATGTAAAAATCTCAATATGTGGGATTAAGAGAAGAGCAGGCATATGGATAGATTTGATGATGGAAGAGAACTCAATTCAGTCCGGTTTATGAGCGCTGACACTGAAGCACACACACATAGTGCAATTTACACACAAGAATTACACACAAAATGATTTCAAATTGTCTGTTTTGTCTAGCATTATTAGTCAATTATGTATTGCATGAGTGTAAACTGTAGGGAACAAAAACTAATCATATGACTAAAATATGACAAACTAAATGGATGAGTGAATGAATGAATGAATAGACATACATTGAGTGAATGACAAGTACACAAGTGTTGTTAAATTAATGTTGTTAAATCAAATCAGTGAATGGATGAATGCATGAATAAATGCATGCATGAATGAATGAGATGTAAGATCTTTGTCAGGGTCACAGGTTCCTGTCTATGACGAACAAACGTGTGTGTTTATGGCATGAACATCTGTCTGCATATGCTTGACAGCGCTGGCTTGTCCATTGTACAGTATGAAGGAGGTAACCCAACTCCACAGCCAGCTGTTGCTCAATGGGTGTTCTGAAGTCAGGAGAACATTACTCTTCACACTGGCCCCCTTCAGCCAGCACTTCTGAGGAGCAGTTTATAAAAACTGGGGCACTGTCTCAACAAACCAGCTCATTCCTGCACTCCTGCCTGACCTCTCCAAATTTAACCTTTGGCCCGGAAGGCCAATATTAACTCTTGGCCAATTGTGGGGGGCTCCTGACTTCCCCTGCGCAGCCCGTGAGAACATTCCAGGAGCAGTTGCCTGGCAAGATTTGGTGTTAGAGCGTTGACCTCCAATATGTCCCGGGTTACCCTTGATCTTCTCGGCTACCCCCTTATGGCCCCTGCGGGTAAACCCCCTGCTACCAAGCGTTTAGAGGAACTACTATTCAGACACAACACCTTCACAATCATCCAATTATCATTTGCCACCTGCAGGCATTTTCTGATAATCATAATCACAATTAGACTCAACTTTCACTAGTTGAAGAGTCATTAGCTGTTCACTAGGAGAACATCTAGAATACATTTTTTAAAAAGTACATGCGTCAATAAACAATGCATGTCTATTCAAGTTCACCTAATCAATACACTAAAACAAGAGGTCATAATTTCACCTGGAGTGAGATGGTCCGCACTGATATTATTCACTTTCCATTAGATAATTACAAATGAATGAGTCTCTTCGGTCACTTGGGGATTACAGGATCTGTGGGAGGAGACGTTTTGCCAAGTCACTTGTGAATCAGTCCGGGAAGGACCTGAGAGAACAAAGGCCATCGCCGCTCTATCGCTTTGTGGGAGGATGAAAGGCTAGTCCCTATCAGGGCTGAGCTAAGGGCAGCTGAATTCAGCTGAAAAGAAAACAGCTATATAACACAACACACATTGCAACACGATTGGGTCCAGGAGTCGGGTGACAGTGGTCTGCATTTGAAAAAATAAATACACAAATGGTCAGTGGCACAGAGTAGAAGGTTTCCCTCAAAGTGACAAGCCGGGAAACAAACCATCAGAGGTGGGCTCTGGGCTAATCAAGTTTTCCTCATTAGCTTGACAAGCAGGCAGAGGCCGGTATCTGAACAGAACAATACAGCATTGACAAATTAGCAGCACTAAATGATCATTTGTCAAGCAAATAATCAATGATGCCAGGCTTAAGATTAATGTTATCAGAGGACAGCACGGATCCGTTTTAAGTCAAGGCCCGTGCAGATTAGCTGCAAGTGTAAAAAGACTCTGTGAAATAGAAAGTGAACCCATGCAATAAGTGACGAGAGGACGGTTATGTAAAACAATAATTTAGTATAGCAGTTAGTGTAGCAATAAAACCATGCGAAACACTTTAGCAATAGCTAAAACCACCCTAACGATCTGTTCAGAAAACCTAGAAATCTAGAGTATTTTACATACTGTTTTTAAGAACAAGATTGACATATAGGACAAATTACATAATCTTATCTTCTTATTATTACAGTGGCGATATCGATGTTTGATGAGTTGCTTTTCTTATCACAGTATAAAATGAATTTTCATGAGTGAATAAAGATGTTTTATCATTTTTACAATTTAACATATCTATTTACATTTCTAAATGTATTGTGTTCTATATATTCTAAACCGCTGCTTCTCATCTTTTCAACCCAGATATGTTAAGAATATTTTATCATAAAACAAACACAAATATTTAACATTAAAAATGTGTAATATTATCAATTATCACCAATGACACAGACTTAACAATATGCAAAATGATTCAAATGACTAGGAAAATTAGCACATGGACTAAATAACGCTGGGCAAAATATTAGCCATATCAAATGACAGAGGAATGTGTGCCAGAATACCATAAAGTTTGATTGAACACGTGGCCTTTGATGTCAACAACAAATGATAGAGAAGAATCGTCTCCCTTTTAAAAGTCGATGAGCATATTTCATTTGCTACACTATGCATGATTCCATGTTTAGTTGCATTTAACATCTACTCCTACGGTGCGCTAACAGAACAGATTCCCACAGATCTACAACAAAAATGCACTGGAATCCTGCAGTCACAGCCAATCAAGCTCTTAGCACATGCTCAAACTCATGACTCGTCAATCTATCACATTTACACAGCAGCTCAGTAAGTCATTTACACTTCAGCTTCGGCTTCCGCATAATATAAATATCTTCAAAGACTTTTATAAAGGTTAGTTAATGATCACAGATGTGGGTGAGTGACTCAGATATCATCAGCACAGGTTGATCATTCGGTGGGAAAAAAGGGAAATCTGCAATAACGAAACTAAAAATATCATAAGGTGCTGGATGTTGCTGTATTCTGGTGCTGAAGATGTTTTATTGTATGTTTTATAGTTAATATTTTACTGTATTTGTTTGTGCAGTGGTTACCGGGCAAATCACTGCTTGCTTGTGCTGCTGAATTCTGTTCTTCATTCAGATTCACATTGGTTTAGAATTTTTGCCTCATAAAACAAATATGTCATAACCCATAATCTTATCCCATAAGACCCAGACGAAAAACCTGACAAACTGTCGACGGTGATGAACGCATTTTGGAGCACGAAATATTTTAAAAGAGAGCTGCAGTCAGAAATGCATTGCTTGCCTATCCTTTTCTGTCATTTGTACCTTTTAAATTGAAAACAGTTGTGAATCCCCTTCAGATTTAAGATAGATTTTGGTAATATTTAAGACAACTCTATATCCACTATTATATTTCACCCCAAGACATACTTATACTATATAAGCAACAACAAAAAAAAAAGTCATATAGAGTGATGCATTTGGAATGTTATTTTACCGTCTGACAAGTTAAATAGGTAAAATTAGGTCAATTTTAGGTCAAAGGGTAGTTAAATAGGTAGAATTAAAGCTAGTTCCCAAGAGAGCTAGTTCTAGTTCTCAAAACACAGCTCAAGTCATCAAGTCATAAATATTCTACTGCACTGTAACATAATACAGTAATTCCAAAAATAAACTCTGATTAGTTACACTCATGTGTACTGACCATATCAAAATAGCATTAATAAAATACAAAAACATATGATCTGTGAGGATGTTTAATCAAAGTGGAAAGCATTTACTTTAGTTGTTGAAAAAGTTGAAAGTATGATGTGATTCAAGCTTTAATAGAGTGACTCACTGACACTTTCCTTTATAGGCCACACAGGAAGCTTAACAATGGAACACATGCCCTGCAAAACAATGCTGTGAGACACTGAAATGCAAAAAGGTCAAACTATTTAAAAAGCTGATGATAAAATGCAGTATTTAGAACCGTTGACTCAAGTGCAAACTGAAAGCAGCGTTCCTATTATTTCTGTTTGTCATTTCTACATTACACCTGGATGGGTTACAAAGACTCTTGCGGTAATGCATCAGAGGCTGTGCGGTCAGGCCGGATCGATCACAGGGGAATGACCGTCAGGCTGACACAGCGGTTCTGACTGACAGCATTCTGAAGGGGAGCTATGAGTCAGCAAAACATTCCATTCATCACCCCCGAGCTGTGGCTTACGATCAAAGACAGGAAGGTGGGCTAACGAGACTGATGCAAAGCCACCACTAGCTTTCTTTCCCTGGTGTATAATCATACCCTGAAAGCAGAGAAAAAACACTGAATTATAGTCTCATCAGCTGATGGCCTAAGGAATGTTTCCAATCACGATTCCTAGAAAATAAAGCTGCACGCATTTAGCCCACAACTGCATTACCAGTCAAACATTTGGATACACCTCACTCATTAAGGGTATGAGATTAAAAACATAAAGTGTTCACTCGTATGCTTACACTTTAAAATACAGTAAACATTGAATAAATATCAAATTCAAAACTTATTAATTCATTAATTTATACAATTCGAAAATGTTACAAATGTAGACTTACCTAGCTTAATAAAAAGCTTTAAAAGTTAGCCAATTTTTCCTGTTAGAATCTGGTCTTAAACGGCATAAGTATTCTATTTGCAACATATTCATTTGTTAATTTATGCAACTTGAAAATAAGTACAGTATATGTAGAAATTAACATGTACCTACGTTTAATGCCTTGAAACAAAACAAGTTAATTACACAGTGAAAAAAAAATCCACCCATTTCATTTTTTTTTTTTACGTTTATTTATTTATTTCACAGTTTTTTTTTAAGTGCAATCAACTTGTTTGTGCAAGTTATTTCAACTTGCATTACATAAACATTGTTTGTTTAAATTGATGAGAAATCTAGCTTAATTTAAGACTTAAAAAGTTACATTACACACTGCTACTGTTTTTGGTTGATTTTCAGTTCTCGTGTTAAGGCACTGATGTGTGTGAGAGCGAATGACTCGGAGACGGCCCGATTAAAGTGCAAAGGGCTTCTGCAGCTCAGGGCGAGAACAGTTCGACCCGTGTTTGTTCATCCAAGAATTCACTGGCCAGGTGAGAAATACACAGAACTATGAAGCTCTGACAAACACACAGCGGCTGTAAGAAAGACATTCCTGTAGGGAATGATTGAAAGACTTTCACAGCTTCGCAACTCCTCACATGGGTCGCGTTGGCTTCACCTGAGCCCGCATCCCCCTCGTTTCACACCGCTCGGACCGAGGGTTAATGTACACAACTCTTTTGATCCCATTTGATAGATACGGCAGCAAGTAACCTTGTTTTGCCTTATTTTTCCAGAGTTTGAACATTAACCTCCTAATAACCAGACAAGAACCCGACTGACAAATGGGCAAAGTCAAGCTTTGTTTTGGAGAAAAAGGCTTTCTGTCAGCTGCTGTTTACTTAAGGTCTCTTGGGGAGAAAAAGCAATGCTTTGTGAATACCTCAGCATTAGCAGATTCCATATGCTTTTATGGTGTAGATCACCAACTGACCCTCTTTTAGCCAGCATATATACGTAACACAATGGTGAACAAACAGCAAAAGATCCAAAACTCAAATCTAACATATAATAAGTGTTGGGTTAACCTCCCGAGATAAAGGTTGTTGTATAACTAGAGGTCAAACACTATTAAAAGACAGACAGAAAAATACGTGATGGCCATCTGTGGGAATCCTTTGAGCTCTTCTCCATTTGTTCGATTGCTGTTGTGCTGTTTTATGTAATACCTACCCATTTCTACATTATGTCCTTCCCACTGACCAATCATAAAAGTATCAGGGAAACGAAAGGAGTCTAATTGAGAGGGTGGCGAGATCCCACCCCTCTCATGTTCAGAGTTAAGTGGTCCACATGGCCAGCTGTTCATGTGCAGAACCTGATAATCGTGGACCACCCCCTTTTCTCGGCCTGGGCTGGGCTAGAGATACCAGAGACAAGCCCCATGATCCCAGATGAAAGACATAGGTGGAGAACCTCAAGCTTCACAATGCAACTGGTGTGATATACACCTTATCATCTAAAATGCATCAGCTGTCCGTTGGCGGCAAAAAAAAAGAAAGGAAGTGCAATGTGCAAGCAAAAGGCAGTGAAGTTGCAGACCTTCTGTTGCTTAATCCCCACTTGGAGAGACCACAAGGCCTTTAGAACAGTTTGAAAAATATACATCACCCTGTAAAGGATGACATGTGAAATAATAGTCAGAAGATTTTTTTAATGCAACATTTTATTGAGCCATTTGTAAGCATTTTCCTGAGTATCATGTCATATTTGATGCATTAGGCTTTTATTGCTCATTATAGTATGATATAGTGAGAATATGGAGCTCATATTCGAGCGCAAGAAAACAATTTCATTTTATTCAGAGACCCAAACTTAGCAAAAATATGCACTTTTTGGTGCAAGTGTTACTTTTTTTTTTTCTTTTTTTTAAGGCACACAAGTAAAGTTACATTTGTAAAGCTTGTAATGTCAATCAAGCAAATCTTTACAACATCATAATAAATGTATTTACATAAAATGCATAAGCAATAAATACTAGTTGCCATCTCCCAAAAATGTAACAGTCCAGTAAATGGTCAAAAGTTGTTCTTTATTCTATTAAACTTATAAAATTTGTTAACTTTTCACAGCAAAAAGATGTAAACACAAACTAAAGGTTGAGATTTTAAGAATTATACTATAAATTATTACAAAAATGTGAAACTACCAATGAGATGGCGGAATGCATATAGTAGGTTGTGCCTATTTTTCGTCATGTATTTAATTTAAATTAAATGTATGATGCAGTAGGCTTTATAGGGTTAAAATTAAGAAAATATGTAAATATAATTTTTTTCATATAGAATTTTTCATATATAAATTTTTTATTTAATTTAGATTTTGTTAAAAAGAGAAGCTTAGTAAAAGAATAAATGATAACACTTTACAATAATGTTCATTAATTAACATTAACAATATTAGTTAACATGAACTAAGAGTAACAATGTTTATACAGCATTTATTAAGTGATAATGTACATCCATCTATACTCCACATATCTATTCTCCGCTTTGCATCGGGCTGCAAGCTGCAAGATGGCGCCCAAAATATGAGCGACAGAGGAGTGATAATATTTTACTAAAAGTCAAGATGATTCGTGGTACCCGGATGAGCCCGTGTTATTAGTTTTACCTGTTTTTATATCTGGGAATAACAAACCTTGGAAGGTGGCAACTAACAAATCAGAATCGAGTATTCCATGAAGCTGTGTAATAATCTTAGATTCATCTTTTACTAACGCATTATTAAAATCACAAGTTGTGTTTGTTAACATCAGTTACTGCATTATTACTGTCATGCCCACCTGGAGCTGCCAGCTAAAGACTGTGTTTGGCACCACAGCTTTCTAAAACAGTGTGTTTTGTGTCTGTTTTCATTCCTGGACTCCATTCCCCATAATGCACCTCTCCTCACAGCTGTCGCTAGTTTGGTTCAATCTTTCAATCGGTGCCACCATATACCAGTCTGTTTGTCTGTCTGTCACGGATCATTGTCTCAGTGTATGCCGTCAACCCGGTGTGTTCATTCATGATCTTGTACCCTGTTATCATAGTCTGGATTTATCGTTGTCGACCTCTGCTTCCCACAGATTTATGTTTTCGCCTTGCCCCTAGGAATCTGTTTACTGGTACGTTTGACTCTCGCCTGGATTTTCGTTTACTCTTTTGTCTATGCCTCTGCTGATTCTGATTGCCGGTGTTCGACTTTGTCTGCCTGACCCTGAGCCCAATAAACCCATTTTGCATTTGAACTCGCGTCCTCATTCGTTACAATTAGCTAACATGAACTAATAATGCGTGATTGTATTTTTATGAACTTACAGTAACAAAGATTAATAACTACTAAGTGTGCTTAAAGTTAGACACACACATGATAGTACATGCCTGAATTAATCCACAGAATGAATGGAATCAGATATAATGCTGGATGACTGTTCAGCAAGTGTCACACGAGAGGTTAAACCATAGGAAGTGAACCCTCATCAGTACTCACTTCTGATCATTATTCTTGTAGATTGGCGAGCCGTGGTCAAAGATATACAGTTTAAAGATTTTTTCTTTATATACAAAATCTATTTGTAATTAGAACGTTTGATATATTAGAGGGGCTATAGGAAATGATGTGAAAAGAGGGAACAGGGTAGGGCTGATAGTTAGGAAGCAGCTCTATGACTCAATACACAATCAAATAAACAATCATTTGTTTTCTTATCTCATGTAGTGACCTATGGAATAAGCAAGACTAAGTTGACTGTGATTTAGACAGACCTCCTGCTAGCTCACTGAGAAAAAGCAGCATTGCATGAGCGAATGAGAGAAATGCGTCCCAGCATCTGAAAGAGGAGCAATCTGAGGACTAGTGACCCAGAGCAGGAAAGACCTCCGGGTCAAAGGTCCTGACCTAAACTCACCCACAGCATGTAGACACAGCGAGATGGTCCCTTTGACAGCTCACAGGCAACGTTTCCGGATGTGAAGATGAATTTCTCTTTTCCTATAAGCAAAGATTAAACATGCACAGTCCAATTTGAGAGTTTTCCATCATTTTAACATGGCTTTTTAACAATAGCAGTAGATTATTTCATAGTCATAGTAGTAGTAGTAGTAATGATAATAATAATAATTATATTATTATTAATACTATTATTAATACTATTATTATTATTATTATTATTATTATTATTATTATTAGTTTGCATGTTTCTATCAAATAAATTAGGATTTAATAAGTAATTTGAAGATGCACCAAATGTAAAAACGGAATCAGTATAAATAAGCAAAAACAATAATGCTATAGCTGATTTTAAATATTTAGTAAATATTCTGAGATTTTAATGGAGAAAAAAAAAGATATTTTGATCACATAACATAAGTGGTGTCTCTAAGAAGACCACTTCGAATAATTTTTTCAATTCATTTTTTTTCTCGAAAGCCTTGAGCCCCAGCAGGCTTATAAAGTGTCATAAAACATTGATATCGAAAACAATATTAATTAATTTAACTCATTAAATAAGGATACATCATTTTTTACACTAATTTATCATCCCATTTGTAGAATGACCCAGTTATCCATATTTATTCAGACTTTTTTTCTGTGTGCATACTTCCTGTAGCCCGTTACTGAAAATCTTTTTGACTGTTTAAAAGTTTATCCCCTTCCCAGCCTTTATTTGTTCAGCAAGCATGTCTTAAAACTTCAGGATGCACTAAAGGACAGATGGCAAGCGCTTAAAGGTAGAATCATGAAGTTGTTAATAGTATGTTAGGAGTTGTTTGACGTTCATGTTTTAAATTCACTACCTTTCTTTCAGTTGGAAATTTACTTACATATCAGCATTTAGATTCATAAGCTGGAGATAATTCTTGAAAAAAAGAGCATGTGTGGCAAACCGGGAGGAACCACCTTTATTGACATAACACTGTTTCTTCAGATATACGAAAAAAAACATGTTTTATACTTTACCTGCAATTTGTTATGAAAACATCAATGTTTCCTCTTTGACATTAATCCAATGTGATCGTTGGATATTTTGCTTCCTCTTTATCAAAGTTATGATATTACACATCAAGAACTACCCATAAAAATTACCCTACCATAACTCATATATCTTCTTATATTTATTAGGAATTATTTTATCTTATTATTTTACTATAGTAAAATATGCATTTACATATGCAGGTTTTACATCTGCGTGTCATTTCAAAAGGGTCAGATATTCATAAATATCAGATATTCATAAAAAAAAAAATATTATCAGCAAATGACAATAAAGTTAACTTTTATCTTGAAGGATATATTAATCTATTGTTGGATATTTATTTATATGTTATCCTATTTTATTTAGTCACTCATTGCAGCTATATTTTACAATTATTATTTTTGTTGTTATTATTGTTATTAAAGCTGCATAATTAAAAAATTAAATATGGTGCTTGAAAAAAAAAAAAATCAAATTTAAAATGTTAAACTATATAAAACTACTTATTATTTGAACATAATGTGTGTCCCAACAAAGATTACTGGGGACAGTTTGTTAAAAAATCATTAAAAAGTCTATCCACTGACTCACAATCACACAGATGCCAAACCATGCTGGTCTCTCCAGAGACGTTAATATAATGCTGGTTTAATCCTGTTATAAACTACAGTATACATTAATTTACTCTCAGCCACCTCAACCACACACTGTGAGAGACAGAGAGAATGATTCACAGGGTAAAGTTTCCCGCTTTCCCCAACACAATTCAAATTGTCATTTTAATTTCCAGATACGCGCTATGGCAGATTACTTCTAGCTCAGTGGCTGCGATCAACAGGTTGTGGTGGCTCATAGGTGGCATGTCCCGAAAAGGACAGTCACACACACACACACACACGTGATGTCAGCGATCCCCACAGAGAGGGGTCCCGCGGAGTGCGCCTTTTCTGGCCAGCTGTACCCTTGCTGTGTTTGTGAGTGTGTGTTTGTACGTGTGCATAGAGTCGGCAATTGGGGGCCGCATGCCACTCATATGTCAGAGGACAATACGAGGGCCAGGACAGATATTGGTGAACAATGGTCATCTGTTTGGTAGCCCAGAGACAACGCGCACATAAAAAGGAGCTGTCAAATTTATTCAAACTAGCCCCACGGTCAGACAAGCCTTTGTTTTTGTCAATGGACAAGGTTGAGAATAATGAAATGTTGCCCTCATTTTCAAACTGAAATTGAATTACATATTCAACATATACTTGTACGTCTTCAAGCACTATTCTATACAACTGTCGAACATTCACATCAATCTCTTACAAAAGAATTAATAAAACTGCCATAATGCAGGCAGCCTTGCTAACACAGCTGTCCTTAGCACAAAAGACCGGCTCATGGTGTACCGCCACATCGACCTGTACTGTACAAGGTCCTGAATAAATCAAAATCCCAACAAAGCTTCATGCGGTGGGCTCGCTTCCAGGACGGCACTTGTGGCACAGCATTCAGCCTGTGAGATCGTTCCTGAAATGTAAAAAGTTTAACTTTACAATACTGAATTACATGCTGCTGGGATGGTTGTTGGGATGGGGCCACGGATCTCTGCATCTGTTCTCTGGGGCAGGTAGCAGAGGTGGGGTGGGAATCATCGTGTACCTGGACACACGATCCGCAAGGAATGCCTCGCTCTATAACTGAATGCATCCACAGCCTCTGAACCTGGAGAGGCAGTCAACTGAAGCTGCCCGATTCAATTCACCCCTGATTTGCAGCACAGATCCCTCTATTGTCTGAACAGCTCTGCTTCAAAAGAGCACTCGGGGGCAAAAGGAGCACAGGCCAACGCTGACCAGCCAGGTTTGCAAACTTGTCATTTGTTGGGGATAAGCGTTAAGCATTTAAGTATCTCTAGGGTAGGGTTTCCCAAACATGGGAAACTGCAGGGAGGTTTGTGAGTTGATGTAAATCTAAAAATTAATTAAATGGAATGCATCATTAAAATAAAGTAAAATAAAAAATAAATAAAGTGAGGAATGGCACTGTGTTTTCAGTTTTGCTTTTGGAAATGCAAGTCAACTTTACAATATTCCATCATTTTTGTAGACAAAAAAATAACAGCATTTCACCAATATCCTGGGAGGGGGTACTTCAGGATTTCATGTTACTTTACCAAATTAAATGGAAATATTTGTATTGTAAGCAGTAGTTGGTTATAAAAGAATAAACTTTTGTGGAAACCTTCCATTAAAGCGTTTGTCCTTTGAATCTTGATGTCCCAGCATTAGCAATATGAGATATGTTCACATAAAATGAAATGGCATATGGCAGTTGATGAAATAATATCATTTTTATGTCTAAACGCATTTTGAAAAAAATTATAATAATATTAATAATTTAGCTGAAATGTTTAGGATGCCCTGCTGTGGGTTGTTTTTGGTAACTTTTTCTTTATATTGTAAGACGTGCATCATTCATACATGTCATACAGTTTATTATTATATTTACAGTAAAATAAAGATTAAAAATAAATAATGATATAATTATACATTTCAAAATACAATAAATAGTCATTGATCAAAAATTAATGACAGACTAACATTTTAAACGAGTCATGAACTGAGAAATCAAAATGACTTTGATCTTTTTACATATAAAAGGGCATTGTGCTATAAAAACATCCTGTAAGTTTCAGAACTTGAAACTTTCCAACACAGTCTCACGACCAATTCATAAGTTTTCGTACGAGGTCCCACATTTTTGGTAATTCGTATGACCTCACTCGTATGATTTTGTACGATTTGTCTAAAACCCTGTAACGGGTAGGTTTAGGTAATGCATACAAATTCATATGAATTGCCAACTCTTAAAATATGTACGATTTAGAATAAATCATATGAATTGGTAAAAGTGAGGTTGTACGAATTGCCACTTCATAAAATATGTACGAATTGCCGTGAGATCAGGTTGAACTTTCTCGTTAGTTCAAAAACAACTTTTAACCAACTTTTAACTTTTTGAAGCCAATCTGCTAAAACAACAACTTGGAAATGTACGGCTAAACACAGCCTCTACAGAAGAAGATCAAAGGCTTCTTCTACATCGCTGCCTGTTTAGACCTGCCCACTGATTCACTTACGTAGTGTAAATAACGAGAGGCGAACACATGTCTACACAGAAAACAAACACTAAAGATGCCCCAAAGACAATAAGACACTGCAGTAGGAAAAAAAACACTCTGCATTGCCTTCCTTTTGATCCAAGCGTTAGGAAAGAGTGAAGAGTGAAACTTTATTTTTAAATGATTCGAAAAAAGACAGAAAATAGCCTATTACTTCTAAATTATGATGTTTTAATGCAAAATTATTAATAACATTAAACGTAAAACGTCAGTTCATAATATGACAAAACACATGGAATTTTTTAGATAAGATGCATTCATTTTTTTAATTAATTTAGGGTTTTTTTGTACTGTAAGAACATATACTCTATCAATACATTTTCATTTTATTTTATTTTTGTTTTATAAAGTGGCCACAATTCTTAGTGAATAAAAGTTTAAATATTTCTGAAGACTTGAAGTAACATGAATTACATTTATAGTACTTTTATGTCTGTTTGGAGCCTCTCAGCCTACGGAGGCTTAAAATGGACAGTCTAGACATAACTATTATAACTATTTTTTGTTATTTGTCACTGCTCTTCAAACTTCCCCCTTGATACTTGTTATTTAACAATAGTGTTGCTTCTTTAACACAACTATTTTAGGTTCTACTGATCCACTGAATTTCTTAAAATGTTAAAAGCATATAAAATCCAATTCCCATCCACAGCATTTTCCCCAATGTTATGAGGTCCAATTAGGGTTCAATCTGGGAAGCCATTCAATGGACAGAAGGATCTTAGTTCCAACTAATTGAGCACCTTCAAACTTCTCTGATGTTGTTTTTGTTTGAAAGTTCCCTGACATGATGTGAGGCCAGCGCGTGCCCCTCATTAACTTCGTGGACCCTGCCAAGCATCTGCTCGGTTTGCCCCAAGCTCAAGCTCTGTGCTCCATAGCACAAAATGACTCTGGCCACTGCCCGCTCTGAAGAGCTGCCACCTCCTGTGACCAAACCAAACTGGACCCTCCACCAACAGGGGGTGTTTGGCCGGTCTGGTGTCTGTTCCACCTTCTCCTCATCTGCCATCTGTTTCGGACTGCGGCCGCATGCTCCAGCAGCCCGCCAACCGTGCCAGAACCTCACGGCCATTCATACACACCAGCTTTGATTCCCTTTGTTGCTCCTAACTGTACTGAGGGGCTGACATTTGTTCTGGAATAAAAGAGGTCCTTGTATCTTTACTCAAGGGTGGGGCCAGGGAGCAGCACAGGGAGTGAGACACTGGACTTGTGTTTGTTTTACGTTTGTTTACCAGCACTTCAGACTAGTGTGCATCCCCTCCATCCAACACTTAAAACTAGTATATCTGTATCGTTCTGCCAATGCCCTCTCAAAAAGAGTTGCACTTCAGCAATTATTCTATTCATACACGGTTCAAAGGCTGCCATCACCGTAAACAAGTCTGGTGAACAATATGACTAGATAACTTGTGTTTTGAACCATTTATTGCTGACTATAATGGCCATTAGCACACAAAAAGGTGGCAGAAGGGTTGTTTGTTTTCCACATGGTTGAGCAAACAATGAGTGGACACAAACTTGGTAGACAGATAATAAACATTCACATTAGCTAAGTGTGGCAAGTGAAGCATCGCTATACTGTCCTAACTACACGCGATGCAACGAGAATCCAGCGACAAGCAATTTGGGTGTCCACACTACACCAGCTTGACAGAATCATTTACATATCACAGCCAATCAGAAGCGTGTGTGGGCGGGCTCTCTCTGAAAGTGCATTGCTCTCACAACGAAATGGATACGTTTAATCTAATTCATAAATATTAAACCTTTTTCAACATCATTAAATGTACATACTGAGTGACTGATAAAATCTCTGTTATGGAACACACTTGTTGGTTTGCAGTGAGTTCAGTTTTAATGGTCATCTTTGCTTTTGTTTATTTTCAAAATCTGAGGTAAATCTGTTGTTGCTTTCAGTATGGCTTTAGACGGTTTCAACGACGACAACATAAACAAATGTAACTGCGCATGCGTGCTTGTATGGCCCTAACTTCACTTCCGGTACACATCCAAAAACAGCTAAGTCCTTTCTAGAGCAGATTATTTTTTTGATAAGCAAAATATGTTTGCTTCGTAAATCAGACGGATTTATTAAAAATGCAGACTCATTCTCTGCCAGCAGGAGGTGCTTTAAGTTTTAGTCGGCGGCAATACCCAGATCGATAAACAAACACAGACTGGAAGTTAAATTAGGCCAGCCGCGTGCGCCATCTATAAGGTGAGCTAATATGATATTTAAACTCATAGTACATGTTAAACTTTTAATAATGCACATAATAACCTGAGATTACACTGTCCTAACTACACGTGACGCAACATCGCAACGCGCAATATAAGGTATCTTTTCCATGTCAAGCAAACTAACTAACCGCGACGGCAACATGCAGATTTTTTAATTAGAAACTGTTTTTATTTCCGCGACATCGCGGCTTAAACAACACCATGCAAATTATATGACAGTGGATAATCTCGGGTGATTATGTGATTTATACCTTAATTATATAAAAGATACGCAAAAATTTTACTAAAATAAATGTACTAATACCTATGTTTAAACATGAGAAGTCTGGTCACTCGCTTTTGCAAAAAATAAACAAAAACATATCTTGAGAATCCAAAAGTTCCAAAAACTTACTGAAGCCTATTTGAATGCCCCATGTATTGATTTTAGTTTTTTATATGTGGTATACATTTAATACAGCAACAATTTATTTTGGTTTCACCCACAAAAACAGTTCCAAACAAATCTGAAGCAGAACATGTGTGCGTCTCAAAGCAACACTGCAGTGTTTTGTCCCTAAATTAATCAGTTTTTTGATTAATCATCTCCATAAGTCCATACTTCAACAATCCATTTATAATCAATTGATTCATAAAAATGACACAATTAAAATTTACTTAAATTCAATGGCTTGTCATTTCAGAGACTTCTTTTAAGAGTAGTATATAATTCCAGTGATAGAGGACATCAGTTTCCTGTTCCTTACTTTATACAAATATCAAATATGATATATGTGGAAATTTCAAAATGATGATGGGTGGTCAACCCAAACAGTCTTTGCGTCTATAAAGGGTTTAAGAGTCCCGCTCCCAACCCGCAAAACAAGTGCAGCTGATGCAAAGTGTAAGCACCTCCCCTACCCCTTCCCGTTTTCTTTCCTTTAAACTTTTATTTTTCTACAGCTGGTGTAAGGGACTCGAGTCTTGGGGAGATGTTTAGAAGGGTAAGGGGCCACAAGGAATGAGGACAACAGGCTGGGGTAGAATGGCCCACTATTAAGGAGTTCTGACAGGCCACTGTCTTGAACTAAGCATGGGCCGCGATCCCCCACTGGGTCTGTCAAATCTGTTGGAGAGGAAACTCATCAAGTGGCATATTGGGGCTGAGAGAGTCAGTTTGATTAGGAAAGTGGAAGGGGGGATAACCAATGAGAGAGACACTTTGGACTGGTCTGACTCGTTTTCCCTCCTTTAGCAAGCTTGACAGTCTGTGGACAAGACCGTTTGAATATCACCTGCCTGATAAAAGTGCCAGGTGCAAGATTCCATTAAGCAATAAGACCTAAGGCTTTGCATTACTGCAACAGGTATGATGTTGTAATGCATACAAGAAAATACTTTCTGGAGCAATAAAAAATAGAACATAAGAAGATAAAACAATAAACATTAAAAAATATATTAGATCACACATACGGTATTTTACATAAATAGCAAACTTATATGTATGCTATGTAAATATACTACTAACAAATGGAAATACTTTCTAAACTACATTTGACCCAAAGAGGCATTTTTGCAGACCGGTAACAAAGAGGTAACCGTTGACTTCCATTTCATAAAGGAAAAAACATTTCTCAGACATTTCTCAATTTCAATTATCTTCTTTATATAGGTTTGGAATTATATGAGTGAAGGAGCATAGAATTTTTATTTTGGCTGAATTACCTATTTTTTGCAGCTGCTAATGTTTGCACAAAATACAACAACAAAACATTAATTCTACCTGGACATTTTCATTCATAATCCACTTAATTCTAGTGTTACCTCTATGAGATTATGTCTGTTCTAAAGCTATCTGTATCCAGCTTGCCCAAGGCCTCCAAAAACAGCACATCAGTAAGCACGGGCGAAAGGGTCAGGGCCATTGTCTGCAATCAATTCCCTTGAAACAAAAGAGGCACCTGTCAGATTAGTTCCCTGATGACCCGTCAGCGAGCACGAGTATCACCCCCACACTTGCCAGCCATGTGCCGGACACAAGGCCCCCTTGTTAACCCAACCACCCAGTTTCTCGCTTCCAGGAAAACCCAGGGGACTGAGTCCAACACGGTACACCCCAGGGTCATATTGTTGGATTAGAACGTACAGTATGTGGCTTCATATCAGCTCTACTGTCTGCACTCCAGGAAAACAGGTCCCCCTGGGCCATGGACACAGTGGGGAGTGCAGAACACATGCACATGTCCTCCCTCAATAACAAGCAATAAAGGATGCATTATGAGAGCTCTTACTGTACAAGTGGCCAATCTGTCCATGGCCATGCTGATTGCGCCCAGGCGCAGAACCATCATATGCAGGTGCAGGTGTCATTTTCTCAGGCTGCTGCCAAAAAGGGCAGCATGGACCAAAGCACATATGGCACAGGATTTGGCATGAGGCTTCCCAAAGGAAGTTATGTCAGACACTTGTTGCACATCTGTCCAAGGCTCTAAGTTGTAGTTTTAGAAGTCAAAGAGCTTCTCTTATTTTTTTTCTTCAGAATGTTTGCTTCAGAATGGTAACATGCTAATCGATCTTACTATTAAACCTGAAAGATCTGTGCAAACTTGCTTATACCTTCCAGTAAAATAACTTTCTGGGTTAAAGCATGCCACAAAAACCGGAGGATTGCTTTAATCGGCCAGAGGTGTACCACGCAAGATCGGGCGTATAAATCAAGTGACATCTGTATGGAATGCAAATAGATCAACATAAGTTTCTTTTAAGATTGCGTAAAATCAAAACAACACCCACTGAGAGCTGTGTTTTAATAGGCTGTAACCATACCTTGCATTGCCTGAATGCTTTTTCATCCCCCGCAAGGGTGTTTGAGCATTCCTCTCTAATCTTATTGAGATTTACTCACTGTAGTGATTATCATGCCGCATAAGTGAGCTCCTTTACATAGCATACAGTTTCAACATGCACATAAGGAAATGACATGAGAATAAATTCACAACATGCTACCGTTAGAAATAACATAATGTCTTAAATGCTCAGTCATGTCATTGAGTGCTTCAAAGCAGTGCACATGACCTAAAAAAACGTGTTTAGGTGAAAGCAAAACTGTGTAAAAATGAAGTGCTAAAGTGGATTGCAGTCTGTCGGCAATTTCAATCAACAAAGTCGGCTGTTTGATAACAAAGTGGCAGAGTGCGTCAGCTGATAAGGCCGAACACAGGTCAGCATGCTCCATGCAATGGTACATGTGCTGTGCTGCGTTCTGCCGCCCACGCCATGATCAGGTTAGAGGGTGCAGTCAGTGCGGAGCCGCCTCAGCAGAATGCCTATTTGTTTTGGAGTGTAAATAGAGACCAATTACCATGTGATAACTTTGATCAGCCTTCTATTTTGTTTGTGGGAAAGGAGACTCGATTGTATTTTTTCCACATCAAACTCAAGGGATACCTTGCAAGCATATGACAATAGAATGAACCTAGAAGGACAGCTCACATAAGAGGAAAATAGATGTTAAACACATGAAAAGTCCAGCTATTCTTATGTGAAACATATGCAGTCAGGTCTGCAATGTTGCAAAGCAACACAAAGTAACCAAGTTTTAAGCAAAATACATTAAAACAAAGTAAGCACATGCAGAACTTCCACAATTAGAGTGAGCAGTTGTTTTGTAAGTGAGCGCCACCTATTGGTAAATAAACGCATTGGCCATGATTCAATTTCCAAAGGGCACACAAATTAAAAGGTACATCACTTCTGGGCTTTATCCCGCACGATTCGCAGCGTCCGCACACAAAGCTCTCTTCTGAGTCTGAGACACATTTAAAAAAACTGAGGTCTCATCGGAGACTGAATGAAGGCAACAGCAAACCAGACAAACGTGCTTTCATGAGAGGGAGTTGCTGAACGCGTAAATCCGCCATGCTCTTTTTGATAGAGCTTCAATTCAGAGGCCAATCGTGTAACAACAAAAGCAGGAACAACCTCGGCACCCCCAGCCACCACCTTGTAAGAAACACAAGATCTTACCACAGGCTTGAGAAGATGGGCAAAAAAGAAGGCCATCTTGTGTTGCTCTCACAATCAAATTACTCTAATGCAAGTGGACAGGCAACCTCCATGCTATAGTTAGCGCGCACAATGCACTGTAATTACTTATTCACAAAATGCAAGCATCTTAAATGTAGGTGTTGGAGAACTATAGGCATGGAAAACTGAAAACAGGCACACATAGACGCCAAAGTAAGCGATCTACCCTCAGCCCTAAATAGTAAACTGGGCCCAGTGTATTCGGTGAATAGCTGAAACTTAGGCATGATACAGAGTTCAGATAAATAAACTGATTTGGTGCCTCTTACATCCCAAAGGTCAGCACAACGAATTCAAAGAGGCCCAAAAGTTTACCACGGGCTGTGTAATGCGGGTGGTTAGACATTGAACGCTTTAAAAAGAAGTGCCTTCCATTCACTGACTGACGAAGGAAAGAGGCAAAAAAGTGAAAGGATAAGTTATAGCCTGTTAAAGAGACGTGTACGTGCAAATAAAAGAATAAAGACAAGTAGCTCTAAGAAAGCGAATGTTGTAAACCTAATGTTGCCGATCGTATTAAATGGGATCAAACATACAAATAATACAAGCGCAAATTACTCAGAGGTTAGATTTCCAAGAACATCTGCTCTGGGAAGTTGTAATAAATAGCTCCTTTGGAAAGAATAAGCTACTTTACATGCTACAGTTACCCTAGTTAGTTATTAAGCTAGTAAGTTAACCTAAATAAACCACTGCAAAACAAAACATGTGGCATTATACTATCAATGCCGCTAACGCTATAATAACTAATGCGATCCCAAAAGTAGCAAGCACAACAAAAGCGTGCTTTTGTCAATAAAGGACAGGTTACAGTCAAAGAATGAAAGCTGTAGAGGGTCTATATTTTCTTAACAGATGGGTGTTCTGCTATGCTAAGCTGTGAGGGTGTAGCCCTTGTGGTGTATATGTTCAGAGATGCAAATGGAGGCCGCTGGCAGATGTGGCTTTAAATAGCGTCACACTGGGAGCTCAACTGCTGGAACCCACGGGGCTCAGGCCTAGCCAGGGCTTGGGTGGGGGAGCGGCCCACATGAAAATAAATGGATCTCTTTGGGTTAGAGTCAGTTCTATGGCATTAAGGCCTCTCACTCAGAGACAGAGAGGTCGGTGGAGGGGAAGGGAATGGTAAAAATGTGCATTTAGCACTGATGTATGAAGAGTTCCAGGGTGGTGTGGCAAAAGGGGGGCAGGGTGTTCTCTTAAAAATGAAAACGAGTAGAGATAGCACTTTGTCAAAATAATTCTGTGATCAAGGTTATAGCTAAATAAATGATGCTTGTGAAAATATTGAAATTAAAAGAGAATACATATTTAGGCCCTAACAAAACCACTACCCTGAAGCCTTAAACTGCAGCAGGAAGTGGTCAAAGTTAAATAAACATTTCTCTCGCCTTGCAACGCTCACTCAAATGGGCCGGAAGATTATTTTTTTCACCTTCTGGACGGAATTCCCATTCACAAAAAGATGAAATGTTGTAAAACAAGCGCTGTTCTTCTCATGTTTCAACTGCTGGTGAGGCAACTCTGTAATTTAAGAACTGAGCTTATTAGCTGTGTGACAGGAAGAGAAACACATTAATAAACGAGAGAAAGAAAAACGTTGTTTTCAGCTATGATGTAACTAAACCCTGCAAAACTTTACACGTTACAAATTACAAAATCACAACTCTTAGCTTATTTTATTATGTTGCACTCCATTCATGATAAGTGTAGCTTTGTTTGCAGTTGCAAAAATATTCACACAAAGACTAAACTACAGTATATTGCAAGAAATTCTCTTGAACAACTTTTAGCCCAGTGCATGATAAACGACTGTTATCAGTCTGTTTTCTTTGACTCAGCTGACAAAACAAATAAAAGTATTTGCAATGACTGTATTCAATTCAAGTGATGAAGGCACACAATGTTTACAGTAAACAGGCCACTTAGTATATTTAGGCCACTATGATATCTTAAATGTACTCTGTACACAAGGCAACGTTTTGAGAAATGTAGATATGCTTTGTTGTTGCTTATCATTTGGGAACTTTCCCATTGAGAATGGGTAACAAATTTCTATCTGGATATTTTAGATTGGTCGTGGGTCCTGTGTTTCATCTAGTTGCCTATTGATGGTAATATTTACTATAGTTGCCTGGCAATATTGCTCAAAAAGTTGCCCTGTGTATCATCAACCTTAGAGAATACAAGTGCACTCAACATTTTGTTATCAAGCTGAAAATTCTTGATTTGACTTGGGGATGTCACACTAGACTGAATACTTTGAACACTCAAAGTACCACAATCCATCATCCATTCATATCTGGTAGACAACTCACTCTTTAGCTTCCAGACTCTTTAGAGTCCATTACCCATTGACCATTAGATCATCTTAAATGGGGACTTACAAGATGACTCAGAATTTCAGCAAGCCGAAAGAGCCTATGCCGTTTGAGTGGTTTTTGTTAGAGTGTGTCTGCTCAGAACAGCTGCTCTTGGGATGGAAACTACCGAGAGTCCACACATGGGTCATTCTGATAAAGATCACCTGCAGAAAAGCAAGGTGGGACCTGACCTCTTTCAGGCAGATAAGCCAATTGAAAGGATAAACTAAACAAACAGTGAAATGTTTCCAAAAAGCAAGCGACATATTGTTTACCCCTTAGCTGCTTTAGGCATAGGCCTACATCTGTTTATGGTTTCTGGAGTAGGTCAGAGATGCTGTAAAAGTAACAGACCCCTTTGAGAAGTGTACAGCTTTACGTCCAATAAAAGAGGCCTCAATTCCATTCATAAACTCATTCCTTTCACATTAGCGTTGTCTGGACTGGTCATGTGTTTCTGGTGTGTGTGAAAGCTTGAGCTGGTGAACCAGTTGGTTTTGCTACAGGCAACTTCTATCCATGGTGGTCCCATTAGTGGCCATTAGTTTTACTGATAATTTTTAAGGCCTTGGCATCCAAGTTGACCTGAAGCTTAACTGCAGGCTTGACATCCACCATCACTGACCACTCCTATAAACATGGCAGGAGGCTCCTGCACCCCCAGAATCATCAAAGCACTGGGGAGTGGCCATTTGGAAATTATTTGGCCTTGGCATCTCTGGAATCCCTTTTAGGTTTGTTTAGAGGTGACAAAGACATCAAGAAAGCATTTAAGGAAGTGAGGATGACCGGAAGACAGAAGGTAAAGGGATTACCATGGATCATTGGTCTCCTCACGGTCAAGTGCACGTCTTCCTGTCTGTGTCCTTTATTGGATAGCGATTGACAGTTTGTAACTGAGAAAGTGGCAAAGGCAGAAAACCTACATAAAGGCTAACAAAAACTGCAAATAGGTCCTCTATTGTCAGGTCCTTTGAAACAAGTGGAGTCCATGTAAGTTGTTAAGACTCTAATGAAGCAGCAATTACCTAAATTTACTCTAGCCAAATCTTCTTATCCTTAATCTTGGTGTTGGTGTTTTTCTCCACTACACATCTAAAATTCCTCTAGCCTGTACCACTTATCTGGAGCAATTTGTATGTCTGTTTTATTAAGAGGCCAAGTAATCTTACCTGCAGGGCAGGAAATGTATAAGAAGCATTCTAAGCCCAAGGACATTATTTATAATGATGGATACAGGATCTATAGGAGTTATCGCATATGCTTGGATAAAATTATCTGGTAAATGAGTAACATCTACAATATTCTGCTGATGTTTAATAGATTCCCTAGCGTGGTCTCCTATATTTCTATTTCCTATATTTTTACCTCTCAACCACCAGAACTTGAGCGATCTGGACTTCAGTGAACCTAGTTCATACTACAGTGATGGCAGCCTCTATCACCCAATCCATGCAATTGAGAAAAAGTAAATACTCTGAAATGTGTAGAGAGGGCAAGAATGGAGCAGAGCTCACCACTAAGACACTGAACCTCCTCAAGGCACTCCACAGAACTTGACATTGTGTATGTCGTGTGTTTGGATGTAGGTTTATCTAGATTATCTAATTAAAATAGCCATTTTATTCCAACTCCAAGATGGTCTACCAGTTCCGCAAACTTTACACCACCTAAACCATGTCAGACCCACAGCACACAGCAAAATTTAAGACATCTCCATATTTTCAGCACTCTGCAGGTTTAAAGATATCAGTCTGTCCATTCATTAATGATGACTTTCTGACAGGTCCTCCACTGACATTATGTTGCGGTTCAGTCTGGACAAGAAGACACAGAGGTGGGGCATGTCAAAGGACAAGCCCTTGACTTTGGAAGCCAATAAAACAATAAAAAGACACTAAAAGATATCACTAAGAATCTGTAGGAGGGGAAGAGGTCACACCCACCAGAGTCACAAAGCAGGGTGCTGGTCACTTGGAGCTTTGTTGGACAACTGAGGGGTAGTTTCATAATATAAGTCACAAGACAACAAAAAAGGGTAAAGAAGCGGTCTTACAATGCCCCCATTCTTAACGCAATTAAGGTATAAATGCTCTCAAAAGCCATTTGAAGAAGAACATCCCAAGAAAAAAAGGAGAGCATTCTAGCCTTGACATCCCCTTGTAAATGCTGATTCTTTTTGTGTGAATTATAGCGCAATACTCTTTAGTCAATCAAATCCCACTCTTGCTTCACAGGATCTGAACAATTGCCAATATCTATCAACACCAAATGAGAGCGCTTTAATACTTGAACCTATAAATTCATGAAAAGGAAAAGGAAGCTGAAGTCTGTTCCTTCTAGGGTGGAAGCTGAATTGTGTGGTGCTTAAGGTCTCTCACCTTTCAATGTCCACTGGAGCATGGACAGCACACCAATCAATCAGTGAGAAAGGTCAGAGCCAATGCAAAGGAGCACATTCCACAGAATACTCTCCCATGGCTAAGCCCACAGTCCATGTACACAGTTAGCTATATCCATACAAAGACAACTTTATCAGTCAACTGCAAACAACACCTTACAAACTACATATTTGCAGTCTTTGTCATTATCAAACTGCCCTCAATCCATTACCTCCACAACTTTCTCTTCATCTTGATGGAGAAATGGTAACAGTCCATTGAGTGCAGATTACACTAGTAGTTTTGATAATGACATTGTTGGCCCCGATGATGCCGTATCTGTGTTGTATATGTACTGTGTACCATATAGTTGCTTTTGGAAGATATGGTAGTTTTAAATAAGCCTCATGTGTGTTTTTGTCACCCTGTTTTAATGAGTATTTTGAAGTATTGCATAAGAAATAAAAATCCCTTAATTCACAAAAATTTGTACACTCGCTTAAGGTGGATTTTCATTAAAAAGGGTTAATGTCAATAATGGGAGATGTAAATGCATTTTGCCAATAAATTCCTCAAAGCACATAAAAAATGCCATGAGACTTTGCACTATGAGATTGGATAACTTGACTATCCGTGTACAGATTTTGTCCCACAGCATCCAAAATTCTGTTATGGTCATTCTGAAATGCCTGAGCAAAGTCTGTCATCAAAGCATTTCTGTACATGACTGCATTCAAAAATAAAACCGCACGCATCCACCTCCGAAAGCAATGACAGCATTTATTGTGTTTCGTCTGCTCACTTGAGGCACAAGTACTTTATCATATATTAAAATGATTATATTTCGTAGCTTATCTTAATTTTCTTATTGATATTTAGTGCCAGTTTACCAGGAAGTGTACTTTTTGTGTACAAAAAGTATTCTTCATAACATTCAGACTGAACCACTGATGGCAGATGGAGTATTCTGATGATGTGTTTTATACTTTTCTGGGCCTTTACTTGGCAGTCAATGGGACAGTCACAAGCTTCCCAGTTTCAATCTAAATATTTTAAATGGCTTTTCGAATACAAAGCTTTTACGGGTTTAGAACGGATGAATCAGAGCTTTAGATGGAAACCCGAGATTTTATATATATAAATCTATGCATATGGTGCTTAAGTAAACAGATCAATATTTAAATTTAGCTATAGTTTAAGAATGAATAAATTATTAGACTATGGAATTACTTCAAATATCTTTACAATTTTTTTTTTTTTGAATGCCTTAAATGTCTTTTACAGCAGAAAAAATCTTAATTTGTCTTACTTGTTTTATCTTATATGACCCATTAGAACACCAGAAAACATTCTTAAACTATATGGTGCTGATGAATGTGGCTTTAAAATGCCAACTTCCCCTTTTTCCCCTCAGTTTTCTTTGATCTTCAGTGATTGTTCCTTCTCTCTGCCCATTTCAATGCCAGCGCTCGCCAGCCAAACAAAGATGTAGGAGTATTAATTCCGAAGGGGGGACAGGAGTGGGTACCAAAGCAATGTGATCTCAGCTGCATGCCATCCACAAGCGCGGGCAGCTGACAGGGCCAGGTTGGGTTGCTGTTACTGTGTTGTCAGGATGTGGTAGTAGGGGGTACAGTTTCGGAGGGGGGGGTCCCGCCACACTATTGAGCCCTGGCTTTACCCACTTCAACCTGCTAACAATGACAGCTCTGTCCTACAGAACTCCAGAGCGAGCACCAGCCCCCTCCCAAAATAAGAGCCCTGATTTGTGGAGTGTGCCCCGCTCCCTTCTCCCTCTGATCCCTTTTCTATCCGTCCTTCGCTCCTTTCTTTCCGCAGCACTGATGTAATCCAAAAACATCCAGAGGAGCAGCTGCACAGCGACACTGTCCTCTCTAACTCTCTCCCTCACTTTCTCTGTCTTTCTCTCAGCTGCTTTATTTCCTTTCTTTCTCCAGTGGCATGCGAGGCTGTCACAGGGAGGGAGCGATGGGGAGCGGAGACAATCAGAGCCTTTTTCTCCGCTAAAATGGGCTATCACTTCAAATCTCTTTTGCCATCTACCTCTGTATCCTGTTTGAAGAGCCTCCGGTGTCTGGGTCGAGGGTAAAATGAAAATCCTCGGTTTGAAGTTATGCCTTTGCACAATAAACAGGAATTTGTAGCAGAAAACCAGTATTAATAAATCCGTCAGGACGTCCTGACAGTAGTTATTGTAGTTACTAGTAATGTAGAAAAAGCTCAACTCCAGAGCCGAAGGCAACGACACAACACGTGTGGTCTGAATCCACTAAAATCTCAGGTGTGACTCACAAGGCCTTGGATGCTGACAACGGTAAATATACACAACTAAGTCAGTTGATGAAATCTTATTTAAATTAAATTGACTGTAAAAAAATTTACTGTAAACATTGACAACAGAACAACACAGGTGTATGCAGAAACTGAGTGCTGTTTTGAAAGACCTGAGGGCAATCCTCTGTAGCAAACACTGATGCATCACATCTTTTAAGAACGCCAGACATTTGTGTGTGGTAAATAAACCATGTATTACTGAGGCCCTGTTTTCAAAAACGCATATTTGGATATGGGCAACTCAAGGCCTGATGGATAGGGAGTTGGACTTGTTACCAGAAGGTGTGGGTTTGAGTCCCAGGTCCGGCAGGAAGTCCAAACTGTGGCACAAGTGCAGATCTGTGGTTTATAAACAGTTAAAGTGTTCAATAAAACCAATCTTATAGAGCAAGAACAAGTTGCTACACTCACGATGGGTAAAATATGTACAGCACCAGAAATTGGGTTGTTTTGACCCAGCAGTTTGGATTAAATATTTATTGCAACCTTCGGGATAGTAACCCAATGGCTGGTTCTGTCCAACACAGTCTCACGAGCAATTCGTACATATTCGTACGAGGTGCCAAATTTGTGCAAATTTGTACTAATTCGTAATAATTTCGTACGATTTGTCTTAAACCATGTGATGGGTAGGTTTAGGGGCGGGGTTATGTTTAGGTCATTCGTACAAATTCATACGAATTGGCATCTCGTAAAATACGTACGATTTAGAATAAATCATATAAATTCGTACGAGTGAGGTTGTACAAATTCGTACGAATTAGCCACCTCGTAAAATATGTACGAATTGCCGTGAGATCAGGTTGTTCTGCCCATACTTTAACCAGCGCTGGGTTGTATTTAAACCAGCATTTTTAAGTGTATTAGATTTGCAATTGTAGGAAAAAGTGAACAGAGTTAACAGTTACTTTTAGTTAATTCTTTAGTAAAGGACATTCAATGGACATCATAATCACCTTAAAGGTCTTTAAACGCACAAAAATGACAAGACCAATCCAAACCTAATACTTCTAGAATCTAGCAGTAAGTTTGGGGAGCTCATTTTTTGTCCATCTCCTATCCTGAAATGTCTGTCTTGCAGAAAACCTACTGCCAGATTCAAGAAGATCAATTCTTTGAACAGTGGTTCAAGAGGATGTGATGTTGTTCCTTCAAGAGTCACTCACAACTTTTTCGACCCAATTCTTGAAATTAATTCTTAATTATTTTCTTAATTAACGTGTCTTTTCTTCTCCACCTGTTTTTGCTTTTGACTGTGCTGACCCAATGAGCATTTTACTGCCCAGTGGTCATTTCTTATCTTTGCTAATATTATTGCATTAGTTTTGCATCCTTCTAATGGGCATTTAATAATTTATCTGGAAAAAGAAAACTTGCCTAATAACTTGGCACACCTGAATATAAGGAGTTTTTGACTTATATATGATTAAATACAAAATCAATAGTAGTTATTAAGATTGATGTGGTTTGCGACTGGTAAAATGTTCTTGTAAAAAAAATATAACCAGAATTTTAACTTGCATAATATTTTGGAACACGGTTTATGACTAGTTATCAGCAACAAGATGTTTCATAGAGATTAATTCATTGTAGAAGTTAATTATTTACAGTAGAGTGTTTACAATGAAAACCTAGCCAGAGTGTTTGAAGAATATCTAAGCACACAGTGCCAGTTAGAACTATCCCAACTGTTTCGCTGGGGAAAAAAAACTTGCTTTCTCTTCCTCAGTGGTTTTAATGGGTGCTTTCTAGACAACCAGAGTGTCAGGTTTTTCCTTGTTGTTGGATCCAATCAGATGTATTTTAAAAATTATAACTTCAGCCCTTGAGGTATTTACCAGTAGTCAAATGAAATAATATTGCATTCCAGAGGTACAGTTTCCAGGTGAATCACAAAGCAGGGTAGGTTTGCCTGCAGTGGCTTGTTCTATTATCAGTCAGATCTTCACACACCCTGCCCATTCAGAAGCCCCATATCCTCCTCCACATCTTCCATAAAACAATATACGCTATACTCTAACCGGCGCTGAGAATCAGCATAAACAAAGAGTAATCCAAAGAGGCTTTCCCATTTTTTTTTTTTTTTAAATGGCAGCTATTTCAGATGTGATCTTCAGTCATCACACACCCACAACCTTTATTTGCCAAATGACCACATAAAAAGAAAAAGATCATGTTTGTAATAAATTCACATTCTAACTAAATAAATGTAAATTTAGGAAAGGGGGATGCGGAGTTTAGTCTGACAGGATAAGCTAAAAGAAGAGGAAGAGGAAGTGAAACACAAAAAACTGTTCGACTGGCAGGACTTGACAGCAAAGGGCCACTGTGGCACTACATGCAGCAGCCATCTTGGTTCTCTTCCAAGCCATGCACAAGTGCCAAGAGATGAGGGCACAGGACCCAGGATGTGGGCTGACTCAGCAGCATGTGTGGGCTGACCCAGCTTCTCCATATGCCTTGGCCCCTGTGGATAAATGGGCATCAGGGCATGTCTATCTTCATATATCCCCACTTAACCTCCATTGACTTACTGCAAGGTAGCAATTTTTTTTTTTTTTAATTAAACATTTCCTGTTCATTTTTGTTTAATATCCAATACATGTGGTATTTAGATATGTACTATATAAAGTGTAGTTCCTTAAAATTAACTTCTTTAAATTCTGAAAATACCCATTTTATTTTTGCGCTAACCTACTTGGCTGAGTAAGACGTTTTCTTTTCAAACTTTGGGTTCATTAAGGAATGAATTCCTTGAAATCCAATCCACGAAGAGCTAACTAGCTGAAATTTATCCCACTGAACCGCTTTCCTGGCAATACATACCATGCTACTTTCTCATGGCCAGACAATTCAGCAGCCAGATGCTACTCTTTTACGCTAATCTCAATGCGTGTTTTTAAACAGAAGAATAATTGGACCAAATTACAAGGCAAGTAGCACGTTAATGCTCTGCTCAGTTGACCAGGAAGTTTACTGTCAGTTCAAGAACCTCTCATATCACACATTCTAGAGGCATTAGTTTCATGCCAGTCTAGTCAGTACAGGTACAGCACCAACTAACTGGAACACGTCTTACATAAAGGAATCCAAGACAATTTGACAAAATTTTAAATGAAAACTGCTAAATCATAATTTAATTACAGTAAAATGTTAGATAGCAGCTAGAATGGAAACATTCTTCTTTAGGTATGGATTTTTTGTTGTGTTTTGCTGTGTATACAGTATATATATAATCCTTCTGTGAGGTAAGAATGAATGTTGGTATTTATAATTACCCTGCCGTTGCTTTATGCAAAACACTTCTTAGCCTCTGGGTTTTGAAAGTCTTCTTCGAGGTCAACAAGGACATAGTTCAGACACATAGTTCAAAACATAGTTCCCAAAGAACAAAATTATGTGGAGAAATATACATTAACCATATCTAGGCTGATATCTCAAAAAAACCTAAACACTTTGTCTCTTTGGTGCACATAACACCATATATATATAAATATGTATGTATGTATGTATGTATATCAGTATATCAAGCTTGACATTACAACATTAGGTCAACTAGTGTTGAATTTTTAGGGTAGATCTACCTGTTGAATGACTGATGGCACATGGAAGAAGATTTCAGGAAACCTGTTTGAAAACAATCTGTTTGCTTATCGTAATCACACAAAAATGGCTAAATGTTTCATAAGTACGCAACACATTTGTTTATTTGTTTATACTGTGCTTAATACGAAGATTAACCTGACACTTAGTGGTGCGGATGCAGCATCGTACAAAAGCAAGTTTTTACTTACCAGCTCCATAGAATGCCCGATTTGCAGTCATCCATAACGGAGAGGTCACTGAGAAGTAGTCGGTAATATCCAGCGGATCATTTCATCTCAACATGTCCATCCCCATGATCTCTATTTAAAATCAAACTTTTATTGAGCTACTGTTATAAATGGAGTCTTCATTTAATACCAGTGTACATGATTTTAAAAATGTTTCAAAAGTAGTGTAGTTTTATCTTTATGTACACTAAAGCTACAAGAACATGAACTTCTAGCACACTCCTCAAAGTATAAACAGTCATTAATAATATATGATAAAATATTTTTGGGGGTTTACAAAAGAAACTTTTGAGCATCAGTCAGTCAAAGCCTTCCTCTCACACGGTTTATACTCATTGTATTATGATGCCATCAACATAATTTCTTAATGCCTGCTGATCAATTTGTTTAAACCTACTGTAGGGATTGGCACTGAGAAAGGTGGGGGTTAAGGTTCTGTTTGTGCGAAAGGAGAGCAAGGAGGCGTGAGTGGGGGTTTTGGGGAAGCAAGGGTTATCGACAGGCAGGGCGCAACGAATAGCTGGCGCCAGACGAGCTCCACAAGCCTGGGGAAGATTTAGCACCAAAGAGAGCGGAGTGTCGCAGTGAGTGTGTGTGTGTTTGGGAGTGTGTGTGAGAGGGTCAGGCTCTGAATGCTGTTCTGTTCAGGGCAGATTTCATGGCTGGCTGATCACAGGCGTCCATGGCTCGACCCTCGCGACAGCTGCAAGGCCCTGTCGTCAGGCCCGCTCGCCCCCTCCTCCCTGCTCCGGCACAAAGGGGGCCCTGCCTGGCCCAGCGCAGCCCAGCACGGCCCAGTACAACGCGGCAGCGGCTGACAGGCTGTGGTCGCTAACGATGGCAACTGTGTGAGGTATGCATGTGTCATGCCGGGGGGTGCGGGGGGCATCATGCTAATGGAGCAGGCAAGCGGGAAATAGAGCAGCCTCCCTCTTGCCCTGTCCAGTCCAAGGGGTTCCCATTCCTATGAGATTATTTGTCTTTCTTCTCTTTATTTACTTGGCCCATTTGTTTCACAAGCATTATCTTCTCTCCCCAAATCTTTTCCTCAAAGACTTTACTCCATCTGCATCTCCTCAGGACCGTCCAAAAAAGAAAAAAAAAAAAAAAAACTTATTCCCAATACACGGATGCAGTAGCCTCTACACAGGGGGGTTAAACTGTGTCAAAGTTCTCAGAAGACAGGCTGATGTCACGGACAGCTAGACTTACTGTGTCTCATCAATGGGGCACAGCAACAGTGAATGACAGGATGATAAAGATAGGCCATGAATGGCCAAAAGAATTGATAAATGATGGCTGACTTGGTGCAAACGAGTGGGAACCATCTGAAAACTGCTGACCATAAACTTTTGAACCTTAAGGATCTCATACCACTTTTCCAGTATAAAAAAAAGTATAAGTATAAAACTGAACTGTCATGCACAAGAAACAAATAATTGTGCTTTATTTTTATATCTACACTCACGATGTATTGTTAGTAAATGTTCAGAATCACTGATCTTTCACGTTTTGATAGGATTTAAATACGGAGTTTACATTTGGATTTGGTTGACTGTCGGTCAACTGTCCCTCAATGCATTTGGATTCCAATCTTATATACTGAATGCATTTTTTCTGTATTAAAGTACCTGAGGTGATATCAGCATCTGGAAAATAGCAAACTGCACATTCTCTACAAAGCGAAATTTGTTCCTGTGTGATCAGACAACCATCTCTTGCCTCTTGGTCATCACTGCAGCAAAGTATTCCTCTGACCCAAAAGGATAACCCTTCTGACCCTTCAGGGTCACTAGTCTAGCCACCACAGTGTGCCTCAAAATACTGTAATGAGCTTAGACTGACCTGACACTGCTGAAGTTTACTAGAGCGCAACTAAACCACTAACAGCCTTAAACTGTTCTGATATTAGCTTTACACTGAGCAATCTCTTAGCAGGATGCAGACGGATTAACTGAAGCGACCAGAACCATCCCTGATAGCGTGTTTTTAGTATAAGCTAGCACGTTTAAGCAACACCCTTTTATCATCCGAACAACAATGAAGCCGCAGGATGCGTTTGAAAATTTAATATGCAGTACATGCTGGTTTGGAAACTCGTGATTGGGAGTTTCAGGAATAGTAACATTAGCCGACATGTTTCCAGAGCGCACTTCAACAAACATACTCTATGTAGCAGCTTTATGCACCTCTGGATACAGCGCAAGTGGTTAAATTTGAGCCAATACATGCATTCCATACCCCAGGACAGCCTGGATGGACCGTGCAAGTGGAGAGAGGTGCAGGTAGCTGAGCTTCACCGCTCAAGACTGGGCTTATTGTCCTTTCTCTGTGGGAAAGCCACATTACTTCCTTCAAGGGCGATTACCAGGAAACTTAAGAAGCTGTATCAATGACGCTTCTCACATTTGCCGCAAGAACACAGAAATCTGCCCCTCATATCTACACACATGCACGGAAGTGTGCACACACACACCATACGAAGGCTAACTGTGCTTTATCAATTGGCCTAGGTGTGAACATCAATTTTCTCAGTGTGGCCTACAGACACGACCTGTTGCTTCTTGGCAGGGAGACAGATAAGTCGCTCATTCTGATAGGGCTAAAGATGAGGAGATGCGAAGGCAAAAGGTCACCGTTATCTTACTACACAGGTGGAGATTATGCAGCTGTGCATCTTTATCTCTCAAACAGACTGTATTTGCAGCATGGAATGGCTAAATTACTTGTTTAGCTAGGACGCAAGAACCAAATGCAAACTGCACCAGTAGGTTGTTACATAATAGGGTGCACACTTGCAAAACAAAGCAGAGAGAAGTCAAAGAGATTTTCCGTACTCTTTGGACACATAGCTCTTGCTCAATGAATCAACTGCCGCCACACGCACCAAAGCATCTCAGTTTATTTAGAACAAAGGGACTGTGGGCTGATTGGCGCACACTTGTTGCTTCCGGCACGGTGCATATCGACCTCTAGTGGTGGCCGAAGTATCTTCACTATGCTTGCTTTTATGTGAGCCAGAACACTGTTGACAAGGACTAATGGCCCCCTTTGCAGCTAATGATGGAGCTATGTAGACAGCTGCTGCGCAGTCTCTTCAAATGCCAGCACTGACCTCGGCCTTTGAGGATGAGGGGGAAAAAAACTCTCTTTCTTATTTTTTCTTTCTCTCTCTCTCTCGTCCCTGTGCATGAAAGTATCCCTCTTTTGCTATTCAAAGCTCATCACCCCATTCGTTTCCTTTATCTAGACCTGCTTCTTTTGGCTTTTTCTTCTTCTCACCTGTATGCAAATTGGCCAGCATTCTGTTTCATTAATCTGGGAGAGGTAGGGTAAGATAGCAGCAGATTGCTTCCGCTGCCGCAGAATGTTCCCCGCACTTTGGCCACAAGTTAATTTATTACTGGAGGGTTTGGAGCGCCTGGCGCACAGGGGATGTTTGTTAAAGATCCTTTTCACTCCATTCAGTCGGCCAGAGCACAGCGCTTTGAACCCCAGCTATTCCCCCTAAAGAGTGCCAATTCAGAGAGCACAGGCAACCTGAGGAACGAAGCAAAGGGGCAGTTCTTGAGAAAGAGAGAGAGACATAGATGAAGCAGAAAGAAAGACAGAAAGAAAGAAAGAAAAAATGCTGTATTTTATAAAAAGGTTTATTAGGGCGTCTTTTAGGGGTCATGTATTACCCTCTAGGGGTTTTATTTTGCAGTAATGAAAAAAGGGCTACACATTATCCATGTTATTACATGGCTAAGAGACCACAAAGTGAAACACGACAGTCAACATCTTACAGTTACTTTCAGTTAAAGTTTAGCGGTTATTATGCAGAAAAATTTTAAAGCCACAGCTGATACATTTTGTATTCTATAGAGCCTATTCTATAGAGAAAAGTTGTGTTGAAATCCAGTAAAACACTCATTTACAGCATTGCTGTGCAGTAGGGCTGGGCGATATATCACATGCTATACTCGTGCACATCTAGTCAGTAAAACCGTGTCCTTGATTAGCTGAAAATCACCATCTCCTGTTTTCAAATGGAGTGGCGGTTAATACATAGAGCTGAATATTACTGACAAGCTACACAATATCGCATACACTATCACAAAGTAATATTGCGTAACTTGTCAGTAATCTACGGCTCTCATCAGTGCCATTCTATAAGGTTCTGTCTGTATCCAAATATGCCATTATTATATACTACGTTAAAACCAGAACATGAAATAAGCAATGTAACAATACACAATATTCATAAAACAAAATGCGAAAAACACCTGAATGACATACTTATTGGCCAAGATTCTAAATTGTGTATCCAATGCACTCTTTACTGTACTGTTTTTGGTATAGTCCACTTTAGATATTCTACAAACAGTAAGTAACATTGCAAATTCAAGTCAACCAACAGAGACTTTAGAGTATTAGTAGACATTTAGTTGTGAATTAATGCAAATTAGTTGAAATGTAGTTGACCTGTAGTTACTTATAGTTAGTAAAATGTCTAAATGTACTATCGAAGTAAAGTGTAACCCTATTTTTTATCACATACTTTCTATGAAATCTTGATATTCTACATCCCCATGTTATCATTCCCATGTTCCTCATGTGGCCTCATGTGATAGTAAAGCATAAATCAGAATTGCATTTAGTGTGTAAACAGTAGGTCATCCAGGTGTTTTTGGTGCAGTGTTTTAGAAATTCTATAAACTTGGATATACACTTTTAAAAGGTACTTCACAATGCCACATTGCCTAAATGGTTCCATAAAGGGTTCACAAAAGGTCCATTGCGGTGAAAGAAGGTTCTTCAGATAGTAAAAAAGTAAGAAAGAGATGGTTCTTTAAAGTACCTTTGACTGAAGAGTTCTTTGTGGAAACCTTTTTATTTAAGAGCGCACTTGGATACCTGTATACTTAGATGCAGGACTTGAGTTTGAAAGAGTCAGTGGATAAAACTCTTTTTAGCCATGACTATGTTCACAGTCTGAGCCTCTGATTCTTTCCTTAAATATAACATCACAGATGAAAGGAGTAGTTATAAAGTGGTCAACCAAGTGTGCTACATCACTGATGATAAGTTGTATTTTTTATTATTATTATTATTTAAATGCCAAATGACTATTCTTATCACTTCAATAGATTTTGATCTGAAGCACAAAAGACACACACACACCTAAGCACCTGCTGTTCACAAAAGACTGGGCAGCGGGAGAAAGGTGTGGGTTGAGCTGAAGCTGAAAAGTGCTGAACTTTCTCTCTCTCATTGTCTCTCGCTATTTCCCGCCCTTCTTATCCTCGACCAGGCCAGAACAGGGAGCGGCCAGGTGATAAAGCGGCACCTGGCAGACAGGTGTTTGGGAGAGTCTGCCAGGGGTCGCAGGAGATTAACTGCCCTCGCTCACCTGAGCAGAGGAAGACGGGGCAGGTGCATCTGTTGGGGCTGCTGTGCACACTGAAAGTCAAAAGAGACCCGCGCGGCAAGGACAGCCACCTAATTACAGTTGAGGAGGCGTGCGGGGAGGGCGTTGAATTGCAGCAGTTGAGTAGAATAGAGGTGGAGCAAGAGGAGTGGATGGTCCAGTCTCTACGTGTCAAATCGAGGACCCTCCTTGATCCAACTTGCATTGTGTAGGTGCAGTGACACCTTCTCCTTTTCTTAGCCATGCCCTGCCAGAGGGTGAGGTTGGACATTTCTTTCACTCCTATTACAGCAGAGCCTGACTAGCCGTCTCCTTAATTACAGCTTGAAAAAAAGATGGCAAGCCTGGGTTTTCAGAAGCGGGATTTGAGGATGGGGTCCAGGTGCTGGGCGGGTGAGCAGAACGAGCAGAAATAGAGGGAGGCAAGAAAGAGGGGCATCATTAGTGCTTAAAGAGGCATTTAGCTGAACTTCCCGCCAAGAACAACAGAGCTGTCAAATGTCCCTAAACAATGGGTTCTACACAAGCATCCAACAATACTTGAAACTTGGGTGACATCAGAAGAAGCAAGCTGGTAAAAGATCAACAAGCTGGATTGCACTCTGCAGTGCATTTGACCTCCAGGGCGAGATTTGAGGCTTAAATGCAACGCCGCCTTGCATACATCATAGAGAACAAGCCATTATACAAAAACATGTTATTATTATTATATCTCTCAAACAAATCAGCTGCTGCTTTTGCTACACTGGTTGTCATAATTGCATAGGCAAAAATAAATAAGTATATATCTTATTTCTGCCTCCTGTCTGGACCAGGCCTTCACAACACAATTGATTTTAATATGGTTGCTTCTTAAAAGTCACTACCCTATTTAATATCAGATTTTAATTAATATGGTCGGTGTAATTTTTGGCTTGAGAAGGTGTTCTGGAGAACAATTTGCAGCTATAAGATGCAGAAGTGAACAACTGCATATATGCATTTCAAAAACAAACAATGCAGACAATACAGAAATGCAAAAGTAAGGACATAGTTTCTTTACTATCCTCATAATCCATACCATTAGATGAGCTTAAACTGCGCTGTTGAATGTTTTAAAAAAACAGAGCAATGAAAATGCCACAAAGTCAATTTTGGGGACCCAAAGTTGACCAATTTATAGTTGTCTCTGCAGGTTAAATTGTGAGAAAATGAAACCTATACACATTAAAGAAAAAAAATAAATGTTGATGACACTTCACTGCACTCAGAGGCAGGTGAGATGTTCCTGCTTAAGGCCCATTAGAGATCTGTTGAGCTAGTGAACATCAGCAGCCGCGGGGGGAAGCAGAAGCTAAAGGAATGCCAGCCAGTCTATCTAGCAGCTGAAAGTTAGAAAAATTTTATCTTATGAGATCATCACACGCCCAAGCCCCACTTCAATATCCTTCTAACAACACTACAAATTTATGGACAAACCGAATGGTTTTGTGGTCGCTTCATGCTTGTCGTACCTCTATGAAGTCGTAATAGTCCTATAGATGCGTTTACTTCCTCACACACCAATGGTGAGAACTGCATTCTCACTGCTGTAGCTGACAGAAATGGGACAGGACACTTGAAATACAGCACTGCGTAATGAGAACTCTGTGTGTGAGCAAGTGAAGAATGCAGTGGGAGGCAAGGCCTTACAAGCTGCAAATTCCACATGCAAAACCCTCAAAAGAAGAAGTAATGGGAAAAATCTCAATCATCAAACAAGCAGGTTGCACAGACAAGATAAGCATGGGAGAACTAACAGACAGGGGCATTGCTTACATACCACACTGTTTTTTGGTTGTTGTTTTTTTACCGCTGTCAACATTGTTCCAACCTATATATGATGGGTGACACAAACCTGTGACTCTGTTTATGCTGATGAACCAAACGAGCGAAAAAATAAAACACAACACTGCCCCCTGAATAAAATACTGAGACCTGTTGAGCTTTGCTGGAGAGAAGCCTGGACGTGAACTGGTCTTCAGTCATCTGTGAAGCGATCAGGAATGTTTAGCTTATGAATTTAGAGGTAGAATGGTTGTCTATACTTATATATGAGCTGGGTACGACAGAAAAACTGGATAAAAAAATGATGACTTTTAGCTGAAACCTGTTCCAAATATTACTAAGTCTGATGAGACCTAGGTTCAGAATGAACTTGCTCTTTACTATTTCCTGGAACAGTTGAGTCAGTGAGTAAACTTTTACTGTCATGTCACCATGTATTTTGGATTAACACATCATTTCTGCCACACTGGAGAAACGCATGGGAGGAGTGGATGGCACTCATTTACTCAAAAAAAAAAAATTTGCATAACAGGTGAAATGTCTGTTACATCAAAGCAAATATACCCAGGTGTAACAATATTTATTATGCATATAGGTGGTTTACCAAATATAAAATCATGCAAATCAACTGGTTTAATTGATCACACACACACACACATGTATGTGTGTGTGTATATACTATATATAGATTTATATATAGTAGTCAGCATTTGAATGGATTTTGAAACCTTTTGAACCATTTGAAGTGGATTAAAATATTTGCTGAAACTTTTAGTAGTTTTAGTGACATGCATTCCTTCGTTCTATTATAGTTGTTATTTGATTTTGCTCTGTTTAGACGAACAATTAAGACTGAAAAGTTAACTTTATTTAAGAAAACAAATATGATTTCTGAAATTAAATTTGATTATTATGTTTTTTATTTATTTATTTTTATAAAGAGGTTAATTATCTTTCACATGGGTTTGAGTCAGATTCTGTCAGATGGTCAGTTGTCACCAGATGGTGCAAGTTACCCCCTGATTTGGATCAACTTACCCCAAACCTATTGCAAAGGGAGACACAGGAACACTTTTTTTAAAAATAAAAATCCATATTTGTAGACCCTTTTTGTCATAGATACATTCTACTAATATTAAAACGATTGTGAAATCCTAAAATTACTTTATACTTTCATTGTTCTTCTGCCTCATTTTCCCTTATCTTGGACCAAGTAAGTAAAAAATGGCTCATCTTACCCCACTCTCCCCTTCTATGAATGTAATCATTGTAATCCATATGTCATCACTGCCATGTTATCTAACACCATCTGTTTAGTCGGTTCAAAAATTTCACGAATCCTCTCGTTGCATCAACATGGCATGGTCTAGGCACGTTTTGACTATATGAATTTTATAAATACAGACATTCTACTGCATATAATTTTCCACAAACTATACAGCATGGATGACATTTCAGATAAAGCTGTACAGACACATTTTTCAGTAGCCAAAACATGATTGTCTATTTTTTAAAGGGGTCGCACAAAAGAAATTTTCCACAAGCTAATATGATTCTTTAGGATTTTAATTGAAAGTTTGTAATATAGATTGCTTTAAAATTTCTCAAATATAGTGTAAAAAAAGTTATTTTACCCTGTCATAAACAGCTCTTATGAAATCACTCTGTTCTGTGTACTTCCCCTTTAAATCTTCATGAGCTCCGCTGACCCCGCCCCTCTTTTCTGAAGCGCACTCAAAGGATCTTTGTTTAGCCATATTCATAGTGGAACTTGCTAATTAGCACATTATTAGGAAAGGCCATTTGCAAAGATTCATTGAAAGACATTATACTCACTGCTTCTGTAGGTGAGGCTGGATCAAGAATGATTCTCGCGAACATAAACGCATTTCGGTTGATCAAGTGCGCGTTTCCCTTCAGAACCAAACGTAACGTTACTCCTCTGTGTCTTCAGTCACTCAGATGTCGGGAGTAAATCACTACTGTTATGTTCATTAATTCATTCAACAACAAAACGCCTCAATCTCTTAGGAGTCTTGCTTGTCTCTGCGTCTCGGTCTGATGAGGGCTCACTCAGGGCGGGTCTGAGGTAAGACACGGTTCAGTCTGTGTGACATGCTGCCGTCAATCAAATATTGTGGGAGTGGCCTCACACCGACATGCATTTGAGAATGGCTTGATTTCAGAAGGGGCAACTTATTCTTTTTTTAATTTAATAAAAATACTTGTGCATGTACCGCCGTATGACCCCTTTAAAGGAGTAGTTCACTTTTCAAAAAACTTTTGCTGATAATTTACTCACCCCCATGTCATCCAAGATGTCCATGTCTTTCTTTCTTCAGTCGAAAAGAAATTAATGTTTTTGACGAAAACATTCCAGGATTTCCCCCATATAATGGACTCTATTGGTACCCAAGCGGTTCAAGGTCCAAATGACAGTTTCAGTGCAGCTTTAAACGATACTAGATGATGAATAAACACTGACACGGTACTTCCGCCTACGTCAAGCTTGACCTTTTCAACGTAATTGCATATTGCGTTACGTCACCAACGCGCATCACAGAACAGAGCAAGGCGAGCGTTTGTGCTTATAAAACTTAAGATAAGACCCTTATTCATCATCTAGTATTGAAGCTGCACTGAAACTGTCATTTGGACCTTGAACCGCTTGGGTACCAATAGAGTCCATTACATGGGGGAAAATCCTGGAATGTTTTCGTCAAAAACATTAATTTCTTTTCGACTGAAGAAAGAAAGACATGGACATCTTGGAGGACATGGGGGTGAGTAAATTATCAGCAAAAGTTTTTTGAAAAGTGAACTTCTCCTTTAAGGCTTGGCTTACCAAAGAAGAATTTAACCCACCGGACCATCAAGAAAATTTTACAGAATTACTGTATCTGTGCCGACCAGCAAACACTTCACAATATGAGAATGAGATAACGATAAAGATTGTGAACTGAAAGCCTAAAAAAAGTTCCTTAATACGTTTGTAAGAGCTGTCTTAACCCCCTGGGGCCATGCCTTTTGAGGTGTCTTCTGATGAGGCCAATAAGAACTTAAATTACACACTGAGTTTGATCGTACAGATAAAAGTAATACATGATAAATAGAGAAATAAATACTCAAGAAGACGCGCTCAGAGGAATAAACTTTGGATTAACGTTACATCAGACAAGAAGAATGCAGACTCCAGCGAGTCACGGAGTGAGTAATGCTTATTTCTTGTATTAGTTTGCTTGTTATTGTTGCTTAAACATGAACAAATTTGATTGTTGTGCTTTTCCAGAACTATAAAACCTGACTGAAATGTTTAAAATCCAGTGAATAAACTTTTGGATATGACATCTAATTGTCTTTGGACGCAGTGCTGTTTCTAAGCTCCATATAGTAGACCATAAAACAATACTGTATGATAATAGTGCATGATGAGTGCTACGAGTCTAAGAATCTTAATCTTAATCACAAATCTATTTGATAAATATATATCTGTAGATGTTTATATATATGTAGTACAATCATTTCTTTATGATGTTTATTAACCAATTAAATAATCTGGTTTTGTTTTATGTCTGCTTATATTTTGTTGCACTGAAAAACCTGTGATGAAATTTCAGTGTGCTGTTTGAAATCAATTTTGGTCATTTCTACAAATGCATTAGGTTTTGTAGGTTTAGTGGGAGATGGGGGTTAAAACGGGTCGATGTGCGCTTGCGTTCGTTTAGCTAAAAAGGTTAAACCTTATCCTATACGTCTTCATGTCGTAAGATAAACACGCTTGACAGATGTTCTTTTCTTGTTTCAGGGGGTTCATTTAAAATAGTGAATTTAGTACTTGGTCAAAAAATTCGGTCACAGAAAACTGCTATTTGACAACTGAGTTGAAAATCTCTTTGGCAGCTCCACACATTCCAGAGCAATATGGATCTCCTCACAGCTGACAAAGGCATTCCTCAGAAGAACAGCTTGTTTATTATTTAAAGCCTTCACAATCAGACTGTGTAAACGACACTTTATAAAGATCAATAATCTAGTTTTGAATGTTTAAAGCCATTTATGAAAGCGCTGCTATTCTGACCACAACAGTCCTGCTTAAAGTTTGACGTTCTCACTGAAATAACAGTTGAAAGAATAATATTGAGTACACGGTAAATCATTTACAAACTGAATAACCATAGTTGTTCGCATGGCTAGTAAAATATGGAGGGGTTGGGTACAAACAAACCTTTTCTGCAAGCAAAGAAAATTTGCAAAACAAACAGCTGACAATTAGAAGAAAGCAGTTACAAAAAAGGGGCCTTAGAAATATGACTGATCCAGTGACACGACTTACCCCACATTGCGGATAAGCTGTGTTGAGTTTTGGGGACAATAATGAATGTGTGAACAATATTTTGTTTTAAATAAGAAACACTTGAGAAAAGAAAACGCTAAATGCACAATCCGGTTTACTTCACAGTACTTGCATTAAGTTAAAAAATTTATGTTTAAACTAGGGCCGGGACTCGATTAAAACAATTAATCTAATTAATTAGAGGCTTTGTAATTAATTAATCTAAATTAATCACATTTTAATCGCATACAAATATTTGTGTAATGATTCGCGGGAGTCGTGTGGATCCATGAGCAACCATTTTAATGAGAATGGTCAGACAGGCGAGGGTCGGTACACGGGGTAACAGGAAGTTCAGGGGACATGAAATAGGGCAGGCGGCAAAATGGCAGAAAACAATACAGTAAAAGTCCGTGCTTAAATAGTCCAGGGAACTGGCAAAACGGCGCGAAAACGAGGTACGTGGTCCTAAAGAGTCCAGGTGGGAATGTTAGTACTCAGGTGAAGGTTCCCGCTGCTGATGGCCGGAGAGGGCCACAGAGGAGCGGTTCGTGACAATTTAACCTGAGAACAGTGAGAATATTTAGTATACCACTGAATAATGACTGAATTTATAAGCTTAAGCAACAAAATATTGTTTATTTTTGTTCAACCAAGTCCAACCGACCAATATTGTGCCGTGCGTGATTTCACATTGAGCCGTATATACTACACACAGCCGTTGCTCACTGACAAGCTGCGCAAAACCATGTTCATTATCAGTGTGGATTTGCGCAGCTCGTCAGTGAACAATGGCTATGTGCCCAGTACGCACGTCCTGATTTTGCTGATTTAGGCGTGTTCCTAACTCAGCAACAACATTGGGATTAGGCAATCAGATTTGAAGAACCAGTTTATAGTTTTTGTGAAGTTTAGGCTTACAATCAGTGTTTGGTGCTTGTACATCAGTGTCAGTCATCTATCATTTCCTCTGATAAAGCGAAAATAAATAAAATTGACATAATTCACATTATTACAATGCCTTTCTTCCCAGCGTAGCACAAACGTCTGGATTACTTCCGACTTTGATGAAAGATTAAAATATGATGAAAAATATGTCATGAATTACTCCCCCTCATGTCGTTCCAAACTCATAAGACCTTCGTTTATCTTCAGAACACAAATTAAGATATTTTTTATGATATCAGAAAGCTATCTGACCCTCCATAGACAGCAATACAACTGAAATGATCCCAAATCCAGAAACTCCATGTGAAAGAAAAAAGTCCATGTGACATCAATGGATAAACTACAGATTTTTTTCTCCTTGCGATAGGAGAATGTTTTAGGCGCAAAGAAAATAAAAATAACATCATATTCAACCATTCTTCTTCTATGACTTACACCAGAGAACATTTCTGCATAAGTATGCTTTCTTCTAGGCACAAACCCAGATGAAAACAAGGCTGATTATGTCAAATATGTTTCTAAAATATAGCTTGCCTATACTGTTCATTGAACATGGCAGAAGACGTAAGCTACGGGAGAAGAGTCAACTATATTGTTTGGTTTTTTTTTATTTGCGCAAAAAAATACTCACATAACATTGCAATAGTGAGGTTGATGCACTGATGTCACAAGGACTGTTTTTGCTATGTTTCTGGATCCGGGATCATTTCAGTTGTGTTTCTATCTATGAGGATCAGATGGCTCTCTGATATCATCAAAAATATATTCATTTGTGTTCTGAAGATGAACGAAGGTCTTATAGGTTTGGAACGACATGAGGGGGAGTAATCAATGACAGAATTTGAATTTTTGGGTGAACTAACACTTATGATTGATTTCTTAAACATATTTTTAAAACAATATTTTCACAATTTTTCCCGTCTTTTGACTAGTACTGTATTTTTACACAAAAATGCACCTGGGTACAAAAATTTAACAGCAACTTCGACAAAAGTCTACTTTTCTCACTAAAAGCCTCACTGAAGCTACAACACATCTAGAGAAAAAAGTAAACAAACAGTAGAAGGGAACCCTGTGTATTTGTTTTGAAGATGAGGTGAACGGCAGTGCACACTGTGTGTGTGGACATGGTCAGTCTGCTTATGTGTTCAACACAAGGTCAGGCAGACCATAACACAGTTTTAGGAAAACATGCCCTGTTTAAGAGGGTGTGTTTGTGTGTTTAGCCCCTAAATCAGTGCAAAGTGTGTGTGTGTTAGTGCTGATCTACTTTACTGGAGGCTGAGGAAGTCCATATAATCACCTGGGAGTTTCCAACCGGTCTATAAAATGGTCCTGCTAAATAGACTGTGTTGGAAATTAGACACTTATGCAAGACCTCGTTGGCCTGTGTGGTCCTCTTATTAGGGTTTTAAGATGTTTACTAAAACCAAAATTACCAAAAATAAATGATTTTTTATCTAATGTAAAAAAAAATTAACTTCAAATAAAACTGAAATAAAAATGTAAAAAAAATTAATTATATATTTTGCCTCTTATATGCAATGTCATTTAAAGTTGGTTTGATGTTAAGCATGCAACAGAAAAGTAACCAGTAGACATTAAACAGAGACATTTAATCAACAAGTTGCTCTCAGAACAGAAAGAACACAATGAATACGGTGGTATAACTATTATATCCATATTTAGTCAAATTACAGCAAAACACCATCTGTTGATAATATTGAAAACATGAAAAATATCCCTATAATGAGACTGGATAAGGACACAGAAACGTTCATTTCTGCATTATATTACACATAAAATGCAGAAAACATTTTGACTCAAAGTACTTTTGATATGTTTTTTTTTTGTTTGCATTGTGACATGATTTTTGTACTTTTTGTATTTTACTTTTTATACAGATTGAAACGGGTTTTGTATTTCCTATAATGAGAATCAATTTCCTTTCCTTTTTTAATTTTTTGGGTGAAATACGATCTGGACATGCCTTGACAGTTTTTGAGAGATTCACTCAAATATTTCTGTAAAATATACAGTAAAATCTAACATAAATAAAAGCACTGAACATATGGCGCAGTAAAAAGTATAGAATCTACAAATCAATAAAAACACAGCTAAAAGTATTTTACACAGTAATAAGTTATATCCCTTTGTTTCCATGATTTTTAAAACAATATCTAAATAGTTTTTTTGTTTGATTGTAACAGGCTAAAAAAATAAATAAAAATATGGAATTTATAAAATGCACAATGAAAACGTGTTTTTGCCTTTTTTTTTTTTTTTGTTTAACTCAAAGAAGAAACTCTTCCGGACATAGGGTAAATCAAAATTGTGGTATTGATGCAGTATCATAAACACTACTGTACTTTACAGCTTGTCTTGAGCATTAAACGTGCGCTCTGGGACTCCAGCAGCAGGAGTGACTTGAGCTAAAGCTTCTTTATAAACTGAAGTTCCTTTAAACATTAATTGTGTGACGCTCTGTTAAAAACACATACATCCTTTCCCAGGCTGACCTGAAGCTACACAGATCCTATAATGGGAAACAGGCCCTTAAAATGGATGGATATGTAAACATGAGGCCTACACAGATGTGATGGAGTCCTGGAGGATTCTGGGTGTTTTGGTGTAATTATGTATTAAAGGCGTCCCGTGAGGTGGAGATGAGGGGGGGCGAGCTTAGGGTCACCAGGAGAGGTGCAGATGAGGATGTTGTTGTAGTTGAGCTAGTAACTCTTCTTCTGTCGGCTCTTGAACATGCTCTCTGAAGATGGAGGAAGGGCAAAAGAACAGGGGAAAAAAAAAAAAAAACATATTCAAACTATACATTTCTCTCTGTATGAAATGTACAGTTCACCCCAAATGAAAATTCTGTCATCATTTACTCGCTTTCCGCTCGTAGTGTTTTTATTTTCCTGATATTTTGAAGAATGTTGGTAACCAATCAGCTGACGGCAGCTATTGATTTCCATAGTATTTATTTATTTGAGTTATTTTTGGACTATGGAAGTAAATGGCTGTTACTGTTACTGACTTCTTTGGGCTCGTTTATAATTAAAAGTACTGTATAAACAAAGTTCCCTCTGGGCTACCCCGTCACATTAAAATACATTCAAAGATTTACCATCGCAAAACTATTTCAATACATTTACTTAATAAATCACATTGAGTTTTTGTGAGTGTGTGAGTCATTGAATGTGCAGCACAACCTATTTAATTGAGTAAAATATTCTGAGATTTATTAGAACGTATGGATTTGTTCTGTATTGACAGTATTCTGCATCATCGTAATTTTATTAATGTTTTAATAAAATTCTTTAATTAGACTTTCAACATTCTGCAGATACCCTGTATATATATCGTTGTTGCCATACTCCTAATTTGGCACATGATTGGGTGGAAATATTGTTCCAGGACCAACAAAGGATGTTGATCCAGGCAAATGCCAGAAATGAATAAATAACATAAATATTATATATTAGGGAATGAAGATTTGTGCTGAAATCTTAAGGAGTGATCAACAGCAGGACAGACCACACCACATTCCACTAAATTAAATCATTACCCTTCCCTTCCTTAATCAGAGAGGAATGTGAGGGAAAGCTGTGAGGAAAGAGCGGAACACAGCCTGAAATACTGAGCAGAGAAGCCCCGGGCAAAGTATCGAAGCTAAGGTGCACTCGCTTATGAAAAAAAAAAAGACATTGCATTATAAAGGGTGGGCCATTTATACGGCTACACCTTAATAAAATGGGAATGGTTGGTGATATTAACTTCCTGTTTGTGGCACATTAGTATATGTGAGGGGGGACACTTTTCAAGATGGGTGGTGACCATGGTGAGCATTTTATTATTTATTTATTAAGGTGTATCAATATAAATGGCCCACCCTGTATAATGAAAGGCTATAGGACTGAAAAAAAATAAATGCATGATAAAGGTTTTTTATTAAATTGGTTAACATGTATTCCCTCTATTACCATTCATTCATGCTTTCATTTTTCAACTAAAATATATATATTTTTTCCTTTCACATCACCTAACACGGCTCAAAACTGTGAGATTCATCTATTTCAATGAGTTACTGAATTATGAACTTAAACCAATTCTCATTCAAATCTAGCTGCTTATGCCTATTAATAATGCAACCTGGTCTCATGGCGTAAATTTTGCTGGTTTGTATTTTGAGTCTCATAAAAAAAGTGTCCCCAGGAATGTTTATGCCATGAGACCAGGCAGGTAGCAATAACACACTGGCTGTTTATTAGTACTTATAAAGCACATATTCTGCATCCCTAATCCCATCCAACAATAGTTTATGTTAAAGGTATGTTCATAAAAAAAATAAATAAAGGAGGATTTTAAAACAAAGTGTGACCATTCAAACTTATTTCTAATGTACTTTCAGCTACTTTTAGGCTGTTATCGTTCTGATAACTTGACGGTGTACACAAAAACATTAACAATCACTCAATTGGATAATTATCTATTGATTCTCACCGACTAGTGGAAATTGTGTTATTGAAAGAAGTAACCGTGTGACGCATTTTCTCATAGGTCTCTACAATCAGTGATGAGAGCTTTATTCTTACCTGAAAATAAGCTGCACAGTGCTTTGATAGGCAATTCTCTCCACATCTTCAACAGAAAGAGCATTACTGCGGTCCCACTTATAGGTGAAATTCTAAAGAAAGGGGAAAAAACAGGTTAACTAATTTATTGATTCAGCTCATGATCTGATGATGACAAAAAGTAATACGAACTAACAGCATGTGCTGCTACTGGTTATTATGGTTAAGGTTAGGGGTTAGTATTGGTTTCAGTGTTATATAGGTTGTTTTTCTTTTTTCCCCCTTTTAGAATAGGAAGACTAGGAATGTTTATTAATAAATTAAGTATGGTCAGTCTTAAATTATTTACAGGAAACAATCTACATACCTCCAAAATGAGGGCCACAAATAGGTTGACCCACATGACTGAAGACGTCAACCACCAGGCCACAAAGTACACCAAGGACCACCTGACATGGAAGAATCATGGGTACAAATTTAGAAATCCCTAAATTCAAGAACACATGTGTGTGTGTGTGTGTGTGTGTAGAGCGCCTAGCTTACTCTGTGGTGTATCTGGTGTATGCGTCTGTGAAAACATGCCAGTTATTCACCACCATGATGTTATAAAGAAGAATCAGAGAGGACTGGAAAAATATGACAGGAAGAATACCATTACATTTATTTTTCATTTTAGACTTCAATCATTTTCATTCATTTTCAAGACAAAACTGTTTTCCTTGTAAATTTTTATAGGCTTAAACCTAAAGGATCTGTCACTCTCAAAAGTGAATAGTATTCAATAGGGCTGGACGATATATATCGAACTATATATTATGCGCATCTCATCAGTAAAGCCCATATATCACCCAGCCCTAGTATTCAAATAAGAACAACTTCATAAACACATTTTAATATTGCAAATCTGATCAAATCTCTGACTACTTGTTCCTCATACGTGCTTATTATGGCATTCTGGGAACTTGTTAAAAATAAAGTTCTCAGAGGCCTCTGTGCAACTTACCGCAAAATCATCAAAGTTGTTTGGCCAGTACTCCAGCTGCTCAAAAGTGCCACAATCCATGCTGAAGGGACTGTCCGTTTTGTTCTCTATGCTGGTGTTGAAGATTAGACTGAAAGTAGAGCATATAGAGAAAGTACATGCTCGAATGTGAAAACTATGCAAAATAATAGGAAATGTCTCTTGAGAGTAGTAGTTTATTAGGTAACGCTTTATTTTGAGTCCCCTTTAGACATTCTACTAACAGTAACTCTGCAACTACATGTCAACCAGCGGTCATTACAGTATAAGCAGACTGCTTAAAAATAATTATTTGCAATTGTAATATCTATATCTCATAACATAATATTACAGTTTTTACTGCATTATTATGTGTTCCTGTTAAATGTGCAGTTGATGAACAGTACCTCATGTTCGATGGAGGGGTTATAGCTCCCTGGAAAAGCCAGATACCAAGGACCGCATACACATAGTACACCACCTGCATCAGAAAAATGTACAGGTGAAGAGACCAATCTCACCATCAACAAAAAACGCCAGCAAAAACTCTGTTTACTCACCAACAGAATGCCAGCAAATGCCCGCAGGTTTTTCACCAAGTCCACAAGAGTGCTGGCCACAACAGCCATCAACTAAAGCATGCACAAAATAAACTTTACACATTTACTGTATTAAGAATTTATTATACTAATATAAAAAAAAAAAAAAAAAAATACTGGCTCCTGTGAATGGTCAATGTAACAAATAATGTACAGTCAGCAAATTAATAGCACCAAAACACACACACACACATATATATATATATATATATATATATATATATATTTATTTATTTTTTTTCATTTTGGTGCACTGCAAACATTTTAACCTTAATGGTGGCCGGCAAAATAGTTTTGAAAAAATAGAAATGCAATGGTGCCAGTATGTTTTGCACAGCTGTCTCATTTCTCCTTGTGTGCATTAAGAACCGAAGTTATTAATCGATCAATCAATCACTTTTATTTATAAAACGCTTTCAAAAATACAGATTGTAGCAAAGCACTGAACATTGTCAAATAGGAGAACAGAGTGATGGTAAGGTATAGTGACGAGATTAAACTATTTACGTAATCTGTAAACAAAACAACGATAATCACTAGAAATTAATGTAAGGAGCCCGTCACCAACCTTGATTTCTGGAATTATTCTGAGGAAACGGAAGACAATCAACATGTTGACCAATCGAACCATCTCCCACAGAGCCATCACACGTGGTGAAAGCGGATCCCTGTTAGCATGAGAATACAATATCACATGAAAGTATTTGGAGAAGAGATCAGGAGATTTGCTCTTCAAACTGAGCACACTCACACGTCCTCATAGGGAATCTTGTACGTGATGAATATGGCAATCTGAAGCGCCTGTTGAGAAGAAAAGAAAAACGTAGAGCGTCTCCAATGATAGCCTTCACCATGTAAACAGCTATGTATTCCAAAGAATTCCTAAACCACAAAAAAATGACACAAGAAATGTGTTACCAGAAGAAGAACAGTGAGGAATCCATCAAAAATGTTATTCCTGTAAGACAGGTAACCTCTCCAGCCAAAAGCCACTATTTTCAGCAGCATCTCTATTAAATAGTACAGGATGAAAATACAGTTGAGGATCTAAAAGACAGAAAACACATTTACATTAATATTTACAGAACCACACAGAAAATGTAGTAAACATTTAAATAGCTAAATAAATACCAATATACTTGCTAAAGTTTTGCCAACGAACCAACAGCTAATACTTTTTTAACTGTATCATTAGTGACACAAATGATTTTCAGTGCATGAAACCGTCACCTCCATATACAAGTTATTTTTCTCTGATGCGGTTTTCTCTGAATTCAGGACCAAGATAGTCTGCAGAAAAACAATAACAGATATCAGGGATGAACTTTCAAAGATCTGAAACAAAACATTTATTTGCATATGCTATCCACAAGATGGCACTGTTTTGCAAAAAGGAAAAAAAAACATCATGTGACAAACAAAATATGCTGTAATTTGTTAATAACAACTGTTATAATGAATTATTAGACTTTTTTATATGTTTATATCAAATGTAAGAATGTATTTACTTTCACTTGTGCAGATATAATTTTAATGTGTAAAAGTATGATCTGTAGTTTAAATACATTTAATGACTTGTTTGTGTAAAAGTCAAGTGTCACACTTGACTATTTAATATTTAAACTTACATATTTCAATCCAATTCAATTTAATTTGACATTTCTATCTCAAGAGCCCCTTGCAGCTCCATAATTAACCACTAGGTGGTGAACAACCAATTTGGAGAACAATGTTTGAGTCTCCGGAATTCTGGAAAAGCGTGTAATGTTTTGTATGTAGAGTGATGTACATGATAACTAAAGAAAGTAAAAGGAAATATGACATCTTACACAAATACAGATGACATTTGTCAGAGCGACAACATTCCCCAGCACAGTAATATAAAAATGACTGTAGATTTTCTGGATATGCTGTAAGATAGCAGAACTATACTCCGGTTTTTGTGGGTGCTGCAGAGAAAAGAAAAGATAGAACAGTTACAATTTTTCAAAGCTCAATTCAGAATTAAATTAAGAGTGTCTTTAGAAATTCCAATTCAACTCCTTTAGTTTCAATCGGAGGAAGTCAAATACAAACTCTGCTACAAGTGTAGTTTAATATTACACTATATTTTCAATATGAATTACCTATTAACATGATCAAGGATAAAACGTAGTGCGTTTCCTGGAATTATCACTCAATGTTTCTACACAATTTATATTAATTTGTATTGTATTTAAATGTTATATATTAAAAAATAATTTAATATTTTATAAATAAATTATAGTATGCATTATTATATTTATTATTAGAATGTAACTAGTTGAAGAACACATTATTTTCAAGAATTCTTTCTTAATTGTATTAAAAGCCTGTTTTGTTGTAGAATTGGAATTATCAAAACTTATTTAGTGAGTTTTGTGAATTGCCATCCAACTGTCATTCTGATTCCAAATCTAACCCAAATAATTCTAATACTAGTACAAACTATACAAAAACTGTGACTTCCTGAATTCATACTGTAATTAAAAAAAGATCAGACCTCTTTCATAAAATCCTTATCCAGCTCATTAAAGAGCCCCTGGAAGGCCTCGCCATTAATGAAGCCATCTGGGAACCGCTGAGCAGCCTGGAGGAAACAAAAGACAGGTAAAACAAACTGTGTCACACGCTATTTACTATAACAAACTATTCTGCAATCTGCGTTGACCTTAATGATAGCCTCCCTGCAGTAAGACTTCATGTGGACTCTATCCATGACTTGCAGAAACATGTTCACCGACACTCGCTCCCTGAACAGCAACAAGGAAAGTCATGTGACGAGACATAAAACACCACATCAGGTATATAAAGAGAGAATGTTTGCTATAAAGACTAAAGTGCTGGAGACACTTACACATGGCCTTCAGACTGAGTGCTGGTGTGCCCTCGGCCTGGACAGCACAGCACCTCGAAAGCAGCCCGAATACCCAGACGCCTGCGGATTATAGATGTCTGGACCGACATCTAAACACACAGAGCAGAACATTAATAACGGAAGGAACAGTTCACCTAAAATCAACATTTTTCCTTAAATATGTAAGAAAGTTCTAAAGCATTTTCACGCCATTATATACCACACAATAATAATTTTGGTATGTATTTTAAAATTATGGATTTTTGAAAACACCGCTCTAAGCCACTGAAAACATCCTGCAAAGCTTTAACTCAGTGCACTGTGTATAAAGGTATCGTCTCTTTCTCAAAAAAAAAAAAAAAAAAAAGATCATTCTGAGTCTGAAGCTGTTTCATGTTGATGTCGACACTAGGTGCCGCTTTTTTAGCGGTAAAAGCTCCCAAACACTGCTTTAAATTAAATGAACCAATCACTGAAGAGGTTTGGAAAAATGAATTGTTAAATTAATCGTTTGGGAGTCATTGAACAAATAAGGTGAAAATAAACGCATTTTATAAGAAAAGTGTTTTTTGACCTTGCATGCATGTTAACCTTTGTTTGGGACTCCAAAAGCCAAAATATGAACCTTACATAACCCATAAAAGGGGCACTTTAAACAAACTAAAAAATAAAACTGAGTCATATGGAAATTGTTCATTTTATTATGCTTCTTTTTTGGGGGGAGCTTGACGGACCCCCTGGCAAGTTTTGTTATGTGGAAAAGAGGAGCATGGAAATTAAAAAATACATTCTGATCTCCATGGGGAAAAAAACAGTCACATGAGTTCGGAAATAATAACAAAATATAGATTGCTGAAATGTTCCTTTAGCAAATTCCTAAAACAATGTCTAATGCATCACTCACCAGTAAATATCCCCTGAACTGGTTATAAATAATAGCCGTCATTAGATTCATTAATAAATACGTTCCTAACAGGAAAAAAATGAATAGAGATGTCAGTGTTTAATGCAGGTAGAGAGTTATGAATGCAAGTAATATTAACTGCATTACAGTCATAGTATTACCAGACAAAAGTTTGGAATAATTAAGAATTATTATTATTAGACTTTATTACACATTATTATTATCTTAAGCTCACTAAAGCTACATTTATTTGCAAAAAAAATAAAAATACAAAATATTTAATAAAAAAATTCTAAATATAAAAAATATTTATAATTTAATTTAAATGTAATTATAAATATTTTAATATATTCTAAAATGCAACTTGTTGCTTTTATGTAAACCCTGAGCTTTCTTCAAGTTAATAAAATAATCTTATAGTATTCCAAACTTTTGAAGAGTAGGGTATATTTAACTGATCTGGATTGCTTACCAAAAAAAAAAAAAAAAAAAAAAAACTTACCAAACACACTAAAGAGTATAAAAAATATAGAATAGCCACGGTTCAGAGAGTATGCCGGAATCATGACTGTTGGGAGAGGAAGACAAGTTTACAAGTTTACACAGAGATTACAAGAAAGGCTGCAGACCACTGTAGGCAGTTTCACAATTAAAATGAATACAGATACCTGTGAAAGTTTAACAGAATGTTGTGACAAGTCACAAGACATCATGTCATGTGGTTAAAGCTAATGACTCATAGTCTCCACTGCAATGAGCCAAAGATGACTGAGAATTTCGACACAACGGTGCCAAAATGTCATCTGTCACTGACCATCTAAAACTTTACTGGGTCATTCAGAGATTTGCACCTCCTGAGAGAATTTAACAACATTTACAGTCAAATGAAGACGTACCGTCAGGGTTATTGGCTGTTGTTAGCAGCACTAGCAGAGAAGACAGGGCCGTTGGCAGGTTTTTGAAGTAGGTTTGCCATTCTCCATTCTTCTTAGGGTCCTACAGAAACACAGAAACATTGTTTGTTAGAAAGACAGAGGAAGATGTTATCTTGTACGCTAAGCCACATTATTTTTAATCTGCTCTGCTTTTTTGCTACCCTTATTTGTGCTGATCTTGGTACATTACATTGTTCATTATGGGAATGAGCTGGTGCATCTGTTCTTTAATTTAAGCATCGTCAGTAAATCAGCCACATCATTTTTTTTACTTTCATCTGCAGTGATTTTTTTGTTGTCGTCGTTAGAATTGTCTTATTTAATAAATCTGTCCCTTGATAAATTAAGTAAGACTATTTAAGTCCTTTTTAAGAACAAGTAAAGAAAATGTAAGGAATCAATTGGAGAGAACACAAGTAGTCAATATGCTCTCTTAATGTAAATGCCTAAAGAAACTTGAACAGCTTTCTGTCTAGCATATGGAAATAACTTTTCATTTACCTCCTGATCACACTGCAAAAAAATGTTTCTTCTTCCACAGTAATTTTGTGCAAAATGTCTCTTAAGATACATTTACTTGAAGAGAAAATTAACATAAGAATTCTAAAATGTCTCAAAATGAAGTTAGCTTGATTCAAATCTGAAATTCAATGGAAAAAAAAAACATCTTTTACTTAATTAACTTCAATTACTTTATTAAAAGGTGAAAAAGTTTTCATACCCCACTGACAAATATTTGTTCTCAATTTGCACTCAATTTTGATATATTATTCAAGAATTTACATTTGCATGTGAATAGTTTAAGGATAATTCGATATTATATTGGAAAACGAAAATAAGTGAAGGAGGCTTTTTAAAGACCCACACAAACCCCGATTACATTTTTACATTTTCTGAACAAAATGTTAGGTTTTTTTTTTAAAGAAAATGTAAGTAGTGCTTGCCAGTGTACAACTGGCTGCCAGGATGCTAAAGTGCTGTGAATGGATGCTGTGTGGTTTCAGAAGTATTCTGAGGTATTCAGCATGTAGCCATGCGGTTACAACAGAGCTCTACCAAGGTAGTGTGCATGGTTGCTATGTGGCCACTCACTATGCGGCCCATGTCAAATGAATCCACATTCATGTCTCAGTATCCTGATCTTTAGATATGACTCAGGTTACCCCATCAACAGAAGTTTTTTCACACATTCTAGGTATGAGCAAAATGTAATAGGGACAATCAAAAAAATGTTATCAAAAAGTGGGCTCATTGGTAGAAATGATATGATAAGGATATGATGATTTCTTACATCCGATTTGGCAAAGATCAGCATTCCTATCATGGTGAATAAGCAGAGGTGTAATGCCAGAAGCATAATAACACTGAAACAGAAGTGAAAAACAGAGAGAACAGATCTGGTCAATATTTTTAAATTATAATTTTAGAATGGAACTGTACACAAAATGAGAAGTGAAAATAAGGGATTAAAGGAGGTTGTTATGGGGAAAAACCCTTATTACAGAAAATATGTTATTACCTTGCTATTTCTGGAAGAGTCCTTTTGATGCATTTTAAAGTTTTCTTCATAAGGGAAGAGTTTTGCAAGAGGAAAAATGGGCGAATTAGCCTCCTGACTCTTAAAGTCTGTGGGAGAGAATGACAGGACAAAATTACAATCATTGGACCTGATGCTGACAGCTGACTGAGACATGCTCAACATTTACTTATTAAGGTTATGAAGGAATAGACTGTCCAAAAAAGATTTAATTCAATTCCCCTCAGATCATATTTGATGTGCTTGATCAAATAAGATTTAAATAAGAAAAGAGGTATATATTAAAACTTTTGTCTGTTCTTTAATTGAGGGCAAGTAAATGATGAGCTGTCATATATGGGTTAACTACGCCTTTCTTCGTTACTATAGTGGACAGTATCTCCGCCTATCATGTGGAAGACATGGGTTCGATTCCCAGACAGGGAGATCTGGTGCTTCTGACCAGTAGAGAATCAGACCTGTAACCCAAAGGTCGTGGGCTCGAGTCCCAAATCCGACAGGGATTGTAGGTAGTGGGAGTGAATAACCAGTGCTCTCTAAATGTACCTTCAGTTAATCATTTGTACGTTTTTAATACTCTTAATGACATGTTCATGTCTATTACAAACATAAAAATAGAACATGGAAATACCAGGTTCCCATTACTTCACTTTGTTTACTTTGAGACATAGACAAGCCTGTTTACATTTTTACACTACACAGCAGCTCACTTCTTCTGAACACAAAAAAATGTACATTTATTATTACATTTGCTTGGCTCTCAGTGCTCACGTGTGTTATTTTGACATACTCAAATATGTATGTAATATTTGGACACACTCAAAAAAATTACTCTTTGAACTAACTTCCGGGTTCCACACAACCAAATTGTGTTTTATTTACATGAATGGAATTTGTTGAATTTATGCAAAATCTTTGCGTTGTGTTAACACCATAGAATTAGGTATAATCTTTTTGAAATTGTTGCTTCACTGTAACTTAATCTAGTTAAGTTTAGTGAACAAAGCATTTGTTGGGGTTTAAGGAGAAAATCACAATTTGTGTGTTACCGTTCCAGTGTCAGTGTGTGCTTTAGTTGGGCTCTTGACCTTTATAATTGTAGAATGATTTGTTGTTTTGGCTGCTGTAATTGAGTTATAACAGCCAGACAAACCATGAGCAAAACTCATCAGTTGATGATGATTATGCTCATTCTTTGATTTATGTTTTATTTTTCTTAAATCTCTGAACTGAACTTAGAATCTATTATCTGTGTTGTATGTTCTTTATTGACAATGAGAGGCTTGTGATTACAGCTAAATGCCTGGTGTTTTCCACACATTTAGAAAGGATTTCTTTTAGGCTCTTCTGAAAAGAACAGTCTTTCTTTAAGACACACACTGACGTCAAGAGTCAGCATCTGAATCTCAACAATGGTAACCATCAAATCAGTGCATTTTGAAAGCTACCAAAAACTCCCATCATGCATTGCGACATGAATATATTATGAGCAGAATTGTGTTTCTTTTATTCTTACAATTTTCTTTTATTCTTGCTGTTTTTTATGTGATGTTTTTATTAGTGTGTTATTAGTATGTTCAGAATTGATCTGTTTTTCTGAATACGTGGTTTGTCACCGTTGTTGAGATACATATGCTGATTCATGTTCTCTGCATGTGCCTTATGGGTAGAGTTCTTGGTTTTGGGGTGGGGGGCGATCGGAACAGCAAAAAAGGAAATGTGAGAAAAACGTAAGATGTTTAGCTGTGTAATCACAAGCCTGTCATTGTCAATAAAATACATGCAATGCAGATAATAGACTCTAAAAACATTCAGTGATTCAGCAAAATCATCATCAACTAATATGTTATGCTCTTTGTTTGTCTGACAGTTATAACTCAATTACAGCAGCCAAAACTAAATTTAATTCTACTAATATTAGAGTAAGGAGCCCAACTAAAGCACTCACTGACCACTGGAACGGTAACACACAAATTGTGGTTTTCTTCTTAAACGCCAACAAATGCTTTGTTCACTAAACCTAACTAGATTAAGTTACAGTGAAGCAACAATTTCAAATAGATTCTACCTAATTCTATGGTGTTAACAATGCAAAAGGTTTGCATAAATTCAACAAATTCCATTCATGTAAATAAAACACAATTTGGTTGTGTGGAACCCGGATGCATGATTACATAAATGAATTAAGTTAGTTCAAAGAGTCATGTCTTTTGAGTGCATGTGGAAAACGTGGTTTTGTATGTATGTGTTTTTTCTGTAAGGGTATGCTGGGATTTTGTCTATAAAGCACCACTAAACTACTTTTGGTACAAAACTGCAGGCAGCAGTTGATAAGCAGAACTGCATGGATCCAGGAGAAGGAAAACATCCGAACCGGTATTTCTCTAAGTTTATGTCTAATCATCTATCAAACGCAGTTTGCAGTAGTCACACATTATATGAATTTTTCAAATTCTGAACACAGAAAAAGTTACACAATGCTTCAGCCCCTTGCTGAACAGAGCAGATTCAGAGAGAGAAAGAGAGAGAGAGAGAATTGTGTGCAGCGGGTCAGAGAGACAGTATCAGTGAATCTCAGATAAAACTAAATATGGTTTGGGACAAAACTAAATATTGGTTGCTAGCTGGGGTCTAAAGCCACTAAGTTGGCAAAACTGAAAGCATTTTTATTCATTTCTCCAACCATCTGCGTTCTTTTTGACACACCCTAGCATTGGTAACTAAACGTATGATAATTTAGACAACAGGTTGACGCAGTTAAATATTTATATTGTTTAAAATTAAGTTAAATAAAAGAATTTTAAATAAAAGAGTAAACTCCACTTTCATTAAGTTTATTTACAATAAAAATTTACTTGCATTTTTATGTATTTTAAGAAAGTTTTATTTTGACAGTAGTGTTGGGCAGATCACAATTGAGGAAATCAATATTTAATTTAATGAAACTACATAAATAGGTATATTTATGTCATATTGAAGTTTATTCAATTATTCCTTTATTGTCACATTTGACTTAATTCTAGTTTAATTTTCTTGTCATTGCTTTGAAATCATTTGTGAAATGTACTATTGTACAATTACTGAACGAAAGCCTTCTATGCCGATTAGACTCTAAATACTGATATATATTGTCATAGAATAAAGAGTGACAATAAATAAGCAATACAGTTATCATGAACTTACCTCACTGCACATCATGCTAATACTCAACATCCAATCAATAACTGATGCTGCAATCACTACCATATAACCAATCAGCCATTTGTTCATACGAAACTCCTCCCATCCTATCAGATAACTCTGCAAAACACACAAAACATCCAATATAATCTTATATATAATATGAAGTGACCTAAGCCATATTACTAAAAGAAGTCTGTTTAATGCTATACCAATAGTTTGGGATTTCTACCTTCACAGTGACGTCTAAAATAAAGATACAGAGGCAGACCATCTCAATGCCCTCCGTAAGTCCACAGGGTGGCTCCCAAGGCTTGGGTTTGAAACGAATATCCGAGGTGTAGGTCAGAGAGGAGGGTCTCTCAATGAAGGCCAGTGCCAGTATAACAGCGATAGTGAACCCCAGACCCCTTCAAGAGAACGAGAGATTGTGTAAGCAAATAAACAAAGCATTAGAAAGCAGCCATCTGTAGACGGGTTTGGAACTGGCTAATGTTACTGCAGGGACTGTACGGTATTGTGTATTTTAGCATGATACACAAACATACACTTAGAACTATTAGATTATTTCTAATGGCCAAAACGGAAATATTGCATTTAAAGTGGATTATCAAAAATCATACACACAAAAATCTCTGCAAAAGCATTTCATTTCCAAATATAGCTTACTCCAAAATGAATGTTGAACACTGTGGAACACGTAAGATTAGTGAACAGGCTATAATTTCAAAAAGCGTTTCCTTACAAATGTCAACATACAGAGAACTGAAGCCTTTAAAAACATGTCAACTTGTTTTCACTTCCAAAGTGTCTGAAAATAATACCCCAAAATATATTATACCATGAAACACAAGTATACCCCAGTATTTAACTGAATGAATGTAAAATTCTCATGCCCTTCGTATCAGTATATTGGTTTTAAATTTGGCTCATGGCAATAGTGCTGTGGCATCTCTATAATGACACACAAAAGTCTTGCACACGCTGCATTTATTGGACCCCTAGGAAGTGAGAACGACTTAAAATGAGAAGTGGCCTATTGTCTCCAAGAGTAATGGAAGACACAAATAGGGCTAATAAAACAAAAAAAAGCTGCTCAGATATTTATTCTAGCCAAATAAATATTTATTCTTGAAAAATGCATAATGTTGTTAATGCACAGTGGCCCATGACATGATGTCTTGTCCAGCGTGCAACCGTCTTTTTGTTTGTTTTGCAAATGTTAGAAGCTGCTTTTATGGGAAGGACTACAATGTCACATAAAGTGACAGATTTACGAATCACATCCCAGCAAACTGGCTAGTGAGCTGATATGTGTAACCCAACATGGGTGAATTTCACCCATATTTGGCAGATTTTAATTTCTAACTGCAAGGATATCCAAAAGGGGCATGATGTAAAGTACCAGTAAGTGCTGCTTACATTCCACCCACAGGAACTATACTGGTAATTGATAATTACTCTTCTGCCTACAACAGTAATCACACCACAAAGGGATGACACGGCCAACTCAACAGCTCCAAAAACAACCATTTTGTAATGTTGTGTAATGCAAAATACAAGCACTGTGACAAAAATACCAGGTTTTTTTCTGCTTTAAAACCCTCTAAAATGTGAATTTTATTTCATTTTACAAATTAACAGACAAGTCTAATCTTTCTGTGGTCTTATATATATATATATATATATATAATTATGTCATATTGCTAAAAGATTTTTTGACAACTTTTATATGCACCCAGTTAGACCATAACCCAATAAGTATTGTTTTCACCACTTGAGAACCGCGAGGTTCCGAAAGGAAAAACAACGTAACAACATTTTTTTTTTTAAATAGAAAAATGACTGAAATCAATGTTCTCTAAACATAATTTGTCCTGTTACTGATGGGTTTAGCTCAACTATACTAAGATTTAGACACAACTACAGAGTGTGAATACTGATATCAAATAAACTGAAATTCAGTTATATATTTATATAGACCTATGCAGCAATTTTGTATGACTAATAATAATATTAATAAATTTGAATAAATCCTTAGATAAAAAGCGAACAAAAATTCTGCTTGCTTACCACCGACAAATTCTGGAATAGTACCATCTGTATAACCGCAAGGACCCAGAATCAACCCTGTGATTGATGGATCGATACTGTGGGAAAGAGCAGAAACACTGAAATCAAGACTTTTATTCAAGCAATATAAAAAATTAATAAAATTAAAAAAAAAAAAGACCTGAATTGCATCTTCAATAAATACAACTGCCTGCTGGATATAGAGCTCTGCATCTGTGTAGAAAAAAAGGAAAACAAATAAACAAAAAGATAAGCCAACAGTTCCAGTTATCATATTTGTTTATGCATTTGTCTTTCAAACTTTATTTCTTTTTTTTAATTTCTGAAATGTCCCTAAAATGTTTTGCATTGGAGATCATGTAATACTAAACAAAGTTAAGCTATTAAATGATCTGTGATCTAAACAAAAATATAGTGAAAGATGTTTTTGATTCGCCAGATTAACTGAATCATTCTATGACATGCAATGAGTTGAAAAACATTCTGATTGTAAATCCATGCATGTAGGCAGAGGCTCCAATAATGGCATAGTTTTAAGTGTCACAGGATATTCAGGAGCTGCCAAACCTGGACTTCTCAGCAGGATATGAGCCAGCAAATCCAAACCATCCTTGAGTGATAACGCAAAGTAAAACAATAAAGAGCCCCTAAAAGTTTAATTTGACTTGTACAGGAGATATAAAATAACTAATATGAACATATTTTACTACATATAACTAACAACACTACATTTTTACTTTGTCTTTCATTCATGGTTGTTTACAGCATATCTATTGTTAATATATACGTTTGATCTTAACAAAAAAAAATCATAAATGTTGTGATATAAATTGAGATTATATGATGTACATGTACTGCTACTTATTAGTTAACTGTAACTAATTTAGTTGACTAATCTCAACAGGTAAAACCTTTTTCTAAACATGCCAAAATCACAGAACAAAACTAGTCATCTTAACATTCATATTACCTTGACATAATGATCAAAGTGTTTTGCAACACTTTTTATAGCAAGTCTGAGCAAGATTTTCACACATGCACCCAACACACCTTCCGTTGCGCCAAATTTCTGCTAAAATGTAAAACCTTAACTGACAAGAATTAAAATAACTGTAATAAAATAAATAATTTAGTGCTGTCAAATGATTAATCGCATCCAAAATAAAATTTTTCTTTACATAGTATATTTGTATGTACTGTGTATATTTATTAAGTATATAAAAATACAAACACATGCTTGTATACATTTAATGAAAATATGTTATGTTTATATATTAAATATATTTAGATATAATTTCAAATATAGGAAAATAAATACATAATTGCATTTACATGTGAATACTTTCAAAATATATACTGTGTGTGTTCCTGGTGTTTAAAATAAACATAATAAATAAACACTGCATCAACACATATTATGCAAAGAAAAACTTT
>JAUYWG010000040.1:24869385-24890234 GCA_034779775.1 Enteromius afrohamiltoni
ACTCCATCACTCTCCTTCTTGGTCAAATAGCCCTTACACAGCCTGGAGGTGTGTTTGGGGTCATTGTCCTGTTGAAAGATAAATTATCGTCCAACTAAACGCAAACCGGATGGGATGGCATGTCACTGCAGGATGCTGTGGTAGCCATGCTGGTTCAGTGGCATCAGCAAAACCCCCATCACACCTCCTCCATTCTTCACAGTGGGAACCAGGCATGTGGAATCCATCCGTTCACCTTTTCTGCATCTCACAAAGATCAAATTTGGACTAATCAGACCAAAGCACAGATTTCCACTGGTCTAATGTCCATTCCTTGTGTTTCTCTTCAAATCTCTTCTGCTTGTTGCCTCTCCTATACAGTGGTTTCCTGCCAGCTATTTGACCATGAAGACCTGATTCGCGCAGTCTCCTCTTAACATTCGTTCTAGAGATGGGTTTGCTGCTAGAACTCTGTGTGGCATTTATCTGTTGTCTCATGTTTTTTAAAGTTTTTGCAAGACTGACTGACCTTCATTTCTTAAAAGTAATGATGGCCACTTAGCTGGTTCTTGCCATAAAATGAATTTTAACAGTTGTCCAATAGGCCTGTCGGCTGTGAAGTAACCTGACTTCTGCACAACACCACTGATGGTCCCAACCCCATTGATAAAGCAATTCCACTAATTAACCCTGATAAGGCAAACCTGTGAAGTGAAAACCATTTCAGGTGACTACCTCTTGAAGCTCATCAAGAGAATGCCAAGAGTTTTCAAAGCAGTAATCAGAGCAAAGGGTGGATATTTTGAAGAAACTAGAATATAAAAGATGTTTTCTGTTATTTCACCTTTTTTTGTTAAGTACATTTGTGTGGTCTCTTTGATTATAGAAGGTTGTGACAGACCCAAATAATCACTGCTACATAGTTGCAGTTTTTTTGGTTTCTACATATGTTGATGTAGTTAATGTAGTGATTACTTACACTTCTGGCATTATGGCATTTCTGCAAGGTGTCAGAGATGTTAGCGTGTCTCTAATAAGATCGGTCACAAACATGATCTAATGTGTAGCGTCTTATCAACTCACTCCCATGCATTGTGTGCAACACATTTCTTCTCCCTTTTCACATTGTGTCCATTTTCTCCACTGCTAAAGAAACTTTTAAGGCTCTTAAAAGTCTTATTTTTTTAAGGGTCAAGATGCTTTCAGAACGACTTTTTCTTTTACTGTGACTTTTCTTTAATTTTAAGAGGAAACACCCACATTTCTAAGAGTTTTCTTATATTCTTATATTTTCTTATACTCACTATTTTACCTCATACACAGCTTGATTGATTTCATTAGGAGTAATTCTCATGCTCTTGTTCTTTAGGGCCTTTACTTGGTCTACAACCCAATCCAGCTTTCTACGCCTCATGCCGCAGGTGTCCTCATCCTGGGTCTGGTGGGCTACTACATCTTCCGCTCAACCAACCACCAGAAAGACCTTTTCCGTCGCACAGAGGGTAACTGTAAAATCTGGGGTAAGAAGCCCACCTTCATCGAGTGTTCGTACCGATCGGCCGATGGCGGGATTCACAAGAGCAAGTTGATGACCTCTGGGTTTTGGGGGGTGGCCCGTCACATGAACTATACGGGCGATCTTATGGGCTCACTGGCGTACTGCTTGGCCTGCGGTGGTGAGCACTTGCTGCCCTATTTTTACATTGTGTACATGACCATCCTTCTGGTGCACCGCTGCATTCGTGATGAGCACCGCTGTGGCAACAAGTACAGCAAGGACTGGGAGCGCTACACTGCAGCTGTGCCCTACCGTTTGCTGCCCAACATCTTCTAGAAAGCAATTTATCTTGGTATTGTTATGTGACTGCTCATTCTTATTTTAAATAGATGGTATTTTAATCTATCATTTTTGGCAACACTTTATTTTGAGGTGTCCTTGTTACACGTTACATGTACTTGATGTTATAGCAACACAAAATTATGCATAATTACATGCAAGAAACACTAAACTAGCCCTAACCCTAACCCTAAATGCAGTTCATTATTATTACTCAGTAGTTAGTACTTAAATGTATAATTACATTACAACAAGGACACCTTAAAATTAAGTGTAACCAAATCTTTTACAAAGATTATTTTGATTTTGGGGGAGTGTGAGTGGATGTACTATACATGAATATATAAGAGCAAGATTATCAAGGTCACACAATGCACTGCATTACATACAGAATGACAATTAAAGTGCCCCTATTAGGGATTTTAAAAATTTCTTTTCATAACTTTGTTGACTGTCAAAAGTCGACTCAATCACTGAAATCACTGAGTCCTTTTTAAAGCGAGAAATGAATTAAATGGACCAATCACCGAAGAGTTTAGAAAAATTAATCCTTCAACCAATCGTTTGAGAGTCGTTGTACAAATAAGGTAAAAAAACGCATATTATATAAAAATGATAGTGATATTTTTTTTTGTTTTTTGTATGTCTTTTGCCAACCTGTTTGAGATTCCTGAAACCAAAATATGAACCTATAAAAACCCGTAATAGGGGCACTTAAAAAAATCTAAGATACTGTCATCAGCTCAAGTCTTAGTTTTCCTGCCTTTGAATAAGCTCTACATTTTTGTTTTGTTTTGTTTTCCCCCCTATAGGCAGGGAATAGCATTATTGTTCAGGATGTAAAAAGACAAAAGTCTTTAAATCCAGAAACTACACCATATATTTCTATTCATATTTTTTCTACCAGTCAAACTACTGAAATAAAAGTTTCCCACTTTGTCTTTGCTTGTTTTCCTGGTGATGTTAATGACTAAAAAGCTAAAAATTGCTCAAATATTTGTAATGCAAGAAAAAAAAAAAAAGTTTTTTAAAAGGTAATTTGGCCATTATTTTAATTAATTAATTAATTAATATAAAACAATTTAATTAACTAAATAAATTAAATTGAGGAAATGTGCAAATATATTAATGAATAGCTGAAATTATTTTAATATTTGTAGTGCAAGAAAAAAAAACTGAAAGCAGTTAAAAAAAGGTAATTTGGACATTGATTTCATGTAAATTAAATGACTTTTTAATAATAACTAAATAATTTTAATTCAGGAAATGTGCAAATGAAAGTAAGAAAAGTTGTCTAAGTGCACATCCTCAGTTAAGTTTAAGGAAAATGATCCACCACCAGCAGCAGGTGGAGTCAGAGTCATTTATTTTGAACAGCAACAATCCGGACAAGAGCATGCAATGACACAATAGCATTTAGTTGATCTTGCATATTTTTCTTACCTAAACATACTTAAAACAGATACCCATGAATACCACTGAAATCTTTTCTGAAACCATTTACTGAGTTTGTTTGTTAAACCATGATAAAACCCATGACCCAAAACCAATACGCCACCTGCACTTACATGGATAAAACACAGAGCAGGATGCATACAGTATAAACCACATTATACACAGTATAAACTTTACCGACAAGATTATTTGGTTTATGAATCTTAATCTGCTCTCTCCAGAACAGTGTGAGCAGTACAGTAGGTTACTATAATAATGTCCATCTAAATATTGAACTGCATAGGCCTACAGGAAATCAGATAGGCTGGGCATATTAAAATACTGTGTACTCTGGTACATGTCATAAATTCAATGTTTTAATTTTCCTTTGTGGAATATAAAATGGGTAAACCACATGATGAGATTCTTCACACTGACTATAATGGACATAAGCAAGTTATGGTAATCAGATTTGCATTGATTTCCCACGTTTTTTTCCGACAAAGCTAATGCAGAACACTAAAGAAGCCATCGCAATATGAAAAATGGCTGTCCAGAGAGAAGGGAACACCAAAACCATTCAGTTAAGCAGATCTTCATTTGTATTGCTTGTGGCGATTGCAGAATGTATTAGATGAGCAGAGGACATTAGTGTACATGGATAAAAAATATGTAACTGAGCACGTATAGTACACTGAATGGCACTGTCTAATGCAGGTTTTTACAATTGTGCACATTTAAAGGAACACTCCACTTTTTTTTTGAAATAGGCTTATTCTCCAGCTCCCCCAGAATGAGAATATAGTTCCTAATTATATTGGTCTAGAAAATTGCAACTTTTAATTTTCCGCCAGTCTTACCACATGACATAACTACAGAGAATCAAGTTTTAAATAGGAAAAATATCGAAACTCTTTGGTCATTGCTACTTGTCTAATCAGATTCAATGATCTATGCTAAGCTATGCTAAAAGTGCTATTGCCAAACCCGGATATCGGCTGAATATATTCCAAAATAGTCAAATTCAACTTATTAACTCTGGTCGGAGCTGGAGAATGAGCCTTTTTCCAAAAAAAGTGCATCTACTATGGACTTTTAAGAATTAGCTTTCATGCAGTTTTTAAAACAGCTCTATATACAAAGTTTTACATCTAAAAGTGCACTATGTATATTGTCTATCAAAAAAAGAGTCGACCCTGAATCATTGAAACAACCTGCCCACATGTAGCACGTGCAGACCTGGGAAAATGTCATTTTCGCATTGGTCTGAATGAAACTGCAAATTCATTCTTTGCCACTTTTTTAAATCGACCAATCACTGGAGGGGTTTGGACAAATGAATCATTGAAGGAATCATTTGGCAGATGTTGAACAAATAAGGTAAAAAGTGTATTATAAGACAAATCAAGTATTTTTTGACCTTGTATGTATGTCAACCTGTTGGTTTGGGACTGGAAAAACAAAATACAGTATATACTTTTCATAACCCATGATAGAGGGTTATGAAAAGCCTCTATCATGGGTAACCTAAAGTAGTGGCATTTTGCTATACTATTAACAAAAAGTGTTTCCCTTTGAATGCCCGTTTTAATACCCGTGTATTTGGTTTTGGTGTATTGGCTGACCAATGAGTATGCATTTACCATCAATACCAATACTGTTTTTTTCACTACTTTACTTGTTTTTTATCTGACCCACAAATTACATTGGGCAAAGGTTATCTGTTAGAAAGAGAATAAATAAGGAAATAAAGGTTGGGTTTTTTTGGTGTGTTGGAGTTTACACAACCTTGTTAGTGTTTGACTAAATTTCAGAGAGTGATCAATAAAAATAGTTTCGTGTACACACCCTGGAACTTTTCCCACCGATATAGCGGGCTAAGAGAAGGTGTTGTGTAGGTGTTTTTTTATATGACCTTGAGCAGTCAATACAGACATAAACACAAAACTCCCCTCCATCTCCACCTTTGCAGTATTCACGTATGACAAAGCCTTACTCATAAGCTGACAAGTGTCGTTTAGACACTCCCACTCTTCCATCATGCTTTGTACTCTCTCTGTGAGCTTTTGTCAGGTGCAAGCTCTGTGTCCGTCTCCTGAGGGATGATCAGAAAAAGGCAGACTAAACAAACCTGACACCATGACCCAAAGGTCACCCGACTGCTCCTCTCCAGCTCCACCATGTGTTAAACAATACCACACGTAAGAATGAGATGCTGCAGGCCTCGAGGACAGCAGTGGACAGTCCATGTGTAATTGTTTCTCATAGACGAATGCAAACCAGTCAAGTACAAAATGGGGAAACCTGATGATGTTTTTTTTGTAATGTCTTATTATTAAATAGCTAATTTTATCTTATAATTCTGCAAAATATACTGTATATATATATATATATATATATATACTGTGTATATCTTTGAAACTACTTCATTTGGTCACTTCAACATATTTTCATGTGATCATGTTTAAGTGATGTGAACAAAATTACATTTGTGTTGTTTTATTAATTCATGTGGAACCAATGTGTCAAAATACATCAAAATCTATTAGTTTACAAATCATACGTTATAGACATGTTGGGCGTTATAGGAATGTGTCATTATTAATCTAATCCTACTGGTGAATGATCATAATTTGTGTGTCAAGGAAAAAGGTTGTTGCCGCTACATCTGGTGTTCATTTAAGCTGGAAACTGTGTACTGTATGTATATAGGAAGGTTTTTGGAGTTTTGTAAAACTGTAGATAGAGGCACGTTTTTCAGTGTTACAGTTATCTGAGTTGTACTGTATATCAACATTCATTTTGTATTTACTGTATATTGTCCCAAAGTTGAATTCAGTTTACTTTATCGTGTATCTATCTCTCTCTCTCTCTCTATATTTATATATATATATATATATATATACATACATATCTTTACTGCTCATCTCTTCTGGTCTTTCAGAAGAATGGAGGAGTTCCTGAGTAATGAGCGAGGCTCTTAAGCCCGGGTTGCTCGAGGCAGCTCAACCCAGAGATGATGTCTGACGATAATAGATAGTATCTGTGAGGAATGTGGAATGTGACGATCACGCCTCGGATAGGCGGATCTTCCAGGGCTGTAGGATAGAGTGGATCACACTGTTGGCTGACGCACTGTGGACATAAATTGTGCGAACAGGTGAGTTTAAGCTACTGTCACCATGGTGGAGTAAAACACATCATCATATTTAAAAAAAAAAAAATGCTTGTAATTTCCTGTGACACAAAATGCACACACTGCAAATACACACGAATTACATATTTAGATTTATAATTCATAACTTTAATTTTGTAGTACAATAGTGTAGTTTACTGTCAATATTATACCTTTATCTGTATAGTTATTTAAATTTTAGAAGTTTTATTCTTAATAGTTGTATAAAAAATGGGGGGGGGGGGTTAAATAAATGATTTCTGATTTTGATGTAGCCTAAAAAATATTTTGTTTGTATATTTGAATTACATTTTAATTAACATTGATGATATATAAATCACAATACTACATATCTAATTAATTAAATGTTGCAAATGTCTAAAACAGTCATGCAGTGAGCAAATATTGTAATCTATTATAAAATTTACTTCTATATGCCTACCATAATACCAAATAAATACAAGCATTTACATAATCTACAAATAATATAGTTTTCCATCATGGTTTTGCCATTTTTAAGCCCAAGCTTGTGTTGTAAATGATATTGACGCACATCACGCACATTCCTTTAAGCATATTCATATAAAATGCCCTGTTTCTAACCCTTTGTTAATGGCACCTTCAAGCACAGCTGATTCTCATATGTGTGGGGGATGTCTGTATATGGAGGAGTGACTTTTAACATTAACTGCTGCGTTAAACAGAGGGTCACGTTCAGGGTGCGGTCAGTGGGAGTTTGAGTATTTCTGTCTTTTTCCATGCAGCTAACTCTTTATCACCCACTCTATATCCCTCCCCTCCCTCCATCGCTCTTTCTCTCTCTGATGGGAACAGGTGGAGAGATTCCTGAGGGACATCGACTGGCAGTTGCGGTGGTGACTGATAGACATATTTGCACAGGAATGAAAGGGGACTGTTGGGACAGGCTGTGTGGGTGTAATGGTCAGCTGTCCACATGGGCTGGCGAGAGAAAATGTAACTTAGACTGAGGACAGCCGCTTGTCGAGGCAGGCAAAGGTAGCAGGCAGAAAGGTCAGTCGGGCTTGCGTTTACACCTCACATCCCAGAATAGCAGACTTTGGCTGTGATCCTGATAGTGTGCGTAGGAACACAGAGCAGCCCATAATAGTGTTAAAGGGATAGTTCCCTCAAAAGTTAACCCAAGATGTAGATTACCTTTTTTTCAGTAGAACGGTAAAGAAGATTTTTACTTCATAAAATGCAAGTCAGTGCAGTCTGTTTGCTGAAGAATAAAAAAAACAAACATATCAAGGAACCAAAATTAATACTCATGGCTTTTGATTATATGTTGAGGTATTATGAAGAGAAATGATCAGTCAGTGCAAGAAACTAAACATCATTTACAACATTATTACCTGTAATCCATAGCCTCAATCCGATTCTTTCCACAAACTGATTCAGACAGTTTGCATTTATGAACTGGTTTACTAGTTCATTTACTAGTTTTGTCAAATATATGCAATTATATTATTAAAGCATACAATCACGATGTGAAACTTTTTTTTTTTTGCAAAAGGACAGGATAAATTCAATGCAATAACTGACCTATAACAACTAAACAAACAATTTGATTCATTTTTATAAAACATTGAGAAAACTTATAATGTGCACATTGTCATGTGAACCAGACAGCAGCTACACAGAATCTTACTTTAGTTTTAATTGTGTTGAATCAAATAAAAGGATTGACTCATTAGCCATTTGTTCAGAAAGACTGTTCTACTGGATGTTTCTGATTCACTACAAAAGAACCGACTCACAAGGGTCACTCATTCAGGAACTGGGCCATAAATGTTGTGCTGTATGTTTTTATTCACCAAAAAGAGTACATAAGTATAAATATACTAGAAGAGTGATACTAAAGTAGTCATTTAGTGTTTTTAAATCACTTAAATGAACCAGTTCATAAGAACCATTTGGTCGGATTGAACAGGTCACGGTGTATAAGGTTGTGGCTAGAAGGGATACAGCTACAGCCGGAAACTAACAATAAAATACAATAACGCAAAAACAGTAATTAATGTTGTACAGTGTGACAAAAATAATACTAAACTGATGTGCACATGCCCAGCAGCCGTAGCTGTCTCCTATCCTCAACTGTATAACAATGTTGAGTGTTGCAAGAAGATGTTCCATCTGCAAAAGTTGGTAGAAGAAGTTACATGCCAAAACCATTAACAGAAACCTCATGCCATTCGATTCCCTCTCTTATTTTTGTCATTCAAATTCATCAGAACAATGTACACAGTATTACAAAGAAAGGTTCTGTTTCACCCAGAATGAAACACAAACGGAACCCAAGTTAACAATCAAATAAACTTAAATGCACCGCAGAAACATTTGCACAATCAGCATCAATAATCGCAAACCTAATCATGTCTGCCCATTAGCCAGAGGGTACTTTAAGAGAAAATGTTGTTAAAACAATGACGTTGGTGCTGTAAAGCCCCGTTCGCTCAACGCTCTTAGACTTGAGCCAAATCATTAAAACTCACATGCTAGGGGCCCATTACAAATCCATAACCCAGACTACACCCCTCCTCCCATCCCAGCATTATTCTCCTGACTCAGCCTTCTCCGCTCACACAAATCTTCCTCGCCATTGTCATCATCACCGTCACCAGTGCTTTTACAGGCCTGGCTTCCTCTTCAGTTCCCATGGAGACTTTTAACTATGTGAGCTCAGTACCCATTCTGAGCCCTTTTTTGTATCCGCTCTTCCTACAGGAATTCATTTTTTTATTTTTTTTGCTCTTCCTCAATCAGTGTTGACTTGACCCACTTCTTATGAACCTGAAATGTGAGTGAGTGAGAGTGAGAGGCAAGGTCATCATGGGAGAGCTAGATTTACATTTGTTAAGGGGAAAGTACAGTGGTTAGAGGATCTAAATAGACTGTTGAGCAAAGATATGTGGGGGGAAATAACTAACTGCTAATTCTTCCACTCTTAAAGTGACCTTTTACAGTATTTCATTAATATCAGATATACTTTATATTAGGCGTCCTTAGTACATACAATATAATATGAGTACAAAATATACTGTAAGTTCAATGTAAAAACTTATGTACACAATAAGTGCATTGTACCAAATTATTCATTTAAATGTAAGTACATTGTAGTTAAGGCCAAATAATATAAAGTGGGACCTAAGGTTTGAATACAAAGACAATTCAAAACAATTAAGACTGAATGCAAGACTGAAGCTGCCAAAACAGTTTGTCAAATTAATCAATGATCAATTTTAAGGTACTGAATGTATCTAGATGGTACTGTGTTATCAAGCTGTGACTTTATGACCTGATAAGATGTCCTGGCATATGTTTTAGTAAATACAACAAACTTTGTTCTTTCCCGTTACCAATATACAGCACATATACTGTATACAGTTCACATAATTGTAGTGCACTGCATGGGACAGCTTGGGATGCAGTTAAATGATTTTTATCTTTATATATAATCTAGTAAATATTTTGCACATAATGTATCTTATGAGTAAACAGCATGTTAAATGCTTTGATATGCTGCAGTCTGTCTTCATATTGCTGTAGAGCTGCAGTAAAACCACATATTACAGAGAGAGACCCTCATAACATCATGAAAAATCCCTTCCACAACACAGAGCCTGGCTTTGTAAGTATTCCAGACCGGCTCCGACTTTAAAGGTCTTCTGAAGGACAGCCAGAGAAGGGATGTACTGAAGATTTATTCTGTGTCAGGCAGAAATATAACATCCTCCAGCTGATGACGCGTCACACCATCAATCAGTCAGAAGTCAGGCTGTGATTGGTCCAGTATTCGGAAAGAGGAGGGGATTGGCAACAGTGAGCCCATTCTAATATGTAATCAGTCAGATTTGACTCTGCCCGTGCTCTTTACAATGCTGCTGTTTCTGGACGCTCTGAATGCCAGCGGCTTTGAGATGCCTGCCAAGTGCCAGCTGCAGCTTTGAGTGACGCACACAAGCCAGAACAAGACAGCCCAACCTGACTCTGTCTAATAATGAAATGTTTTTGCTGTATTATGTGATGCTACTTTAAAAGTATCTTTTGCTGAATAATGCAACAGTGGTCCTGGTATTTATACTGAAAGGCTACATGTGTGAGTGCATAATCACACAAAAAGCAAAACTTTTGGTTGCGGGAGCTATGGCATAAATGCAATTGCCATCCACTGAAACAAACCATTTATTTGGCAACCGAAACAGCAAGAGTGGCTAAAGTGAATGGTATTTAGTTGGTCATGTGATCTCAATATGGATGTACACTACGATGTACAGAACAAAAAATTATTATACTTTAGGTCACTGATATGGAGTCTTCATTTCATTAAACAAATTTCTTTTGGCCCATGTTGCTGAAGTGAAAAACATAGTACATTAAATAATCTAATCAAGCCACCTTATGTTTTGCATGTGTTTTGTGTTTGCTATGGTAAAAATGCATAATGTGGCTCTATAGTGATGTCCATTTTTTCACAAGTTAGGCCACTTTCCTTCAGTCTCTCTATCTTTCTCAGGGTCACCACCTCACCAGGCTTCAGGAAAACTGACCTTCAGGTCTTCCTATGTCCTGTCCCATAGCATGTATAACCACTCCAGTAGTTGAGTCTTATCTCTTAGAAAAGGTCCTTCAAGGTATTTTGGAGAGGTGAGGAGTCGCTGTAAGTGGGGTGCCTCAGGGCTCAGTTCTTGGACCACTTCTCTTCTCTGTGTCCATAGTATCACTAGGTCCTGTCATTCAGTAACATGGCTTTCATATCACTGCTAGCTTTTCTAATATTAAGTTATTTTTATTTTGATTTATTATACAATTAACAAAAACAAAAAAGGCTTCTAACACTAGCTTGCTTTGTTGTAGCACTTGCAAATTTTTGCTATTGTATTGATATTGATTAATAACAATAATAGAAAATAATTGTCAATTGTAATAGATCATAGTCATAAATCAATGTTTTATTAATCTACTATTAATTTGGCAATATTACAAAGTGCACTTTTAAAAGAATGCATTTCAGAAACATAATAGTGTACTCTTAAAGTGGCCTATTTTCTTTAATATATTATCTACAAGTACAATTTAAAACAATATGCATTACGTACATACATACAGTACATACAGTACCCTTAATAAAGCCAATGCAGCAAGTCTGTTAATACTTACCAGATGTTTTTATGATGCATTAAAAAGGGGTTTCAGCTAAGCCTACACATCTACAGTACATATTTTAGTCATTGTGTATTTCTGTGTTTTCAAACACAGAACTATTTCAGGCCACTCAAGAGAGCCACACAGGATAAATAGTGACCTTTTTCATGAGATAATTTTAAGATCATGAAACAGACTACGGCTTCAGAGCAATTAGCAAGTATTCAAACCACGTGCCACATGAGAGTCTCAGTGACATACAGGAAGGTGTGGTCTCCATAAAGAATATATGCTTTGCTGGACCCCTGAGACTTTACATAAGTACTCCTTTAAGTGGAAGCATTAATGTGGGTTCAGAGCCTACGCCTCAATGCCTCTTACGCTCTCGACTTGTGTGTGATGTGGAACACTGATGTGAGTCTGATTTATGAATGGAATTACTGACACAAAACTGAAGACCCACAACACTCATTTGTAGATGTGTTCGCTGTTCTTCATCACATTATGACGCAGTCAAAATGACTGGATTAGCGATCTCACTCGTTACTCTGGTTTGGATCAGCGATAATACATGCTATGAAAAACCAGCTAAAGCTGAATTTTATAATAATGTTAAATTTACAGAACTAATTAGAACATTTAAATATTTTGCTTTACTTTCTCTGAACTGGAAATTAGGTGCTGGTTGTCTGGCCAGAGGATAACTGGACCCAACTAAGCCTGGTTCTCCCAAGGTTTTTTCCCCATTCTCTCATGGATGGGGTTTTGGTTCCTTGCCGCTGTTGCCTCTGGCTTGCTTAGTTGGGGACACCTGATTTCTAGTGATTATCGTCATTTTGATTACAGAGACCATCTCTGCATTTGATAAATAAACAGTTTAGTCATTATACATTACCATTACTCTGTTCTCCTATTTGATAATGTTCAGTGCTTTGCTACAATCTGTATTGTTAAAAGCGCTACATAAATAAAAGGGACTTGACTTGACTTTAAAAAATAAAACAAATTAAACAAAAAAGTCAAATTTATGCATTTGATGAGAAATCCCATAATCAATGCTGTGAACATATGATCCATTGTTGCATACTTGTTTGTAATGCAATGTGTTTATGCGGTTATCTCAAAAAACACATTTTTTTTCTCCTCTTAGCCTTGCCTTCCTCAAACGGGTTGATTTGTATAAAGCTCTTTCTTCTAAAAAAAAAGGTAGGTATGATCTGATTTACCAGTTGTCCAGTGCATTGTGATTGGCACTATGACAAAAAACAAAAACAATAAAAATATTATATAATAATATATCTGCCCTATTAAAAATAAGGCCTTTGTTGCATCCAGTGGAGATATAATTACTGACTATCATGACTTTTGAATAGTAAGTAGCAGGTTCTTTGAATAAGAAAAATGTAACTTACTAAAAGGCTGTGAGTCCGACGTGATAGACTGTTTTTGCAGCGGTTGAATTGTCTCGCTTTATAGTCTCTGTACACAGCTAGTAGGCTACTCTGCAGGTTTTAGGAGTAAGTCCTCCATAAATGCACTGAACACACTCTAATATTTGGGTTGAACTGTTCTGGAACAGTGTTGTAAATAACTTAACCAATGATTTCTAGTTGTGTCCTCTTTTGGAAATTGGAAGCACAAAGTAGTTTCACTTTCACAATGAATCACAGCATCTCCTGAACATGGCGCCCACAGCAACACTACAGCTAGATGCTAGATGTACAGTATTTTGTATATTGTACTATTCATTTTTCCTGAATGGACTTTGGGAGTACCACACTCCGCTTCAATAATTTCTATCACAATTTGACATATTTTTAGATTCTGAAAAATACAACCAAACCTCCTAACCTCAGGAAAGTTTTAGATTAACTTTTCCTTTCTCATCTTCTCATCATTGCACACAAGAGGCAGGCAGTGTGGGGGATATAAGCTGTATGTTCCATCAATGGAGTATTTTTATTGCTGTTAAATGTGATCCGCGTGAGGCTCTGACAGTTGCTATTGTGGCATCTCTCATTCTGTTTACTAGTTACCTCTATGAACAACAACAATAAGCCAGGGTGAATGGGGATTGTGGATGTGTCTTTGTGTTAGACCTATATTTAGCTATAATTTGCGTAAAATCAAGGGACATACTCATTTGGAAAGAAAACAAAAACGTGTCTTTCTTTCTTTCATTCTTTCAGCCTATAGAAATTACATATTATAATATAATAGCTTTATTTTATATAGCTTTATAATGGCTAACTGAACATGGTTGCAATTAACATGCAATTATGCATATGAAAACATTACATATACAATTCACACTTAAGTATTGTTTCCCTAATAAATAATAAATACACTTTTTTAAAGGTAAAATGTACTTCTTCTTGTAAAGGTATATAAAGCAATTTGATATGTCCTAGATAGAATCTAGGACATTTCATGGGAATAGCATGTGATATGCTAAGTAACTGTCTGTGGGCTGCTTGCTTTGCTCAAATCCTGGCAGCAAGTTTGCTGTAACCAGGAAAGATTGTAACCAGGGTCACTCACATCCTAACAAACACATCTGTGCCATAATGACCAGTGAAGAAGCTCTTAAGACTCTCAGGCACAAAAAAGCAATGGAAATGGACTGCGGGGTGGAGATACAGTTGTATGTTGCTCTGGTAACCAGAAGCAGGGGAGGCTGTCTGTCTGTCACCTCTGTGTGGCCGGCGTTCACTGTCTCCATGTTGATTTGTGTTTCCCTCGTTCAGCTGCATATAATCCTTGTAAAGTATTGCTCACTTAGCTCTTTCCACATAATCTTAAACAGTGGGTTTAAATTCATGAGACCAACAAGAAATTAATTCAAGCTGTGTGTAACAGCGGAGTATGATTTGGTACAATGTAAAATGTCAGGGACAGCGGAAGGTCATTTTGATTGTGGTTTTAATGAAACTGCACATGTTAGTAGCCTGGCTTCCGTGACTATAAAGCTCATAGGAGCTTAGTCTGGCCAAGCTACCTTACTACCCACCTTCTGGGAGGCGGGTTTAACCTGCGTCCATCAGATGCCTCTGTGTACTACTCGACGAATCTACAACCAATCAGACCACTCATTCCGATGACGTATGCGTAGCGGCAGAACCTGAAGCCACTGTAACCAATTGTAGCTAGCTCCATTAAAATGTCGTCAAGCGATTTCTGCCGGTTTTGCCAGATTAATATGAGAGGAGCTGGTATTTACAGTCATTCAGTGATTATTTATGGTTTCCGGTCGCAGAACTGCTCTGTCATCGCGCTACACCCGCCTCAGTCTTGCTGAGGGGATGGGAGCTCATTTCTCATTGGTTCCCACTTTTATGGGAACAGAAATGCTCTAAAACGGCAGCTTTGCCAGACTGACTTTGCTCGCGAAATTGAATGTACCGTTACAGGAAGTATGGGCGGGCCCAGGCTACATGTTAGAGCTGCTGTGTTACAAGAGTGGCACTCAGGGTAGTTTTGAGATACACTCTCAGAAATAAAGGTACAAATGCTGTCACAGGGGCGATACCTTTTAAAAAGATGCTTTGTACCTATTAGGTTCAAATATGTACACTAATATTTACCCCTAAGGTACCAAAATGGACACTTTACCTTTCGCCCCACTGACCTTTATTTGAGTGTACACTGAAAATGCCCTATAAACATATTTAGCGACATAACCTTTTGAAATATAAGCTTTATGGAGCATAACTTAATAGTGTAATAGTGTAATAGTGTTCACCCATTCACAGTTAATGTGCACAGATCAATGTTAGTAAAAGCCGAAAATAAATCATTATAATCCTCATATAAAGCTAAATTAAGGAATCATCATTATTATTATCATATAAAGTGAACATGTCTTTTGAGAAGACTTTGATTAGACCATATGGCATTTATGTACTTTTTGTGAGCATGAAAATTTTGGTTACATGGACTTTGAAAAATTATGAAAATGATGTGAGGATATAACCTATCCTCATTTATGTTATGTTATTTTAGTAGAATACAGTTTTTGTTTTTATTAAGTTATTTTAATTTTGATAAAGTTTTAATTTTGTTGTGTGTTTTGTCATTTTTTTGGTATTTGCTTTTATTTAGTTTTAGGTTTTAGCTTGTTTAGTTTTAGTTATTTTAGTGCTTCAATTTAAATTAAACGAAAAACATATTTAAGGTTTTAGTTTCAGAAGTTAATAATAATATAATAATTAATAATAACAATGCTGTGACAAATATTTTCGTAGTTTCAAGTATTTTCATTTTTGAGTGAACTGGCCCTTTAAATCTTAGGTTCAGATGGGGGTACAGAGTGTTCATATAAAACTAATTTATGGCTGTTCTTTGAGCATGAAACCATGCCTTTTGTATTGTAAGTGAACTTCAGGGAAACAATAAAATTGCATAAAATGTAGGACATGACCTCCTTAAAGGACAGAATTAACCTTCTACTCTTCATCCACATGGAAAAAGCATAGAGACCCCATTCAGTGGCTAGCAACTGACCAGCAAATCAGAGCACTTCACTGCCCCGTCCTGCTCTTCATGGCAAACTGTACAGCAACAACATTTAGGACATTTGCACTGACTGCACTGCATTTTCTTATCTCATAATGATTCAGTCAGTGATCGATTACGATTATTTACCTAACATTCTTGTCATAATAGCCTAGATACTATAATGATAGCAAAATGATATTCAAGAACTGCAGAAACTGTTAGGTACAAAGGGTAGGTCAAGAAAGGAAACCAAAATAAGATAAATGTTCTTGTAAGTTGAGAGACTCTACAGAGGAAAAGCCGAAACCTGAAGCAACAGCATAAAGCTGTATGTCCTCAATTCACTTGGCAGCTGCTCGGATTTCAGCACCTATTTTTACTGTGTAAGGTATAGAAGATTTGTGATTTGAGTATAAAGCAAATTATATGAATTCACCACTATATAAATTTAATATCATATAAATCGAAGTTCACTTTGAACTTTAAAATTGTAATATGTCTTTACGACATTGTGCAGGCATTCATGTATATGCTAACGGATCATTCATAGCAGAAAAAGTATTGTAGCATTTTCTCAGCATGCTGTCCTTGTCGCTCTCTGTTCTGGCATGTTTGATAAGTTAGCAGAGAGTAGCGAGTGATAAATGTGAATGGATTCCCACAATGCACTGGAGGTAGTAGAGCGAGGCAGAGAGAAGGGGGAGGGGAAGGTGCTCAGACCACATGGTTCCATTAGCCTGATGGAGTTTTTATTAAATTAGCTAAGGCAGTCTATGGATGCCTCCTCTTCCACCAGAACACGATGAGAGAGAGATAGTGAGAAAGAGAGAGAGAGAGAGCAGCTCACTCAATCACATTAGAGTCCTTATTTCATTTGCGAAAGCAGATGGGGAGGGTCGCTCCACTATGGGCGAGAAAAGACAAGGCCTCATAAATATGGACATATAGAGGAGATGAAGAAAAGCACTGAAGGGGTGGAAGGGACGGGTGGCAAGGGCGGCAATTTATCGCCATGTGGCAGAGTGACAGCATGCTATAGTTTGCTGCCTGCCAAAAGGAATTTCTAAATTGGATGAATTCATTCTGAACTCCATATTGTTGTCAGCAGGTGTGAGTTGTGAGTTTGGCTATGTACAGAATAGCATGCTACCATACTACTCTTACTCCATTTTTAGCATATGGTATGTATACTGCGCACAGTATGCACATTTTCTTTATGCGTAAAATACATGGAATACCTTTATTTTCATTATGGGCATTATATCCCACAATGCAATGCACCTTGAGCTTCCATTCCCAAAAATATTGCATACTATATATTGAAAATAACATGAATTGCATTTTTTTTGACTCATACTAACGATTATTAAAACATATTTTTTAATAACACTGAAATTTAAAAAAATAAATGAACAATTATTTAAATTTTATTGAATACCTACAAAAATACATCATTGTGTATATATCTGTTTTAAAAGGGTGATATGATCTGATTCTAAAAATATTTTTTTGTGTGTATTTGGTGTAATGCAATGTGTTTATTTTCCACATACTGTACATTTTTGTTTCTCCTCTAAGCCCCGCCTCCTGAAACGGGTGGATTTCTCATTATTCTAAAAAACCAAGGTGTGCTCTTCAGTGCACTGTGAGTGGCCAAATCCCACAAGCATGTGGCAGAAATGTTATGCCTCTCCCAAAACATGATACCGCGTCCCGGCGCTACAACATCAAAACAATAAAGCACATTACAAACGAGGCATTTGTTGCATCCAGTGGGGACATAATTATTGATTATTATGACTTAGTACTGTTTTTTTACATGTTGCATTGCAACGCACCTCGTAAACATAACACCATGTCTGCATTTGTGATTGGAGTAATGACAAACAACCACTACCTCGCATTTGAATGGTAAGCAGCAAATTATTTTATTAAGAAAACATAACTCACTTCAAGGTTGTGAGTCAGAAGCCCCAGACTGTCCTTGCAGACATAGAAATGCTCCACTTCACTTCAGTCCCTGCACACAGCAAGCATAGGCACTCCATGTTTTTGGAGTCTGTCATCCGTAAATGCTCTGAATACACTCTAATATTTAGGTTGTTCTGGAATAGTGTTGTGAATACAACTTGACCACTGATTTCTAGTTGTGTCCTCTTTTGAAAGCACAAAACTGATTTCAGCATAATAAACATGACAATCAGAATCAAAACAGAATTTTTTAGCAGGTACAAGCTGTAATGGTGCAGATCTATTCTGGAAAAAGGAGGCGGGCAGTAGCAGCTCATTTGCATATAAAAAGACAGGCATGAAAATCAACACTGTTTCTGCTTCCACTCAAGTAGGAATTTTCAAAATGATATAAGAAATTATCTGTGAGGCATTTTGAGCTGAAACCTCACATATACATTCTGGGGACACCAGATACTTGTATTACATATTGTAAAAAGGGGCATAATATGTCTCCTTTAAACTATAGGCAAAAGAGGCCTAATAAGCAGATGCAGTAAGCTATTATTCCAGTTCAAGCATAGTCTTTGGATCTACGCAATTGAATGTCAAAGAAGAAATCTAAAAGTTTTAAGTGACCCTTTCCACACTCTACATGCACAGATACCCAGCAATGCATTTAAGATCCACCACTCAGCGATCCACTTATTTTTTACAGGTGCTGTTTTGAAAAGAGATGCTCAACTGGGAAAACCAATATAATGAACCTTTTGTAAACAGAGGAGAGACAATTAGTCTGAGAGAAAACAGCTGGCTCAGACACAAGGACTCTGGAATGTAAGATTACTTCAGGTAAATAATGAACGTTTTTGACAAGAATTCACCCTATTTTTTATCATCAGTGTGGTTTGCATGAGGCTGTGTAATTCAGGAGAATAAAGTGAGTCTGCAAATAAGACCTCTTTTGGATGACACCATTTCATTAAAACAGATAACAAAGCAGCAGGACAAGTAACATCAGACTAATAATGATAACCTCTCTTACAAACAGACTGATGTTGGCGTCTTTGGTCCATTTTACAGCCAGTGGGCCATAAAAGACTACCTTTTTACATTTCTGTGCAAGTTCACTGACTACATGTATACAGATTTTTTTTATTAAGCTTAATTATCTCAGTTGTTTTCCTAGACAGCAGTGGAGTGCTTTTTCTTCAAAACAAACATTATGGGTAAAATTGCTTTAGTTGCACTTTTAATTGCAAAAGCTAAGCACACAAACAAATAAATAATAAATCAATCAATAAAATATCCTGCACTTGCACATGTGGACTTTTCAATTATGTCAACTGAAAAGTATTACTTTTACTTCAAATTTTTCTATCTTTTGTTGTGCTTTAGAAAGTACATTTGCTTAAGTGTGTTGACAGATTGAAGCAAATGTAATTATTATTAACCTGCAGTTATGTGTCTGAAAACATTACATTGTGTATTCTTTTAAAAGTATATCATTTTATATAAGCCTGCGAGTCAAAAGCTGTTACTGAAATGAAATGAGACTTCGATTAAGTCTCTTGAGCTATGACAGAGCAACCACTGAGCAATAAAGCTTTCCTCTGGGAATACTGTTGAAAAGGGAGGCTTAATGAATCTAAAGGAGTGGCTAATCAAAGATTTATAGGTTGTATCTTACAACTGTGTGTGCACAGCAGAAAACCTATTCATCTTCTCATAACAGCATAAAAGCATAGCCTGCTTGAGCCTCTTATTGGAATATCATCTATATCTATGTTCAAATCCAAGACTCAAGGAGAACCAACATCATGTAGACCTTGAAGAGCTGCTCTCTGAACCCTTCTTCTTGCACTTCTGATCCTTTCATCTTTTTATTTTATGGTCCGTTCATGGTCAGTTAGATGCGTAGAAGCGTGTAAACAACACCAGAGCCAGTGTATGCAAACAGAACGGGGAACTCTTGGGTTATTCATTAACCACCAGGTGAATGTTTTTAGTCTCAGCATGGTTTGTTATGGGCGTTTTACAATGGGTGGGTTGGCTTTAGCTTCTAGCGATAGGGATCTCAGGGAGGACTGACTTTTTTGAAGGGTAGGATCAGAGAGAGGGACACAGCAGGCCTGAATGAAGGCATTAAGATCTATTACAATGGTCCTGACCTCATAGGCAAAGCATGGAATCTGTTATTGCTCCATCACATCGCACTGGCGCTCACACGTAAGCTGTTACTGCCGGCAGGCCGAAGGTCAAAAACACTCGCATTAAAACCTAAGTGTTCTTCTCACCTCAGTCTTTATAGTTTACAACAACCTTCAGAGAAAGAAAGACATGGCAGCTTTATAAAGCAGGGATTCTCATGGTACATCACCATTTACAAGCAAAAACACTCCAAAAACAAAGATGTCAGTGGATTTTAAGGTGAGAGAACAAAAGACTTTTATGGATTATGGCCCTTTTTTGCCAGAAGGAGCAGTTATTTTAAGTTTAGTTCAGATGAGATCTCCAAACTGTTTCAGTTCACATTTTACTAAAAAGTTGGAGTTTTAACCTGTTTTGTTTTGGGTTTTTTTTTTTACAAAATTTTGTCAATGTTTGTTACTTTTTACTTGGTATTTATTTGGAGCATAATATACATATACAGGTCCTTTTCAAAAAAATAGCATATTGTGATAAAGTTAATTATTTCTGTAATGTACTGATAAACATTAGACATTAGACTTAGATATATTTTAGATTCATTACACACAACTGAAGTAGTTCAAGCCTTTTATTATTTTAATATTGATGATTTTGGCATAC
>JAUYWG010000040.1:24915494-24927463 GCA_034779775.1 Enteromius afrohamiltoni
GTCTAATGTTTATCAGTACATTACAGAAAATAATGAACTTTATCACAATATGCTAATTGTTTTGAAAAGGACCTGTATGCTGATGTTGCTTTGTGAATCTGCTTACAAACAGATCACAAATTTTTTTTAAGGAGCCAAAAGGTTTATTGTTCTATCCTGTATAGGCTATTAAAGGAATAGTTTCCACAAAAATGAATATTTGCTGTTAATTTAGTCACACTGCAACTTTTTTCTTCAGTCAAACAGAAAATAAGACTAAAACTGTTGTCCTTGGTGATTTATTAATACAAGTCTGCAGCTGCCCAATTTTGAGAACAAAAAAGTATTTGAAAGAACACAAAATGAATACTGTGGCTCGTGACAATATACTAAATTATTATCAGGTGAATTGATTGGTCTGTGCCATGAAGCTATTACCTGTAATCCATAGAGTAGAGTAGAGTAGCCCTAACCAGTTCACTAAACTGAACTTAACTATCAAAAACAGTTTGTGGCTTGAGAAGCACAGATTACTCAATCAGAATTCACTTTTGGACATGAGAGTGCCTGAAGGTCACTTTGACTTGAATGATTAAAAAAAACTAGCATTAATGCTTCTATGATGCAGGCTTTTGCCAAATTATTTAACACTCCAACAGAACACTGAAGTAAACAGTTCCAACTCAGACCAAAGACCAATGAGTTGATGAAATGTGCATGCGTGAACTAACCACTTAAATGAAGAGATGAAATTTAAGTTTTTATGTTTTCTCAGTGTTTATGTTAAAAGGTGAGCATCAAGACATTTAAATATAATGTGCATGCAATTACTTCATTATGTGAACAAACTAGTGAATTGAACTAGCCCACTAAAACAAATTCAAAGAACCAGTTAGCAGAAAAGAATGGCTATGTAATACATTTAATAATGTTGTAAATTATGTTCAGTTTCTTGCACAGACTGTTTGTTTTGCTTCATAACACTTAAGTATATCGTCATGAGCCATGCATATGTTGCGGAAAATTCATATTTGTCACATTAATTCATATTAATCCATTTGACTCTCAAGAAATGATTTCTATATGAGCTCTGTGTATACCTTTATGAAAGTGCTTGTGACCGACTTGTGTTTTCTATGCGTTCTGTCTTTTTAAGGAAAAAGCCAGCTGTCTTTAGTTTGTGACCTTGGGTGTGTAAAGAGGTATAACGTGGGGAAGAACAACCCCCCTCCTTTGTGACACTCTGCAGGGAGCCTTTTTTTTCTGTATGACTGTACATCATTCTTGCAAGAATTAAATCTATATAAAACGCAATTGCTCTGTTTGTCTTCTTGACCGAGAGCCTCTGAATTTTTGCCACAACAATAATTATTTTTGGTGTTCCTTACATGCTTTTTAATTTTCAAAAATGTTCAGCCACTGATTTGCCTTGCTGTATCTTAGATGGCCTCGGGGTGAGTAAAACAGCAAATTTTCATTTTGCGTAACCTATCCCTGTGAGATTTCCCCTCACTTGGGGTCAGGGTTCACTGCTCCACCACTGAATTCGGGTGGCATGCCCATGGATACGTCACTCTTCAGAGACACACAGCTGGGTTCTGGAGTTCCCGCCCTTTTGGTCTGAGCAGAAATAGCTTCCCCTCTCTTTTCATAGAAACTCATTTTAGAGGCACTGCTGCTCTTCAGAAGTGGCTGGTGTTATGGTATGTCTGCAAATACATACATACACACATTAAAATGGAGCATAACCGTTGTGAATGTTAATACAATAAAAAAATTCTCAACAAAAAAGTCTCAATGGAATAGTCAAAAATGAAAGTTTACTCATCATTAGACCATCTACACCTAAGATATAGAGGAGTTTGTTTCTGTAACTGATTTGCTGAAACTTAGCATTGCGTGACTCTTCAATGGCTCCTCTGAAGTCAGTGGGTACCATCAGAATGTTAGTCCAAAAAGTAGAAAAAAAACCATCACAATAATTCACAAGTAATCCACATGACTGCAGTCCATCATTTAACATCTTGTGAAAATAAAAGCTTCTGTTTTTTCAAATTCATCATTAGGGCCTTTTAACTTTAAACGGTTATTTCTTGATAAACTTCACAATCCATATAGAACGTCCCCTGAAAAGTCCACCCCCGGTTTTCCTCTCTACTATTCCTTTAGAAGTGTTTTGGACTCATTCAGAAGAGACAAGGTTTCAGAAACCAATTTTATAGATCGGTGGCACAAGGCTCTTTTCTTTTTTTTACTGTTGATTTACACTGCATTTTGTTACAAAACCTTTAAAGCTCATTTAGAATATGAAAATGCTTATTGCTCTGAATATTTCTATAATCAATATTAATTATATATTTATATTTGTGGGCTACTGTAGTTTTGTTGCTGCTTATATGCTCGTTTTTTTTAGTTTACTGTAAAAAAAACTTCTGTTCTGTCTAGCAATTTTTCTTTAACCATCCTGAAAACTTTTTTTTTCTTTCTTTTTTTAAAATAGACTGAAAAAACTTGTCATGTCGTGTCATGTAGGCTGGGCCTATTATTGTTTTATTATTGTTGTGTTGTTGGAATTTGAAATTAAAAAGCTTTAATTGCGAGTCATATCCTTCATGCATAGATTATTTGACACAGTTTTTTCTAACTTTTCTATTCCAATTCTGAATGAATTATGGCATTAAAGGCTCCATATAACTAAAAATTTAAAAGCTGTAACTCTCATCTCGATCTCACAAAGTTATAATCAACGAATCTCTCTACTGTGCAGTGATCGTCTTATTTACACGTGTTATAAAGAGAAGATTCATCGATTTGAGCGCTGATTCTAACATAAATTAAATTAAGTCATAATATAACACATAGGCCTAACTCAAAAAAGTCAACAGATCATTAAATAAAAAGAGCTACAGGTTGTTTTTGTTTTGGTGAATATTTATTTCTGAGATCATAAAGTTTGCCCCCTGTATTAGGCTACCTTCTGAGGACTCAAATGATAAAAAAAACTGTCTTTTAAAGTAAAAGTCTCGCATCAAAGGGGGAAAAAGACATTTCGAATTAAGTTTTTTGTTGTTGATGCTTTTTCCTATTCACTCCGCTACCCAGCAGTTGAAGAAGCGCTGGCTTGGTTTATGATATTATATATTATATTATACTTTATTAAGCATGTCAAAGTTAGAATTCGAAGTGATATCTGACTCTAATCTGGTGAAATGAACCTTTTGCATTGACTTGCTCCTCCTCGATTTTCTTTCTTCAGTTCCGCATGCGCTGTGAGAGGGAAACAGGGAAACCGAATACACCGGGGCCACCAGTGAATTCAATTCCCCCGTTTCCAACTCACAGCGCATGGATTGCCAGGTTAAAAACAAAAGGAACGCACAATTGCTATTGAAGGGGAACAGGGGAACTGAATTCACCGGAACACCGGAAGTTAACAACGGTACAGATGCGTGCGTCCGATGTGTCATGTCACAGAATATAACTATTTAATGTACAAAATCCAAGTTTTAGAAATACACAGGGCTAACGTTACCGAAACGAGCTTGAGGGTCACAATCAGACAATAGTAAATAAAGTTAACGTTAAGCCCAGCTATTTCCCTGTCGAATCGGGGGCTAGCTGCATTAAAACAGTGCCTTAAGAGCTAGAAGTTACCCAAGAGTAATCGGTTTTATTTTTTTTTCAATCAGCTTAGACTAATATACATTTTTATGTAAGTGAAAAAAAAAACTACCAGTCTTAAAGAAAAATGTAGCTGATGAATTTTTAAGACTTGACTTATGCCACCGAAGCCAGGTCGTCAAACTTTAATAATTAACCTGTAATTATTGCATTCACCTCACCGCTTCTTTACCGTCACCGTCTGCTTCTGCTGACTACTCACGTTTCTTCTGTGTTGTGTGTTTCTTCTTCTTATGTTGTGACAAAATCCTTGAGTTTCACTTCAAGGTTGACATGGAGGAATGAGTCAGCACTGACTTGACACTCTGTTGCATTTTTGTAATATATATATATATATATACATTTTTACGCAATTACTAGATTTTTCTGTCGCTGGGAAACTGGCTCCAAATGTGGTCTCAGCTGCAGAGGAGCGCTGGGTACAGTATACAAAAAAAAAAAATACTGTCAGTCGCATATTAATATTGACAGAGTAAAAAATAATGCGTCATGTTTCGGTTTCAGATCCTCTCTCTCAGTTTCTCTTTAAAAAAAGTAGAGGTTAGGTTAACTAGTAAATGGCACCATCTGGCGGCCATCCCATCACTGATCTATATAATCTGTTACAGATCAGTGGGTCTCATACTATCGGTCAGAGTCTCACTGCATACAGGACATGTTGATGATGACACCGTATTTTTCAGAGGGTCAGTGATATTTATCTTAACGTTTGAGATGCTTCTCACAACTGGGAATATCTGTAATATCCAAATATCTGTAACTATTCCTGCACCATGCATACTTGCTTTGAAATTTGCAGTTTTGTGTTTTGTTGTTGTGAAGGTGTTATTAAACATGCGGTACTTCATTTATGGTACACAGCATTTGTCCATAACACAGTTGATAAAATTACGAATCAAACGATTGTCATTAACCTATTTAAAAAGTCATTAGAGCTCAATTAATTTTGTGTTATCTGACTTCTTGTCTGACATTCCTAAATAGTTATAAATGACTCAATGGTTCCTGGAAACATCCCGGGAAGCAGCTGGGCGTTAATTCAAGTCCTGCAGAACTGTTCCGCGGTCAAAGCTGCACATCCTCTGAAAGTGGTGTTCTAAATCAGTTTCTTTACAATAAACAGGGTGCTTGTGAGTAAAAGGGGATTGTTACACTGCTTCGTGGAATACTCGAAACCTATCTACATTCAAGAATGGATATCCAGTCTGAGAGCGGTTGTGTTGCTTCGAGAGTCTTGGAAACTACATCAGACGCAGTAAGTCAATGAATTATTTGTTTTGTTACATGGAATGTTATATTGAATAACTAGTTTAATAATGCAGTCGCGGATTTACGCCAGCACGTAAGAAAATCAGAAACATGCACAAATAAAAAAAAGTAGGCTACAAAACCGAAAGTACTCAGACGTTGTAAAAATTCCAGGCGTTGTATTTTGTATAACCTGTGTTTGAGGGTTTTTGTTGAATAATACATAAACGTTACATTTCTGTTTGTTTTCGACAAACCCTGCCGTATACAAAGAGAACTTTTATGTATGGGAAGCCAAACAAACCAACAGCAGGACGAAACAGCGCGGTGATGACATGTCACTTGCGCAGCCGCGCGACCGACTCGATAGCGCAGAGAGGACACGTTTATTAACGCCACAGCGCAGCACCAACATAAGATCGTTTTTTTCCCTAGGTTTTTACTATTTGTGACATATATAAAATTGGCCCTTTTCCTATATTATATGTAAATATGTGCACCTATATGTTTACCTATATATTATTAAAATATGCGTACATATATGTGACAAAATTGGCCTTTTTCCTGTATTATATGTACATATATGCACATGTATGCACGTATATATGTACAAATATATGTACCTATGTAGGTACATATATGCATGTATATATGTGTGCATATATGCACCTATATGTTCACATATATGTTTACCTATATATTCGTAAAATTATTAAAATATATAAAAATAGTTTTTAACCCATCGAAGTGCTCAGTCATGGTATTAAAGGTGGAGAGAGAGCTGATTATTCATTTCCATCACCTACAATCCCTGCCGGACCTGGGACTTATACCCCCAACCTTTGGGTTACAAGTCCAACTCCCTATACATTAGGCCATGACTTTTTCTTTTAAATTTACATTATTAACATTAAAAGAAGCAATACAGGAGACTTATATGGCCTGTATATGCACATATATGCACCTCAATTTTGCCTATATGTGGCATATATATGCATATATGCAGCAAATATATTTTCATATATGTGCTCATATATTGCATATAGGTTTCATATATGCGCTTATATACTGCATATAGGTTTCATATATGCGCATATATACTGCATATAGGTTTCTTATATGCGCATATATACTGCATATAGGTTTCATATATGTGCTTAAATTATCATATATGTGCAAATATACTGCATATAGGTTTCTTATATGCGCTTATATACTGCATATAGGTTTCATATATGTGCATATATCCTATATATATATATAAATAAAATATATTCTTATGTGGGAAGACCTAGTTAAGACATTACCTTGGACGTTCCCTGGTCTTTAGAGACAATAAATAAATAACTAAATCCCATATATTTGATATGTGATTAGCCTATATGGGTAAAAAATTATACTTAAAATTATATTCTGTGGCCTTTATAAGCGGCAGCTGGATTTACAATCCTCGCGAAGTTTTGATTTGCCCCGCAGTCAATTACGAGCGTTTTTTCCGATTGTCTACCCGTGTTTCTTTTGCTTTGTTTTCTGGACTTGATTATCGCCGCCTGCCCCAATCTTTTGCCTGGACTTTGACTCTTCTTTGGATTACCCTTGTGGATGTTGTTAGCCTGTTGTTATCGATCACTGCCTGTTGACTACGTCTAATAAAAGCCTGCAAATGGATCCCACTGACTCCACTGATCCTTTACAATACCAAACTTAATTTCTGATTAGTAATATATATTGTAATATAAACAATAATTGTAAAAGCTATAGAACTTCATTTCGTCCTGCTTTTAGGTTGTTTGGATTACGGCATTAGAACAACACAACGTTGAATAAATTCTGACTTTTTTGGTGAACAGGAAGTTTCATACGTTACACAATGACTACTTGTCTCATTACCAATAAATGTGCATTGTTTTATGCAAATTATAGTCTATATCATGTAATATCTCATTAAAGTAGCTTACACAGCAAAGTCTTCCTCAACATCTTGCGGTAGGGGCACATCATGAATGCTGATTTTTGGGACATAGCTGATGACCAGCAACCATGTTCCACATCTAGATTTTCCATAGAACAGAAAGGTAATCTGTTTTTCTCTCTTTCAGTGTTCAGGTCAGCAGTCAGCTGTTCCTTTGGCTGTGGTTGAGGAGATCTTACTGAACCTGCCAGCACATCAGGTGGTCCAAGTCTGTCGGCTGGTGTGTCACGAGTGGAAGGAGCTGGTGGACAGTGCTGCACACTGGAGAAAGCGCTGTACGCAAGAAGAGTTCCAGCTGCATGATGCTTCCAGACCCCCAGAGGACTGGTGTCAGTTTTACTTTCTATCTAAATTTAGACGTAACCTGCTCAAGAATCCCAAAGCTGATGGTAGGACACATAATTAGGATTGTACAATAAGTGTCATTATAATGAATTTTGCACCAGGTGTCTCTGTTCTGATGTTTTTATTAGATGGACTTCAAGGATGGGAGATTGTACAGAATAGAGGTGACTGCTGGGTGACAGAAAGGAACAGAAAACTGTTTCCAGACAACACCGTCACCAAATGTTTTGTAACATCTAATAGGTATATGCTTGATTTATTAGATCTTTAAGAAATGTTTTGAGCTCATTTTATTTCAGTCGTTGTTCTAATATGATGATAAATCTAATACCAAGCCAATCCACACATGAATAACCCAACTCAACATTGGCCACAGTTTCAAGGAGCAGCTGATTGATTTGAAGAAAGAAGGCTATACTGATGCTTTCATGGATCAACTGAGGCCTCGAATCAAAATATCAGACTGGTGAGCGTTCACTTAAACTCCCACTGTGGTGGATTCTGTCATCATTTACTCACTTTTCATGTCATTCTAAACCTGTGTGACTTCTTTGCACAAAAGAATACATTGAAAAATGTGTAATTTTTTTGTACATGTGAAGAAAGTTAATTTGATACAATATTGAACACAATCAACTTTCAAAACATTGTATGTTCTGCAGAAGGCTGAAAGTCACAAAGCTTTGAAATGAAATGAGTGAGTGTAAACAATTTTTATTTTTAGATGAACTATCCCTCTAAGGACAATCAGATTGTAATATGAAACAGAGCCACATTTATTGGATGATTTATCTGCAGGTGTACCTCACTCACTGATAATGGAAGTCAGTATCGCCTGTCTGTAGAGTTGCTAGATCAGCAGAAGAATCCCATCACTACCTATCATCCTTATAAAGTTTTCTTTCTGCAGGGGAACAATTATGCATGGTGTCAAGTAGGTAGAATAACACTGACAGTCATTCCCCTGTAATCAAACCAATAGTCAAAGCTTAGCTGCCCCTTTGTTCTTCTTTATTTCAGATGAACTACATCTTTACGAATTATGGACCTGGGGTTCGGTTTATACGTTTCACTCATGGAGGGATGGGATGGTCTGGTATAGGAATTACTAACAGTGCTGTGGAAATCTGTCCAGCTGCAGATAGGTATGCTTTCCAGAGTGATTTTATTTTTACATTCCTAAATGTAACAATAAACAATTTCCAATAAAGGTTGTTATACTGTTAAATGAAGGACCTTAGTTTCTAAACATTACAAAGTGTGATGTGATCTGAGAATTCTACATGCATGATTGGAATGTTTTTAGGTTTGTTAAAATTCATCTTATTCACAACTGTATTTCTTTCATCAAATGAGAGAAACAAAAAATAATAGTAGTCTGCCATAAAGGTGCTCCCCCACAAGAAGCAGATTTATATATATATAAAATATATATATATATATATCTGCCACATTAAGAGTTGTTATCTCCGGTCAAAAGAGCAATGTTTGACGCGTAAGTCATGCAAAAGTACCTACTGTTATTTGTGTCTTGGTTGGTTAATATAAAATAATATAAAACGTAAAATCTTTGTTTCCAATTATAGGTTGAGATGCACAAAATCTAACTTGCTGAAGAATCCCAGTGCACAAGGTGATTGATATACTGTAATAAAGTGTCAATATAATGAAATTTTGTGTCATGAAATGGTTTTTCTGATGTTGTCCATTAGATGGACTTCGCGGATGGAGGATTGTACGTAGTGGAGGTGACAGCTGGGTGATAGGAAAAAACACGAAACCAATTCCGGACTCGGTCACCAGATGTTTTGTAACATCTTATGGGTATGTTTGATTTTAGATCCTTCAACAAAGTTTCATTTAATTCAGTACAATTTTAAAAATAAGTCAATCACCAAACCAAATCCACACATGAATCACCCATGAACTTTGTCCTCAGGCTATGTTTGAAGCAACAGCTGATTGACTTAAATAAAGAAGGCTACAGTGATAGTTTCATGGATCAAGTGCAACCTCATATCAAAATATCTGACTGGTAAGCGTTCACTCAAACTTTCATTTCATGCTACAGTATCTTAGATATTTTATGTGATACATTTTTGTGAATTACTTGTCCTTCTGATTCGTGTGTTTTATGCTGGAATTGTGGTTGGTAGAATTGACAGATCCGATAAATATTAGGTTCTAAGATGAAAGCCCAGGTTGTCCACTTTTATTAAATGTTTGTCTGGTGCAGGTATGCCCCACGCTTTGATTGTGGAAGTGAGTATCAGATCTGTGTAGAGTTGCTTGATCAGAGGAAAAACCCCATCAAAACCTTTCAGCCTGAGAAAGTCATATTTTCATTTAGGAACAGTGAGCCGTGGTGTGAAGTGAGTAGAATAATACAGATTATCCAATTATTACCCTGTAACCAAAATAATACTAAATGCTTAGCAGTCTCTGAGTTTCTTCTGCTTTATTTCAGATGACCCACGTCTTTAAGAATTATGGACCTGGGGTTCGGTTTATCCGTTTCACTCATGGTGGAAAGGATACACAGTACTGGGCAGGTCATTATGGCATAAGGGTCACTAACAGCAGTGTGGTGATCTATCCAGCTGATGAGAGGTAGTGTTTTCAAAGCAAATACAACAAATGTTGGCATATCGTGAAACAAACATAAAAAAGGTACAAATGTTAAAGGTGCCATAGAATGCATTGATATAGTCTTTTAAATTGTTCTTTTATATCTCGTTAGAAGGTATGTGGCTTAAAGGAATAGTTCACCCAAAAATAAAAATTACTCCATATCAGATCTTGTAAAATGTGTGGTAAATTCGAAAGCTCCGTAGCTTAAACATAATATGTGCGATCACAAATCTCGAAAGTGAAACTGAACCTGAAACGTGATCATGCCTATTAATGATGGTGCCTGCATAATGTACAGTATAATTACCTAAGGACATAACTGTGAGAGAAAGAATTGAAATTGAAAGATTTTCCTACCTGTGTTTGTTTCCTGCTATGTGAGCTCTTGAAATTAGCCGCACTGTAAAAAACCAATCAGAGCGGACCTCAACATTATTATTCATGACCCTTCCAGATAAGGCAATTTGACCAAGAACACTGTTTCAATTCTAAAGACAAATCCTAGGGTTTCTGATGGTTCAGCTGGTAGCTAGTCTAGAACATGGGCAGATTATTTTAATGAATTCCTAAACATTGTAAATGTGACCTGAATAAACATACATTTATGAATTAAATGTTTTGATGAAATTATGCAATTATTCAGAAAATTTCTGAATAATTGTATAATGTATTCAGAAAATACATTAGCATTCATCTTTCCTTATACCATAATTAATATCCTCAAATGACAGTGATAAATATCATAAATGTTTAAACTATCTTCTCAAAATGGGAAATGAGACTAGTTGTCTAGCGGTTGGTAAGGCTGCCTGTAATACCTTCTGCCATACTGCACATTTCCAAGTTTCTCAGCAGTGGAACCCATTATAGTTGGGTTAACTTGAAGAGCAGTGAATTTGGCAGTACCCAATCTTCATTCCCATTTGCATAAATAGAAAAATAAATACTCCATGATAGCATTTAGTGACAAGAGACTGATAACAGCAGTCAGAAGAGAGAATGGTGTCAAATTTACCATCCAACCATGTTGTATTAGAAAAACCCTTGCATTAACTTTTTTTTGTAGTTTAATGCAAAGGTTATATAATGCAATGTATAGTGTTATTAATGTATATACATTTTAAAAAAAAATCATAATATAAAAAACTCTCATACACCTGACATCACACATCATGACCAGAATAAGCATTATGTTCAGTTCAAGACAGTAGTACAAAACAGTTCATCTAATCTAACCAGCAAACATGCAAAAGTTAACTTCAAGGAGGATCAAAGTGAGAGGTGGGGGTTTACTGTAATGTCATCAGAATGTGACTTAACTTCTGTGTTTTCCCTCCCAGCTTCAGTCTTACAAATCGTAACTTGCTCAAGAATCCTAGCGGACAAGGTGATTCATGTTATAAAGATTGTACAATAAGTTCCACTATAATGAGGTTTTGTTTCAGGTAACATCTTTTTTTCTGATTTTCTCATTAGAGAAACTTCAGGGATGGAAGATCGTAAAAAATGGTGGTCACGGTTGGGTGTGTACAGAAAATAGAATGACATTTCCGGTCAGCAAATGTTTTGTGACATCTTATGGGTATGTTTAATATATTAGATCCTTAAAGTTTTTCAGTCAAGGTTGCATATGAAAATAAATCAGCCATCAAGTCAATTTGCACATAAATCATAAACGTTGTCCTCAGTCTGTGTTTGAAGGAGCAGCTGATTGACTTGAAGAAAGAAGGTTACAGTGATGCGTTAATGGATCAGCAGCAACCTCATATCAAAATATCTGACTGGTGAGAGTTCACTTTAACTCCCATTTCATGCTAATGTGTCTTAGGTGGTTGTAACCAATGGAAGCCTGTTTCCGCCACTGAATAAAAAATAAAAAAAGGTTATTGCGATTTTTTTATCTCACTGACCATTTTTTCTTAGAATTGCGAGATATAAAATCAGTTACATAAAATTTTAAATTTAGTTGTATAGCGCTTTTCATGATACATATCATTGCAAAGCATCTTTACACCAAGGTAATGTTTTACAGTATTTGTAGTAGTAGGTTGTACATGTAGATATGGCATAGATGTGAGATAAAGATCAATTAATAACGTAATCGAACAGACAA
>JAUYWG010000040.1:24929203-24954354 GCA_034779775.1 Enteromius afrohamiltoni
CGCAATGTTTCTAAGATGGAAGAACGCTGTTTTTGTAACATGAGAAATATGACTTTCAAAAGACAAGTTGCTGTCTACGTTACATGACCTTTTTTTACATTTTTTAATTAGTGGGGGAAATGGGCTTCCATAGTAACCTGCCTAAATGTGCCTTAATTATCATTGCTAGTATGAGAACCCAAAGTGATACTGTATGTCATTCATATTTCAATGTTTTATTTTTTGCAATTGTTTTTATTATTAGAATCTGCTCTGACACAAATGGCATGTTTGAGATTCGAGCAACCCAAGGTTTAAAAATGCCTCCTTTTGTTATTCCACGTAAGAAAGAATGTGGCACAGGTTTGGACTGACGTGAGAATATAAGTTTTCATTTTAGGTGACCTAGCCCTTTAAGAAGACAGTGCCAGTGTTAAATCAGATTCTAATTAGAAAACACTATTTTTGAACAGAACCACAGGTCTTTGATGTCTCATTTGCAGGTATGCCCCACTCTCTGATTGTGGAAGTGAGTATCAGATCTGTGTGGAGTTGCTTGATGAAAAGAAGAAACCCATCAGTACCTTTCAGCCTGAGAAAGTGTTCTTTCGGCAAGGGACAGTTCACCCATGGCGTCAAGTGTGTAGAATAATACTGACAGTCCAATTATTCCCCTGTAATTGTCAAAGCTTAACTGACCCTGTGTTTGTTCTGGTATATTTCAGATGTTCCATGTCTTTCGGAGTTATGGCCCTGGAGTTCGGTTTATCCGTTTCGCTCACAGTGGGAAGACACAATTTCACAAAGGCCAGCATGGAATACAGGTCACTAATAGTAGTGTGGAGATCTATACAAATGATTAGACAGAGTGTTTTCCAGATATAAATTTATCAGCTGCAAAAGTGACCTTCAAATGATGATCTGTAGTGATGCAATATGCTTTGAGGATATTATATATATACCATTACATAGCTCTATAGCAAATATATTCTGTTCCATTTACCTTTATATGTTACACTGTTAAAATGAAGGACCTTAGTTGCCAACTATAATTACAGCCGTAGACATGTACTGCTCATCATATAATCAAATGTAATAAAGATCCTAACGTTACCATGTGTGCTCATACTACATAATGAGTCTTGGTTTGAGAAACCTATAGTTACAAATGAAATTTTTTGTCATGATATTATTTTGAAAAGCATTAACATTCATCTTAATTCATACCATATGTTATATCTTTAAATGAGAGACACAAAAAGTGGGTAAACTCTCTAAATGGGAACATAATAAACACAGTATACATGTATAATGTCTTTTAGTTTTTAGTGCAAATAAACAGTGGATTTATCTTTCAATAAGCCAAATTCTCTAATGGATAAAGAATTTACAGAAAATCAACATTACATTAAAATAGTTAGCTTTTTTTGTTTTCCAACAACAATCCTAGCAAACCCCTAGCATTTCCATATGGTTCCATTTTTGGGGGAATTAAATAAAAAACTGTAATGTAGCATTTTCTGAGAAGTGTGCCTGTGTTTTAAAGCAATGTTTTGCAGTTTAGTGTCAAGGACCATAGCATGGGGTCTTTTTAAAGAACAAGTTTATAAATACAATATACATACATATACACCCCTCACCTTTCAGCAACAATTTAAGTATCTCAAGGGACAGTTTCGCAGAAATGAAACTTGAATAAATATTAGAGTAGTCCGTGTGCAGCTTGTATAGAAAGTGTAGTATTGTACATGTTGTATTTTTAATTAAGTTGAAAAGTGTTTGAAAACTTAATTCTGTACCAGTAAAATGTCCAACACGGCACATTTTCACTCCAAATTGATACCTAGTTCTTTTAATTCACAAAGTGAAGTTTTCCTCAGTATCACTTAGTTGTGTGCACTTAAGATCCTGAACATTACAAATGTTGGGATACAGTGGTCCCAAGTCCAGCAGTCTTGAGGATCCCAAATCTGCTGCTCTGAGAGCTTGACTATAGAGGTCTCGACCACCTTCGTCAGCTCTTTTGTCTCGACCAAGGAGCCAGTGATGTCATGCTAAACCATAAAACTGTAAGCACATCATTTCCAGCGCATCACTGGCCTTGAATAAGGAGTCTCATTGTAAAATAAATGCTTTCTCTAGTTCATGTTGGGCACAGTTATTGACACCCGGTTATTGCAACGTCTTTTCCCAAGACAACACATTTTCTCCTGTATGAGAACACCTCTTGGAGAACACCTGATAATAGATCAGAGACCATTTCTTCATCCAGAATCACTTCAGATTCACAGCTCCATGTTGGTGCTTCTCCTCTTTAATTTACTCATTTTCTACAGGGTTCAGGTCAGGTTTGGGGCGTTTGAGATCCTAAACATTACAAAATAATCATGGAATACATTGGTCCCAAATCCAGTAGTCCATGCTGCTCCAAGAGTTTGACAAGAGGTCCCTCCCTGCTTCTTTAGCTCTGTTTTCTCAGCCAAGGATCCAGTGATGTCCTGCTCCCTCTCTCCACACTTTTCAACTCCATTAAACCGCAAGCACCTGCACATCATTTCCAGCTCAAAAGCACCTCACTGGCCTTGAATAAGGACACATAGACTCTCTTGTAACATTTATTACAACAGTGAGTGCCTTATCTGAGTTTACATTCCCTACTTATGTTTGTATATACTCCCTGAGAGTACAACAGTGCCTTGGGAGAAAAAAAGAGTCATTGCCTGTGAATAGGATTGACTGATGCAGTTCTCATTTGAACTCTAGGTGGAGACAAATATCTAAAAAAAACAAAAATCGTTCATAATCATTTTAACATTTAACACCTAACATCTCAACTCAACTTGAAACTTAAAAAGCCTTTTACATTGTTCACACACACAAAGGTTCTGAATGCAGCTTTTGACAGTCACGTGTCACAAACGTGTCAGACGTTTAGTGCTTTGAGGCAGCAGAGCTCTGCTGATACACCTGGTTCACAGGGGGTCACAACCTCAAAAGTATAGTTATTTACATACAGATAGGGTCACCGGTTAATAAGGGCATCTAGACAAATTGTATTTTTTATTTTTGTTTTTTACTTCAGTACACATTTATCAAGGTATGCTCAAAGCCAATTTCTGCATTAATCTGTAATTAAATTAAACCACAATGAAGTATCTGAAACACATAAATGTGATAAAATGTGATTTTTCCCCCTCCAAGATCACATTCATGAATTGAATAAAATCACAGCGTGCTTAAAAACATTTAAAATCCAACCTCTCCCCAAGCTGACATTTGTGACAAATGACATAAAAAATAATGCAACTTGCATTTAATGTACACCATCTTTTGTGTATAAACAAGGTTTGCATCCGTCACATCTGCAGAACACATTTTATTCAAATAATTGTGATTTTATTTTGATTTATGTGTCCTTTTATAGTTGATGTTGTATAATTAATGTTTATTTCAGTATTTGAATGCAATGTATGTTGCCATAATGGTGTTTTGTATTTGTGTGTATAATGCCATGCACTATACGTATTAGTATTTTGTGTCGATTGTGATCGACACTGATTCTTCCAGTAGCTTTCTCTGCATCACCTGTGTCATTATGGTGATTGTTAGTGTGTATTAAAAACATACAAAGCATATTTTGTTAGTAGCATGGCCTTGATCATTCAGCAGAAAGGGGGTTTTAGTTCACCCTCAAGTCAGTAAAGAGATAAGATGCAAAATATATTATTTCCTTAGAAGAGCACAAGTAGACATCTTTAAAAGGTTATGTTTGTCATCTTTTGTTTTCAGTGGTACACACAGACTATAAGCAGTCCTTTTCACATCCTGCGATGCCGTGACCTATAACTATTAGCCCAAGGCATGTTTTTATGCCTACTAAACCTGACCTATAGGTCCGGCCTCCCTCATATATCCCAGAGACAGAGGGTTTTCATGTGGAAAAAAAAAACAGCAGCGACCTTCAGATGTCCCGTCTTCAAGTTCATAAATCCATTTAGCTTTAGTTTTTGGCAGTGGAATTTGTCTTTAAGGAAGTCGGCTGCATATAGAAACCTGTCTGGTGGCTTTGTCACGAAATGGATTTTGAGGACTAGACCTTTGCTAATTTAGGACATTTAAGAATTTTTAGTAACGTGTCTTACAAAAATGCAATATCTGTGAGCATTTTAAGACCAAACAATGACAATGATGTATTTAAAGATATCTCAGTGCAAGCTTTTTCCAGTTTAGACAGGTTTTCCAGTTTTTAATCTAGGACTAGTCTTAAACCCTGTTCGGGAAACTGCCCCTATGTCTTTTCATATATATCACCAGAATTCAAACACAGCTCTGAGGATATTTTAGCTTTAATAAACAAAAAACAGGTCAGAGGTCATTTAACATTTGCTATTAAATTTACTGCAGCCGCGTTAACACCTCACTGGCTAGTGTTTACAGAGTAAGAGCTCTGAGATCTGTCTCATTCCAGCTCTTTCAGTCATGTCCTGACAGCAGTGTGAATGGGCATACCAGAGCCACATTCCCAAATGACACCTCTCTAGGTATACTTTTACATACGTCAATATTATCTCTCTTTTTTACTTTCTATCTTTTTGTGTGCACTTGTGAGACTAGTTGAGATCGGTTACAGACCTTTAGGAGAATGTGCAAGAGGCTATTTGTGTTCACCGCCTGATCTCAAGTTACAGGCCTCATACTGTAACCGAATATTTTGAAGGGCCCAAAATGGGTGTGGATGATCAATAACATACTTTTCACATCACACTAGATATTCCTTTGTCATCTATTGTCAGAGTTTAGATCAAATAAGCTTTGGTTTCACAAAATATTGTACTATTGTTTTTTTTTTGTGTAACCGTAACTGCGTGTAAAAAGTAATACCATTTTCCTTACGTACTTCAAATGTGTTTTTTTTTCTTTTCTGAAATGTGTTTAGACTTCTGAGGGGATCTGCAGCACATTACAGTGCATTTTAAGAGGATGTGGATGAGGTGTACAGTCCCAGAACTGAGATCATGAAGGTCAGGACCCCCTCAGAGAGATAATGTGAAACACCTGAGGCCCCGGAGGAGCTCAGAGCACTTTCATACAGAGTCTACTGTTAAGAGTAAAGCTGGAAATGTTAGGCCCCACAGCTATCAACATGGTTCCGGTGATAACCTTTGCATTGTTGAGTTTCATATAAAATGGGTTATTTGTTGAGTAGACAAAAATGGCACAATATCTGAAGAAGACAAAGTACTGTTTTCATAGCTCATTTAAATCTATGGCCACTCTTAGTGTTTGAATATTAAATGTATTGAATGATCTTCATTGTCTCCACTCATTTTAACCAATGAATGGACAGGAGATTTCATGATTTACAGAATAAGTATTACCAGATTATTGGATTAAACACACATACACGATATCACATAAACATGTATTTTAATGTTGCTTTTTCCTGATTTAAAATCATCTTGAGGCTCCCCGTGGACCCCTTGAGAACCACTGGTCTGTAGCTAACACTGTAGATGCATTTTTTAAATACTTTCATATGTGGTAATATGATATGTTTTCTAGATCAATGGTGTTATCTATGAACAATGGTATGCTTCTCAAAAATGTCTGACAATAAGCAGGAAGTTCCCATTTGACAACTTGCCCCACTATAGATGTAAAACTTTATTCTTTCCTTTAGCATGTTCAAGAGCTTTTTAATGAGTTTATTAATGTAAACCTGGTTTCTGGTAATATTTACTGGAGTAAACAGACTGACAACTTTGTCTGGCGTAGCCCAATTTTTTTATTTTCATTAAGATTTTTTTTCTTAATGCAACATTCAAACAATTTGATAAATGATTTAGTCATTAAAAATGCAGAACATTTAAACGGTAATTCTGATTAAGTGTTAAAATACTGTTCCAAGTTGCTTTTTGTATGCCAACACAGTCTGGTCTTGCTTCAGATCAGCACAATCATGTTTTATGCAAATATATTATATATATATATATATATTTCACACAAAAAAAAGAACAATGAAACAACACAATTACATTATTTATACACATATTACAAGATATGAACATTTATGAAATAGGTTCTGCTAGGTTGTGATGTAATGCCTCCCTAGGACACACAGCTGAATCTTGATAGTTTAATTGAGGTCAGTATTACTGGTATAGTAAAGTGAACTGCATTGCAATAGACACTCATGTTCCCTGCATGCAGTTTTTTTTTTAATTGGGATGATATATAATGTGCTTTGTAAGAAAACTGGTACATACAGCTGAAGAATATATAGTCACACAGTCATGCATTTGCTGGTGTGAGGTTACGAAGCATCTTTTCAGCTCAGCGAGAGGATGCACTTGGTTAAATAAAATCATCACATTCTTTGTCATCTGTAATCTTCTCAGAATAAGCCCTGAGCAAAAGGTCCTGTAAACAAGCATCACATTCATTTACGCAACGATACATTCTGAATCTACTGTACTAACTGATTTGTTACACTTCTCTCTTCTGAATACATGAAAGATCATAGAGGTATTCTTAAAGATATAGCACTTCCAAAAATTAAAAGAATCAATCAGGATGCACATACCCTTGTATTTCCTTAACAGAAATTGTTTTGCAGAATGTTGGCACAGGGTTTTTTTTATTCAAATGCAAGTGAAAGAGGACCGAGGCTACCAATACGAAGAAAAAAAAATGCATGCAAACAATATAGACATAGTTTATAGACTTGTGCAATATATTTCAAGTCCATTTAGGCCCTGTGATAGATCTGTGTGAGGAAAAGAATTTAGTAAAACTCTTCCCTATAATAACCAGTCAATTTTGGCAACAATAACATCAAATCTGGCACGATGTGTTCTCTCATGCCATATGTCAATACATATTTGATTTAAGAGCAAGAGGTAAACAACTGGCTTATAATATAAAAATATGAATATAGTGCATAATTCAATACTTTTTTGATAGTTCAATGAAAATTAGCTGAACATTTGCTCACCCTCAATCCATCCAAGGTTTAGAGGAGTGCGTTTCTTCGTTGGAGCAGATTTGGAGTAATTTAGCATAACATTACTTGTTCACCAATGGATCCTTTACAGTGAATGGGTGCCATCAGAATGACAGCTCAAATAGCTGCTGAAAACATCACAATAACCTAGAAGTAATTTGCACAACTTCAATCCATCAATTAAGGTCCTGTAAAACAAAAAGCTCTGAGTTTGTAAGCAACAAAAGTATCATGATGCTTTTAACTTACTTAACCATTGCTTCCAATTAAAATACAAGTTCTCTATCCATAGTGCAGCTTTCTCCGATGTCTCATCTGAAACAGTCTAACGACAGCTCTAAACACATTAATGTGAGGGGACAACAGGGCATGGACTTTTGCTAACACTTTAGAATAGCTAACACTTGCTAACTATTAACTAATACATTCTTAATTTGCTGCTTATTAAGAGTCCGTAAGGTAGTTGTTAGGTTTAGGTATTGATTAAGATTAAGGATGTAGAATAAGGCATTAATATCTGCTTGTTTAGCACTAACAAATGGCTAATATTCTAGTAATAAGCATGCTAGTAAGCAAGCAACAGGTTTACTGTAAAATAACTTTTTCACTGGAGGAAGTTTTATCACCGATTTTGGTCAGAAGGTTTAAAAAGACATTATTTCATGGACCGAAGTCATTAGGATGTTTTGGACTGTAGAGGACCCACTGATGATGAAGTAATGTAATTCAAATATTTTAAATCAGTTCCGATGAAGACAGAAATTCATCTGGTGGCCTGGGGTGAATCAATTTTCAGCAAATCGTAATCTTTATCCCTTTAATTAGAGTTTAAAAGAGCAGTCCAAATTCAATTTCATTGTATGAAGAAAAGCAATGTTAAGATTCTCTATCTCACTTCTAATTTTGGGTTTGGAGCGAGGTGAGTGAAGTGATGATGTAATAACTTGTGTGTGATCTACTCATTTAAGAGTTTGGCAAACAATTTAAGTGCATGCATGCTGTTTTCAAATGCAGTTTTTTATTTTGTGCATCCTTTGTGCAGGATTGAGTATGATAAATAAGCGTGTTGACTTTGCCCATTGGCTAATACGGTTCATGCGGTGGCATTTCACGATGTAAAAGGTCAAGTAGTCATTCCTTGGCAATTCTCTGTATTAGTGAATACCATTCTGTCCGTTTCCGTGTAATGTAGGTGGGCGTTATGATCTGAGCGGGCAGGTGGGGACAGCCCTCGACTCTAGCACTCTCGCACAGAGCCTCAGCATTACAGATCACATACATGCCACAGTCATAGCTGTTCTGCTGCGAAGGGCTTTGCTCCTCCACAAATGGTACTTTCGCTCCAGTGCCTAGAAAAGCTTCCAACTTGGCTGCAATACGGCGGGCATGCAATGAATTGCTTCCACTCTGGGAGTCGTAGTGGGAGAACTGGTTGGTGTCTCGCCGATACAGAAGCAGACTCCAGTGGGAGCCACCGGCTGTTTGATTAGAGTTGTCATTCACGGCTAAAAAAACCCACTGACGAGACGCAAGACTCAGCGGCTCCAGGAAAATGGAGAGTTCCTCTTGACACGAGGCGTACTTAATAAACTGAGCGACTTCAGGGCTGACGAAGCAGACCTTCTCGCCCAAACTCTTGAAGCGTTCTGTTGCAAAATACTCAAAGGCAAAACCTATGACCTGATCGTTGAGCCAGTGGGGTCCGTTTAAAAGTGCCACATCTGAGCGCCGCAGGAGACTGTCCTGGTAGCTCAGTACCACTGGATCCATCCTCAAGGCAACCCGATATGATAGCAGCAGTTACTGTGGGGATGAGACTTATTGATTTACATACATAGTACCAACTTAATACCACGCTTTTACATCAATTACACTTTTTAACACTTCAGCTCATCCAAAATTCAGAAGCTTGGCTATTAACTAGAAAAGTGATAACATATAACTCCAGTTTCTATTTATTATGTATATTTTCTATAACTGCACTTTAAGCAGCATTTCATGAATAATGCATTTTATTTAAATAATGTTTACTGTGTTACATTACTATTATAAAACTATCTAATCTATCTATCATCCTTAACTGTACCTTGCCACTGACACATTTTTGTAGCTCTAATTAATCACATATACTTTCTGTTCTTTTTGCAATTTTGTATTTGGTATTTAATAATTTTAATTATTTAGTATTTATACTGTTCATACGTGCTTCAGCATTACTTAAAGTTGTCTTATTTGCAAAAAAACCCTCAGTACTGCACTGCGCACTGATGCAGGCCAAACAAACGGCGGCTTAAAACACATACATCCCGCTTTTCGGCTTTGTTAATAATTGTAATAATATCTGACAGTCATCTAGTTTGACAATATATCGTTTCTTACCTTGCTAAAGGAAAGAGACCCCAAAGTAAGGGCTCATAACGTCCACCTTCCTCTACCACGAGCGCAGCGAGGGCAGGTGCCGTAAACCAATCACTGTTGTTATAGAAACTGTCGCGCTTCTACACTACTGCGACAGTATTTAGGGCAGGGCGCTTCTTCGCTCACGTACACGCCTCTTTCCAATCCTCGTGAGGTGATTGGCTGACGTTCGTGAAGCAACTCCATTACGTATCGCATCTCTGAAAGGCAGCCACCGCCCATCGCCGCAGCTGACCCCGCCCAATTCCTCCCGATTCCGAGAGCAGCGCGTCTGAACGCTGATGAGAAGCAGCACTGATTAAGCAGAAAAAACAGAAAGGAGTTTCAGCGAGCGACTCCCACGAGAAAAGAAACGCCGCACTGTTGGGAAATTTCAATGGGAAGAAGGCTGTAGTCGTTTTTTAGTCAAAATGGCACAGCGGCACGTATGTTTGGACACGGGAAAGTTGCAAAGGACAATTTGAGAGAGACAGTTCTGGGATATTAGTGGACTTGCGCTGCGCTGGATTTGATCGGTCCTTAAAGGCGAAGCGCAGCACCCTGGATTTTTACAGTGAACTCAAAGAGGTGAGGTTTAATGTGTTAAAATTATTTTCACTTGTGCTTTCGGCGAATTATAGAAACAACTTGTCGTTCCCAGTTACCGCGCGGACTCGAAGTTTCCCTGCAGAGTTTTAAATGCTGCTGTACGTCGGGACGTTTGCGCGTGGCATACGTGCAACGCTATATTGTGATATTTCTTTTGCTTCAGTGTCAGCAGACATCAGAGTTACCAGTGACTAGTTTAATTGTGTTAGAATAACTGAGCTGACATTTCAGAGCGGCTGAGTAAAGCCCTTTTAAAGTGTGACAGATGCCCTGGGTGGAGATGATGATGATGATGGTGCATGTATTATTGAACACTCACTTCAGCCTCAGTACTGCAGTAATCATGGGCCAAATCTGCACAGTCATCCGGACCCAGTCTTAATGTTTCAGTCACTGGTCTTTTTTTGGAGATACTGTGACCCTAAAAGTACGTGGGGCTAAGAGTTAAAAATGTATGCATGTCATTGCATTGTCAGGGCATCTACAAACAAATGATTCTACAGCTTTTCCTCCCAAGAACTAAGGTCAGCTTTCCTGAGCTGTTTTTTTAACCATCAGTGATTTTAATGCACGTAGTTCCTCACAAGTTCACTTAGGGTTCCTAGCAGAGAAACCACAGGTGTAGCTCATTACATTATTTCATCATATTATTTTATCATAATTATCAGCTTTAAATGTCTTCCAGTAACAATACAATTCATTTTTTAATTCTTTTACTAGTTTTCAACAGTTTTCGAGCTTATTATCTAAATGTGTAATATAACACACGTTTGTTTAGAGCCTGATTATTTTTGGTGGTCACTTTACATTATTATGTTTGTTTGAGAAATGTCACTTTCGTTTTATCAGAGCGGTTTAGAGTTGCTGAGGAAAGTTTGCTCTTATTTGTGGCAGTGCTGTTTTCCCAGCAGGGCAGCACAGGTGATGTGAGGAATGTGAAGGGTCCGTCTCAGCTGTTAGGGCGGCCTGAGCGATTGTGCCATGACATGACTTTACTCTGACAACTGTCTGGCCCTGTGTATGACATCCAAAAAATTAACCTTAATCAACCTTCCCGTGTGGTCTGAGAACTGCATGCTTCAGAGCCAGATTGATAAGTCATGACTATAAGTTCTAAAAGCATGCACTTACAAAAATGTGCTGTGCCAGTACATGATACCATGGTTTGCATGACAGTTATTTTAAGCATATCATGTTGCTGTAATCTATTTAAATAAATCATATAAAAACAACAATAGCACTACTATAGATGTTTCATTAAAATCTGTGAGATTAATAAGAGATTGTTTGTTAGAGACCCTTTTAAGTTTGAAACAAAATCACTTTCCTTGTAATTAAATATTTATGCAGAGCAGAAATAGAAGTTGCATCACATAGCCTGGGGGGAGAAGGTAAGGCCGGATGAGAACACTCATTTTAGTGACTGTTTGAGACGGCCCTGTGAAATCCTTTTATTTTTACCGAATGGCGTAGAGTCATTAAGTAAATGTAATTTTAATAATCAACTGAAATCATGGAACTTCTACAGTTGAGCAGCCAGTAATAAAAAGTTTAACATCGCATTTTAGGGCCCTGTTTATTAAAATGACATTTTCCTTAAATTAGATTTTACTTTCTCGCTTTTTGGGATTTCATTTTAGTGCCATAATTAAATTTGAATCAAAAAGCATTTGTATTCAATTAAATAAATAACAAACAAACACAGTTAACAGATAATTTGTCACACTTTCTAAAATAGTGATATATAAGCTTTTTATTAAGCTTTTAATCAAATGTTTTCATGTTTTTCCTGTAGGCTATATTTGAGATATTTCTGGTAGTTTTCACGCAACGCTCGTGAATGCTCATGCTTTCTTTTTCTCTTTTAGTGAGATGGTGGGCGCTGAATCACCACAACCATCATGCGTTTCATGAGCATGTGTCATAGATGAAACTCATCTTCATCTTTAAATACGTGTCTTTCTGCGCCTCAGTCACAGCCACTAGTCCATATTGTGATTAAATTAAGCATACGGCCAGCTCTTGATTGCTCTAATATTGGTCATATTCCAAGTTATACTGTATATTCCATATTTATGACTTGATTCTGTCGGCACTGTTCACACCGTGGGACAGACTAAAAAGTCTGACTGATTGTTGTTAGAGGAACTGTGTAATGAACTTAGCTTGTAGAAGAAATCTGAAACATTTTTCATACCACAACAATAAGAGGAAACTTCCATAGGAAGTAATAACATTTTTGCCTGGATTGCACTGTAAGGGAGATGCAGTAATTAATACTTCAGAAGCACTGTATATGGACGTGTGTTATATGCTCTGATTAAATCTCTTAGCATAGTATAATCTAAACGAAAAAAACCAAACATTTATTGTGTTTATCTCATACATGTCTTCTGAATATGCCAGCCGTTCTTCAGACAGCAAGTTATTTAGCTGAATTGCAGATTGCGGACGGCTGTAAGCAGACAGACAGCTGAAACGAAGTATGGGTCATATTCATGGGCTGTAAATAACTGGAAACAACAGTAATTATTAGTTTCCCCATTAGTCTGAATCTCTCTTGTATTCCAAACACTGACTGATGTGTGTTGACAGTTCATTGTTTGGTTACCATTCATGTCCATTTTTTCGTATAAAGATGCTCACGCGATCGCCGTGCCATTTTGCTTGCTTTGTGGATTTTGACTTCAGAAATGTGTGCGTTGGGTTTCAGAGCCAAATTGACCGCAATATGTGCCAGTCCTAAATTATCATCAAGCAATAAATCATCTAGGATTTATGCATCTTACAGGCTGTAATTTGTCTTGGAGCTTGTTTTTGAGATGATCTGAAATTCAAAGCCTGGTGTTATGTTTGTCCAATCCAAACAAATATTTGGAGTGGATTTGGATGTTATTCAGGTCCTTGTGTTGTCTAATTCCAGAACTTCCCTTTAAAATGTCTTTTAAGCCTCTGTAAACTCCCAGCAATACGATTCACTGAGAACATTATTTACTAAACTTTTTAATAAGTTATGATGATTTCTGGAACGTGGAACGTGACGTTTTAATGGTTGGTTCATACAAAATGGGGAAATTCTGTCATTAGTTACTCACCATCTTGTCATTCCAAGAACAAAAGTCTTTTGAAACACACATGAAAATGTTTTTTAATGAAACTTTAATGCTTCAAAAAGTCATAAAAAACATTGGAACTGTAATCCATATGAATAAAGAGTCACAAAATGTATTTGTATGACAGATTTAATTTAGGCTTTTATTCGCATATAACAATTGATCAGCGCAGCTTTTGCAATTTCTGTCTGGGCTGCATTTCCCAAAAGCATAAGCCAAAAGTAGATCGATTGCCACAATGGTCTTTATCATCTTATCTCGCAATGCTTTTGAGAAACGCAGCCCTGCGAGTTTTGCCTGACTGGACTGTCAGAGGCAGGACAAAAATCTGTCGTGTTTTACTAAAAATATCTTCATTTATGTTTTAAAGAGGGGCAAAAGTCTTATTGGTTTCAATGACACGAGAATAAGCGAATGTGACGTTTTTATTTAAATTAAGCTTTTAAATATGATGTTAACTTAATTTATTGTAAATGGTTACTTGCCAATTAATTAAAACTCTAGCCCACAGTTTTACAGACAAGGCTTAAGCCTAGCCCTAGACTAAAATGCAAGTCTGAGCTTTTTCAGCTGAAAGAAACATACAGTGACTGGTCTTAAAACACGTGTTTTGTCTTAATATGCACACCATGCATGTTTATAAAAAATGAATTAAACGTCCTAATTGGACTATGGCCTAAACCTGGCTTACGCTAAGTCCTGTCTGTGAAGCCGGGCCTAGATGTATCAGTTTTTAGAAAGGCCTGTATACATTTAACAGACCCTGTTCATAGGGGTCTTGTCTTCATGAACATCTAGACCGATGGATCGGAGGGGAAAAGAACTAGTCATCTATGTTTCACTTCCCTCAATTGAAGCACTGAAAATGTTAAATGGTTTTTCATGGCCATCTTGATCCTCAATTAGACAAGAGAACAACTAAATCCATTACTGTCATTACCTTCATCCACCTGCAATGAGTGTCTTCATGAGGCCTCCGTATCCCTGAGGACAGATCCTGAAGGCAAGCTGTCACATTTTCTTCTTCCTGCTGGAATAGGAAGGATTGAATGATGCCCAGAAGACAGTAACAATAAACAGAACGTGAGCGGAAATTTGCGAACGCATAGCTTGTTGGTTTTATTATTCAATAAATTAAGAAATCCCCAATATGCTTGATGTTCTTTTCTTACAGAAAAAAATCTGAAGAAGAATCTTCTTAAACTTCAGCGTAAATAACAGTATAATATTTCAATCTTGCTTGAATAAGGAAAGATGTTTTGTGTTATTAGATGAGCGCAAGTACTCTGAAGTGACGTATATGATCAAATAAACAATGGTCGTTCGTGGTTACGCACGACATGACTTTTTCCTTTAGATGCGACTTGATGTTAGATATTTATCATCTCTGAGTTGAAAATGACAAGTTTAAAATCAGCAAACTGTGGGTTTAAGGCAGACATGCATTTAGTGTTTCTAGCACATCAGGGTTTTTTTCAAATCCCCAGCTTTAAAGTATGAGCAACAGCAATAGCGATGCTTTAAGATAGTTTGGTAGGTACCTGTCTGCTCTTGATAAATGTGCTGCAGCAAAACAGGTGTTGACAAGATACTTTTTTTAGTGTAGGGGCCCTTATAAAGGGGGCACTGTAAAACTGGGTCGTTTCTCTAAAAGTACATGATCGTACAAGAAAAATAGGGTTGCTCTGACCTTCTTATCATAGTGAGAAGACACTGCACCTGATCTATTCAAGTTAAGTGGTCAGCACCAGTCCTGCTCTGTACAATATCTCTCCTTCAGTGTGTGACTATGAGGCCTCTTGGGGGCCGCAGGAAAAATGTCAGAAACTGCTGGCTGTTTGAAGGGTAAGACAGATTTATCAGTGGCTTATCTTGTCTTAAATCTCGGATACTGTCTTAACACGAGAGCTCTGAAAAACCAGTTTGTACAGCAATCCAGAAGCTACATATGAAGGAAAAGGCTTCAAGTCAATTATTTATTTATTTTTTTTTAAATGGGGGAGGTAACCAGTAAAATTAGTTGTTGTTATTTACTCGTATCGCTCAGACCTTTATTTTCTTTCTTCTGTAAAGCACAAAAGCAGATATTAGAACAGTGTCAGAAACAGCAGGCTTTTTCATGCAACAAGTGTGTGAAAAATGTTGATTTATACTGTTAAGCTTCAAAAAGGCTCCATAAATCTGTGTCCTAACCATGCGCGATGCAACAAGATTCCAGCTGCAGTTTTTCTGTCTACACTTAGTGCTCTTCTTTGAGGAACTTCAACAGTGAATTAATGTCTGATACACACATTAATGTGCAAAAATGAACTTGTATGCTGTAAGAATGGAGCAAGGCCCAGTAAAATGGCTGCTTTGTTTATGCTTGGTACAGTTAAGTTCAGTTAGTACACAAACTTTCATTTATACATACCAAAAGAGCGTTGGTGCTGTCTGAACAAAAATCAAATCTGCAAAACTTCACTTTAACAAAACCTTTAAAATGACTGTAAAATCCATAAATCAGTGTAATGTTGCAGTGACAACATCATAAGTGATATAATTTGACATGACAGCATACCAATTGAGGTGTCTTTCTACATTCTTAAAAGTGTGGACTTTTCCATTACCAGCAAAGTACATACTTTTACTGTGCAGCAGAAGTATAAGAATTCGGTCCAAGACTTGGTTTAAAACATGTTAAACATGGTGTAACTGAATCTCTTTCAAGGTTTCTGTTACTTTTAGGCCTTTTGTTTGGATTCTCTTTTTTTCTTCTTCTTCTTCTTCCATTTGTACAGTTTGGCTATGTCAGAGCAATGATGGAAACAGGAAATTATAGGTCTTATGATGACTGTCGTGAAACCAGAGCAACCATATTTTCCTTTAGTGTAGTTTAACTATTATGTTACAGCTTCAATTTCACCTTTCTGTAACTCTTGGACAGTGGTTATGATGAACGGCCAAAATGAACTTTTCAAGGATCCTAATGTTTAAAAAGCGATTGTTGCAAAATCATTCATTGCTGTTTATGCGTCAGTAAATGAAGCCAGTGACTAAATCGTGTTCTCATTGTTCCTCTTAGTAGCATGGAAACCATCTGTTATTGTTGAAATGATTCAATTATATGAAGAAGGTGAGCATAGAATACTTCTTTATCGCTACTATGGAGTACAAGATGTTCCTGGGTCAACATCTTTGTTAACCAATCAGATTTGAAGAAACAGTTTACAGTTTTTGTGAAGTGTAGGCTAACAATCATCGTTTGGTGCTTGTACATCAGTGTCAGTCATCTATCATTTAATATGATTTTAGGCATTACTCATGGTTAAGGGTAGGTTTAGGTGTAGAGATATGGTCAAGACTATATTTTTGCATTAAAATGTTGACCCAGGGTAAAAATGTTGACCTAGGGTCATATTGTACTTTGAAAATCAGGACATGCACTATAGAGCTGTCAGTCAGTTCAGTGACTGGCCACAATGCTCAGCATTGTAGTATAATATTATAATATTATATAATATATGTTTGTTAATCTAAACACCTTTTAATAGTTTTCACATCAGGAGTGTTTAAATCAGAGTCTTAGTTATAAATTAATGCACCTCATGAAATATTATTACAAAAAGCAGTTTATGAGCTCCTTTAAATAACATAAATGATTATAATGGACTAAATTGGGATATAATTAATGGAATAACAGTCTGAATGTTTGTGATTAGGTGTTTGTTCCTTCAGGGGTTAATAATATCAGTGAAATTCAGCTATCTGGTGCATGTTTGTTCATCTGGCAGACAATGTGCCTGGTGAGACGCCTTCTGCTGGGCTCCTTGTGTCCTCCTCTTGTCTGCTGCTGCCCTCAGGCCACGCTCTGCTCAGTCTAGCAGTTTGTCCTGAAGTAGACATTTCTAAAGGGGAAATGGTGTGTGCATAATCCTTGTTACTGATACAGCCAGCCTTAAAGCATCTCCTTCTCCCCCTGTAATACCCATGCAACTCACACGTCTTAACCGGTTACGCTAAGAAAATACATTTTCATTGTGGGCGGGACTATCCCGCATTAAGCCCAGGATCTTTCTCTATTGATTTTTACAATGCAACATTAAATGTCCGTACCTGTTTTGTTTCCTGTCAGATACTAGCTGGCATAACTTAGGTGAAGGTGGGAGCTAATTATAACTTTAGAAAGGGCGGTGCATACTGCATCTGTTTTTAGTGGGTACAAGAAATAGTGCAGTGTGTTAAAGGTGCGGTATACTCATTAAAGTCAATATGAGCACAATAATGTCATGTTTTGGTTTTGGTATCTTCCTGTACCGCCCATGTTGGGGTCTTTGTCCCAGGAGCGGACGCCAAAGGGAGGACAGGAAAAAAGACCATTGCCATGGAGACATTGACGGAGTGGTGGCTTACATGCCAGGCCTCCACCTTTCTGTACTCGCTCACTGACTGAGTCTCTCTTGTTCATTATTTTTATTAGTCGATCTTAAATATACATATAAATTGATTGCAAGTTTCATTTTAGTGTGCTGAACAATGTGCTGAGTTGGATTGGATGGATTATATCAAGATATGCAGAGATCCATGAATTTTTAAATATGTTCGAATCAGCATTGCGTTGAAATTGAACGTTCAGCCTGGGCTCTCCAGCAGAAATATTGACGCCTTCTGACATGCAATAACAATAGCCAGATAAACCAGCACACGTGCTTATAGATGTCACCAACACCTGCATTTAATATTACACATGCATGCTGGGTAAATCAAACACTAAATCAAGGGTCTGCCTCAAACCCAAGGTTTTTTTTTAATTACAGTCAAGACGTGACGTGGGTTTGAACCTGAGCCAAGGTTTGAATGGTTTTCAGGCCCGGCTGAGCACGTGCCGAGGTCAGCAGCCAGACACACTGGAGTGCTGCTCACCCCAGATCGTATGTCTGTGTGCAGGACTGCCATTGGCTAATGGCTCCAACTTCAGTGTGATGTCTATCTGGCCGGGCTCAAATATAGCTGGATGCAGCTTTATTGATGCGTATGCATCCATTAGTCCCTAAGGACACTCTATAGAATGTCCGTGGAGATGCAGCTTGTAAAACGTGAAATTTAATTTTTAATTTTTTTCTACTTCATAATTCATGATCTTTAAAGCATAAGACTAGATAATGTAGTGTTGTTTATCATAGTGCTACTGAGAAAATCATGCTGGTTGTGGATGAGGGTCCCTGCTTAGAAAACTGTCACAATAGAGGAATGCAAGAAGTTGTTGTTAAGCTTTATTTTATTTCTTGCTTATTGTCCGAATGCAGTTTAAAGTCTCATCTGTCTAATCTGTTGGAGCCAAATTCTACAGGAAAGTAGACCTCACACACGGCAATCAGACGCTTGATAGAATTTGTCATTTATGTAGCCCTTTTTGAAATATGTTACTTTATTTTTTTTTTATATTACAAATGTATATTATTTCATATGTTGTATTGATAAATACATACAGTATACATTTAGAAAATATTTCCATGTTTTTACATATTCATTCATATTCACATTTTATATTATAGGTAAATGAATTGAATATATAGATGTAACATGTTGTTGTTTAATATATAAATGCGTATGAGTGTATTTATACGTAGGCTACATAATAAACACAGTATGCGCACATTGTGTACACAGAAGCTTTTGTTTTGGGTGCAATTAATTGTTCTACAGCACTAATTTAAATGAATTTTTTTGTGTCAGATTTTGGAATGTAAATTTTCCATCTGGGTCAATAAAGAATGAAAAGTGAATCGAAAGTGATTTAAGAATGTCAATTTATTTGTAGTCTGTAGAATTGGTTAGAAACACCGATGTGTGTGAAGGATGTAGCATAAACCGACTTCCTTAGTCAACTCATGATGTTCATTTCTCCCATACGAGGTCAGACCATGATTTAGAGCTCTGTGATATGACTCATTCACTCCTTGGTCAGGGTTTCCAGAAATGATCATTGCAAAGACTGTTCAGACCACCCTCTATGCTCCTGATTCATCTTCCTCTAGTCCTCCAGTTCGAATGAATTCGGCTACACTAGCGTGAGGCCGTTATGATCGCTGGCTAGCCGTTACCACTATCACTTGCATCTGAATGCACTATACTTAATGTTTACTCACAATCCTCATTTCTGATTCTGAGCCCGATCAATAGTAATGACGCATTACCCTGCATCTCTTTGTGCACCCCGGGGGATTTTTACTGGCATGATGAATAGACGGATCAAAGTTTCAGTATTGATATTTTGCTGGTAAACCCTTGTGATCTAATTGTGCTTTAGGACCACATTATTATTTTAGTGGACAATGCATAAAAAAATGATAGTACAGTAGTCACGTACACGTTACGTTGCACAGCCTCCTAATCGGTAGTGATCAAGCCACAAGCAAGACAAACATCTCCTTCATTTTCTAACCAACTATGACCATGACAAAGCATGCCACGACAAGACATTTTGGCAGGTTCGTGGTACTTTTTTGTATTGCAATAACTGAACTCTAAATGGTTCGAATTAAATGAAAAATATTGTAACTGTATGCATTTGTGCTTCTTGACTAGAACGCAATGTTTGAACCAAATGTTCAGTTCTACATTAAAGTTACATTATGTGATTGTGTTACTCTTTAGAAAACTTAATTATATATCTTATTTTTCTCTCTCGAAGAATGTCTCTTTCGCAATGATACCACTATGCAATAAAAAGATCTAAAAAGAAAAGCAAGTACTTTTGTATTGTGATAAAATGACTTTTACTTTGCTTGCTACTTTGAAATGATAACCCTATTTTGTTACACGCTTTACCCCCAAAACTGGTCACGACAGTCTTAGCGACTCCAACCTATTGTTTTCTTTTCCTAATAATAATAAAAAAAACCCATTGTTGATAGCATTGTGTCCAGATGTTGACACAAACTGAAGGACATGCTGTTTCTTCAGTTTTTGGCTATATACTTGCATGTTTCCTGCTCCAGCTCACTCTGAATCCCTTCAGGCTGATACAAGCTTGAACGGAGTTTTGTGGGGTCAGCTAGTCTGATTTGTTGAAGTGCTTGTGTCTCTTTTGCTTGCAGTTCTAACATAAATATTCCAGTGTTGGCTCCCTGACTGTGAAACTGCTTAAATGTGTTTTATTTTGGCTTCATTTACCCTACACAATGCTGTCAAGTGACAGAATCAACCTGCTTGTTATATAACGCATGGAAAACCCCCTTCTTCTTTTCTGAGGATGTTCCTTGGAGAAAAGCAGTTTTCCTGTGGTTTAATCCTGAAGTGGAGGAGAGAACAGCAGGGGCAGCTATATCCTCCCAGATGCTTTTCATAGTGGTTTGTAACAGTCTTAAGAAAGCCTGTGATGCATTTGCTTTACAAATCCAGAGTCTCAGTCTGTGCTGGGATGGGGAGTTGCGGTGAGTAGTGATGTCATCCCTCCTGTCCGTCTGAAGAATGGGAGACTGTGACTCCCAGCAGGCTGCTGAATGATTAGAGACAGACGCTGGAATCCTCCCAACCCTCTTTACCATCTACTTCTCTTCCTCCCTTTCTCTCAGTCCTGGAAAGTGTCCAAATTCACATTTTGCTTATCCTAAATAGAATGAGTCTGTCTTGGTATCATTGCTGGTGTATTTTACTAGTAAGAGATACTTTTTGCCCACAATCTATAAAGAAAAGGAGTTTTGTGATTGTTATTAAAACAATATTTTTAAGAGCACCTATTATGGGTAATATAAGACTCATATTTTGGTTTTGGGAGTTGTTAACATGTCAACATGCATGCAAGGTCAAAAAACACTTTCATTGTCTTATAATATGCATTCATTTTTACATTATTTGCTCAACGGCTCCCAAATGATTCGTTAAACTATTAATTTTTCCAAAGTCCATTAACTGCATTGATAGGTGCATTTGGTTTATTTCATTTAATCATATCAATAATGCCTGATAAAGCAGTTTTTTTTGTGAGGGCAGTGCTGCTTTGTGTACAGCGTTACCTGGGAAACCTTCCAAAAGCGCCACCTATTGGTAAAGAAAGAATCTGCATCGTTGTTCAGACCAAATTGAAAAATACCAACAAGTGGGTGGGTAATCTGTTAATGTTTCATGTTGACATCATCATGAATTGGCTTGGGATTTGTTTTAAAATGATTATTTTCAATGATTTAGATCAACTCTTCCTTTTGAGAGGCATTGACGGTGCACCTTCAGTTTTAAGACCTTGCAGGATGTTTTCATTCAGTTAGAACTCTTATACACAGTTGTATGAAATGTATTTTTAATAATCGGTTATAGGGGCACTTTAAAATAGCAGTAATAACAAGGCTGAACCTGCCACAGCTGTTTCTATTACGCAACATTTTTATATACATTTAGCTGTCTGAATGTATCAGTGTAAATATAAAGTTGTATTAGTATTATCTGGAGAACTTGTGTGATTTAGAAATGACTCCCCCACCCCCTTATTTGAATTTCCGTTTGCACGGGAAATTTATTTTAATTTAACATATTTATATGTATTCTTTCTCTTTGAAGAGATTTCAGGAAATGACAATCCTCTGATCAGCAGCCTCATCCTCATGTGTCCAGCGCGAGAGAGGGAAAGTTAAGGACAGGGAGGAACAGCAGACAGGAAACAGAAGAGCGCGGCATGCAGACGCACTGCTGTGATGCAGCAGTGAGGGGAAACGGGAGGGAATCTCTCTTTTTAAACAGCCTGCGTGTTGCTGGCTCTCTATGAAGAGTGGCTCTTGTAGATAAGGTCTCTAGAGTGAAATGTCACCAGCCAACACAGGAAATTGTGTCAGAGTGGGAGAGAGTGAGAGGAGGGATTGTCTGTCTGTGCTTTGAACACTCGGTTTACTGTCATCCTCTCCAACAGCTTTGACACCAATCCACATGGAGTAGCTTTACAGTCCCAGCCGCGACAATATGCTGGGCACTTCCAAAAAATGAACTGTTTGTTGTGGTTTAGTCATCCTGGTGTTACGCAAAACATTTTTGTCTTTCTAGCGTATTGCGTGGAGCGCAAAAACCATAAAGCAATTATAAATGTCCAGACAGCTTTCACACTTGTGAAGTTGTGAGATAGTATTGTGTGAGAAATCCTCCAGAATAAGATGACAGCCTATTCACTAAAGAACTTCCCTTCTGCTCTAGGTCATATATCACACTGTTGCATGTAATGCACTAGACTAAAATTCTATCCTGTTTTTCATGTATTCAAAATATGAACGTGAAAAGAAAATGATCTGTAACACAGGTTTGTTTTGTTTTTGTTTGCACATTTTATTTGCAAACAAACATGAAATACTATTTTTAGTCAATGACTAAATACTTACCTTAGTAGACGTTGTCATAATTCATCAACAGTCTATAAGGAATAGTTTGGCTTAAATGTTCTGTATTTATTTATTGTGAACTGCTCTAAAACCAAAAAAGGTTGTAAGTGCCACAGTACCATGGTTTGACTTTAACGAACAAATTACCATTTCCAAATTAAAAGTTACTTAAATGACAATTATGATGTTTGTAATGAAATTTAAGATATTTCAGACTTTTAAAATACCTGCTGGGAGTTGCTCCAATATAAACCTTTACAGTTCGCACACATCTATTTTGAATTTGATTTAATTCAGTTAACTAAAAAAGTACTTGAAGGGAGTAATAGATGATGGCAAATCTAAGTATAAAACCCGAAATGAGCATAATTATTACTAATATACTAATTATTCATTCATTTTGGACAATTACTGATATAGTACTGGTTTATACTGGGCGTCCTTAATTTTACATCAGCTTTAAAAAGTCTGACATGCAGCAAAACTGCACTTGCAACGAGCTGATTTCAAATCCTGTCCCATGGTCATTTGCAGATCCCATTCCCCTCTCTCTCTACTCAATGATTTCCTGCCTGCTGGCTACTGTCCTGTCTGAATAAAACTATAAAAAGACCAACGCCCAGTGAGATTTCTGATATCTTTTTCTCGCCAGTTGTTTTATTACATAGGGCAGCTAAAACATTTTTCAAAATATCTTATGTAAACATTTTGTAATCAAATTCGGTTAAAAATAACCACCTTTACCTTGCAGAGGAATTTATGTGTGATGGTTGGATCATTATCCAATGCTCCATCTGTGGAAAATAAAGTCTTATCTGCTGATTACTTTCAGGACACCAGCAGCTCTGGTTAACTGCTTTTCATGTACAGTGCTCTTGGAATTCACAACAAACCCCCTCAAAACCTTCTTTCGTCATAAACAAACCTTGCGTATCATCTTCACAATCTGAAACAAGCTTTTGAGATAAACATCCATTTCATTTTCTTTTCTTTTTTTTTTTTTTTTGTTCTCTTACCCTTCGGCCCATATTAAGATTTTACCTCTGATGGGAGAGGTAAAATTTTTCTGGTCAGTGTTATGCCTAGTTTGTGGAAATGGATCTTGTTTATCACTTTCAGCTCCGGAAATCTCTAGTTCCCCTTAATTAATGATCATTTGCCTGGAGGTCTTCGGAAATATTGTATCTGTAGCTTATGAACACAAGTAAGGCCCTGTAGGCAGGTTACAGTGTTACACACGCTGCTCTGTTCTTTGTTTCACTCGGATGCTTATCAGTACAGCTGCCCTGCTTTCTCATCTGGGTTAATTGAGCTGGATATAGCAGTATGTGCTTGCGTTGGAAAATAAGTTACAGCTGCATTGGTGGTTATTAACTGTTCATTTCTAGTGAAGCAGATATGGGATATGGAGTATCTGCTGATTTAGTGGTTAATGAAGACCAATGCTGTTTTTCATCCCGATAATACCACTGTTTATTTTTTGCACTTCAAATTGGGTGGCCTTTTTGCATTTCTGGTTCTTTAGTAGGGCTGCACCATTTGGGAAAAATGTCACATTGCGATTATTAAGGTCAAAATTGTGATTTGCGATACTATATATAAGTTTATTTTTAAATATTTACATGTTGTCCCAAAACATTTTAGCAGGATGTTACATATGCTTAGTTTATTTCTTTGGGTATCTCTTGTTCAGTGTGCCAATAATTTTTTCAAATCCCTCTTTACTAAAAGTGCGTTCACACCTGAGGCGAATATATCTAACTATTTGCGTGTAGTTGGACGCTTGAACATGTCGAGTTTACGCCGGTTTCACACTGCACGCGTGAGCAGGGAGTAAGTAGGGGCGGTGCAGAAGCACGTAGCAGGTGAAGAGAAGTGACATAAATCAAAGCACATGGCACACAGTGTTCGGAGAAGAATGCTGGAAAATCCAACAGAAAGATGCTTGTCTCTAGCCTGCTGCAGTACAAGCTGCCAGTATGAAAGCACAATTGGCGAGCGCTGCTCCTGCTCTGCATACGTGCCGCTTCCACGCTGCCTATGCGTGCAGTAAAACCAGATTGTTTAAAGTGCAGCTTAATTCGCGCGAATTGCGCTGTAGGATGTCTGATTGCGTCTTTGCATTGACTTAACATGTAAATCACTCGCGCTTAACGCTTAATTCGCATCTGGTGTGAACGCAAGAATGAATGTCTTGTTACATCCACGAATGCATTTGTTTATTTAATATAATCGCAACATTTGCTGTAATGTAATCGCACAGGCCGACATCGCGATAGCAATATGATTAATTGTGCAGCACTATTCTTTTCTATCTTTTTTTTAATGCTGTATAGTCAGATGTATGAAAACCCGTTTCCGCCACTGAATAAAAAATAAAAAAAGGTTATTGTGACTTTTTTTTGTCTCACAATTCAGATTTTTTTTTCCGGAATTTAGAAATAAATTTTTTAAATTTTGAGTTATAAAGTTCAATTTTGAGTGAAAAAAGATTGATTATGTTTTCAGAATTGCAAGTTCATATCTCTCAATTCTGACTTTTTATCGTGCAATTCTGAGAAAAAAGGCAGAATTTTGAGATAAAAAGACGCAATAACATTTTTTTATTTTTTATTCAGTGGTGGAAATGGGCTTCCATACAGTGGTGTGTTTTTTTTTTTTTTTTTTTTTTTTTTTTTTTTTTTTATTTTTCTTTTTAATTTTTTTTTT